>JASUUJ010000370.1:0-105983 GCA_030449895.1 Citrus mangshanensis
ACACACGTATTGCTACCAAAAATAGGCTATCGGCACAGCCGCGTTCAAAATTAGCTACCAAGGTCGGGTGCCAAAATCCACCAGTGAAAATGGCCAAAAACGGTGGCTGGTAGCCTTAAGGGAAGTGGCGTGAAGTTCGTCCTGACCCAAGAATGGCCCGAGTCTTGAGGACGGCCTCCAGTGGGCTAAAATTGGGCCACGGGCACAGCCGACCTAAAATTAGCGGTCCGAAGGTCGGGGGTGAAGCAAACCCCCATGAAAAACGCTGGGAAAAACTTAATAGCCATGCGTGGCAAGTTCTTTTTCCTCCTGACCTCGGAATGGACCGAGAATTTATGGCGCTCCTTGTACAAAATTGGTCACGCATATGAAGCGCCTAAAAATAGTGCCCGGGCGTCGGATGTTTAAAACCCCCCAGCGAAAAATGGGCAAAACGAAGCGGCTATAAATGCCTTTAAGCGAGCTGGGCTTGGTTTGTCCTACTGGACTCCCAATGGCCCTAGATCTTTGCGGGTCACTGCAGGCAAAATAGCCACAGGGCACAGCCGAGCCCAAAAATTAGCGCCCAAAGGTCGGGTGCCAAAACCTCAAAACAAAAATGGCTAAACGGTGGGCTATAGCCTCGTGGGGGGCGTAATGCTCCGGCCCGGACTCAGAATGGCCCGAGAGACTTTGCGGCACTCTCTGCAAAATCGGCCACAGCATATACCGCCTCCTGCGGGCTCAGCGCCTAAAGGTCGGGCAGCCAAAACCCCAGCTAAAAATGGCTGTAATGGCTGAAATTAAAGCGGGCTGCTGAATGGTTTTCATCCGCCGGACTCCTAATGGCCCGAGATTTCAAGGGCGGCCTCCGTAAAGCAAAATTGGTCACGCCATAGCCGCTACTTAAAATTATTAGTAAGGTCAAGGTCAAAAGCAAACCCCAGCGAAAATGGGCTAAAAACGTGGTGGGGCTGTGTTTTTCCTAAAGCGGGCGTAATGCCTGTCCGGCCGATTCCCGGAATGGCTCCGAGATTTTGCGGGCGGTCAACAGGTGCTCCAAAATAGGCCACGGCACAGCCATTCTAAAAATTAGCTTCCTTCAAGGTCATGCCAAAACCCCCAGCGGAAAATGGCCATTATAAAACGAGTGGCTAAAGCCTTGGTGGGGGCGTGGGGCGGCTCGTCCGCCTGACTCGGAGGCCTGAGACTTTGTGGGCGGCGCTCGTGGTGGAGGTGGCCATTAGCCACGGGCATAGCTGGGTGTCTAAAAATTAGCGCCCGAAGGTCAGAGTGCAAAACCCCTGGGGCCGAAAATGGGCAAAAACCGGGTGGGCTTATAGCCTTGGTGGGGGCGTGGGCGGTTCGTCCGCCTGACCTAATGGCCCGAGATTTTGCGGGCGCTCCGTGCCGTAAAAATAGGCAACGTCACAGCCGCGCCTAAAATTAGCGCTGGGCCTGGGGTGCCAAACTCCCCAAGCGGAAAAATGGCCAAAAACAAGTGGGCTATAGCCTTAGTGGGGGCATCTTATGGTAAGTAAAGTTAGGTTTACAAGGTTCGTGGTACAAAATATAGTCAAAACATGATAAAAACGTAAATTAAAGGGTCGGTGGCCTGCCAAGCTACTTGGTGGCGCAGCTTCCTCGCTCGAGTAATGGGCACCTCTTCACCACTTCTACTAAGTTTTCAAAGTCCCTAGCTTCTCCATTTTCATTTTTCAAGCTTTGAAACATAGTTTCCCATGTCTCGCCATCCCATTTTCTGCATCCATGAAAAATCTAGGCCTTCCAACAAGTCCGACGCTTACGCCTCAGTCCGTCTCCCCATGCTCCGTCGCATAAAATCTACCCCAAAACTGGCTAAGCTTGTCCCCACGCCCTTCCCGCAGTTCATTGAGGCTCCTCAAGCAAGAGGAAGTTGCCTTAATATTTGAAAAGAAGATATAACGATTTGGGCCTGCAGCTTGAACCCTTATACGGAGGTCAAAATCACAAATAAAGTTTCTGTAAACCCACCATTGAGCCACCATAAAATCTTTATAAATTCACGGGCACAAATATTATTTAAATGGAAAAGTAAAAATGTAAATTAATAATAAAATAAATAATTAATGATTTCTACATCGTAATTGGATATTTAAGTTGTTGTTTTCTCGTATCGAATCAAAAATTAAAACGCCTTAGTATAAAAAATTAAGTTTAAAAAGCCCATGCACAAAAATTTGTCAAAACATGATAAAAATGTAAAATTAAGTGTTCAAAAAGCCCCCAAGCTCCTTTGAACTTGACCAATGATTCGCCCTCCCCAAACGTTATGCAGTTTAAAAAAAAAACACCTCAATCGGACCGAGCACAAAGTTATCGCATTTCAAGGATTTCCCGACTCTTTCCGCTAAGCCAAGCGCCAATGGCACCAAAAACGCACCGCTTCTTTTAGCTTAATATAAAGTGGGACCTTCCTCACATACTCCACAAATGAAGTACAATTTTTCAACTTCCGTCAAAAATTAGCGCCCGAAGGTCGGGTGCCAAAACCCCAGGCTGAAAAAATTGCCAAAAACACGTGGGCAAAGCCTTAGCTGGGCGGGCGAAGTTCGTCCGCTCGACCTCGAATGGCCCGAGACTTCATGGGCGCCTCCATGTGCTAAAAAATTGGTCACGCGCATAGCCGCTACTTCGTACCAGCGCCTCCAAGGTCGGGGTGCCAAAACTCCAGCTAAAAATGGCCAAACACGTGGTGACTATAGCCTTGTGCGTGGCGGTTCGCTGGTCCTCCGGACTCGTATCGGCCCGGTGACTTTGCGAGGCCTCGTGTGCTGTAAAATTTGGCTACGGGCAGAACCGCGCCCAAAAATTAGCACTCCAAAGGTCGGGTGCCAAAACCGAGGGAAAAATGGCCAAAAACGAAAGGGCTATAGCCTTGGTGGGGGGCGTAATAAGTTCGTCCGCCTGACCTCGGAATGGCCCGAGACTTTGTGGGCGCCCATGGTGCTGCAAAATAGCCACGGGCACAGTCAGTATCTAAAAATTAGCTCAAGGTCGAACAAAACCACCAGCGAAAATGGCCAAAAACGGGCGTGGCTATAGCCTTGGTCGGGGCGTGGCTGGCTCCGTCCGCCGGACTCGAATGGTCCGAGACTCAGGTGGCCTCCGTGTGCTGGGTGGGCCAGGCCACGCCACAGTCGCACTAAAATTAGCGCCCGAAGGTCAGTGCCAAAACCCCAGTGGAAAATGGCCAAAAACCAAGCGGCTATAGCCTCGTGGGGGCATGGGCGGTCTGTCCGCCTGACTGGGAATGGCCCGAGACTTTGCGGGCGGCCCCGTGGTGACCAAAAATAGGCCACGGGCACAGCCGTGCCCAAAATTAGCGCCCGAAGGTCGGGGTGCCAAACCCACCAGCAGAAAATGGCTAAAAACGGGTGGGCTATAGCCTTGTGGGGGGCGTGGCGTAGTTCGTCCTCCGGACTCAAGAATGGCCTCAGTCTGTGGACGGCCTCCGTGGCTAAAAATTGGCCAGTTGGGAATGGGCACAGCCGCACCAAAATTGGGTCTCTCATGTCGGGTGCCAAAACCCCAGCGGAAAAAATGGCCAAAACTAGTGGGCTATAGCCTTGGTGGAAGGGCGAACTTCGTCCGCCTCGGCCTCGGAATGGTCCTAGACTTTTGTGGTGGCCTCGTGTGCCTAAATAGGCCACGCCACAGCCGCACTCCAAAAATTAGCTTAAGGTCGGGTGCCAAACCCCAGCGGAAAATGGCCAAAAACGGTGGGTTAAGTGGCCTTGGTGGGGGCGTGGCGAAGTTCTTCCTCCGGACTCGGGAATGGCCCTAGAATCTGCTGGCGGCCTGCAGGCCAAAAATTGGTCAGCCGCGCTTAGCCGCGCCTGCGGCCACACAGCTACTCAGGTCGGAGTGCAAAATCCCCCCAACGGAAAATGGGCAAAAACGGGGCGGGCTATAGCCCGCGGGGGCGTACAAAGTTTGTCCTAATGACTCGAATGGCTCGAGACTTCATGGCAGCCTCCAGGCTGTAAAAATAGCCAATGGGCACAGCGAGCTCAAAAATTAGTGCCCAGCGATTTGAGTGCCAAAAACTCACCAGCTGAAAATGGCTTAAAATGGGCGGGCTATAGCCCATGGGGCGGGTGGTTCATCTCGCCGGACCTCGGAATGGTCCGAGACTTTGTGGGTGACCTCTGTGGGTGCTTGGGAAGAGCCACGGCTACAGCCGCACTCCAAAAATTAGCGCTCGGATGTCATGCCAAAACCTCAAATGAAAATGGCTAAACGGCAATATAGCTCAAAGTGGGGCGTGGGCGTGGTTCTTCCTCCGGACTCGAATGGCCCGAGAATTCTGCTGGTGGCCTCGTGGTGCCAAAATTGGTCACGCCAAGAGAAGCCGCTACTAAAAAAATAGCTGTATCAAGGTCGACTGCAAAATCAGCGGTACCAAGTAAAAGTCATGGCTATAGCTCAAGCGGGCGTGGCAAAGTTTGTCCGCTCGACTCGAATGGCTCGAGACTTTGCGGGCGGCCCTCCGTGTAATAAAATTGGCCACGGGCAGAGCCGCGCCCAAAAATTAGCGTACCAAAGGTCAGTGCCAAAACCCCGCAGGAAAATGGCCAAAAACTCAGCCTGGCTATAGCCTCTACAAGGCATGGTGCCTGGCCCTACTGACTCGAATGGCCCGAGACTTTGCGGCGTGCCTCGTGCTGTAATAGCCACGGCACAGCCAGCATCTAAAAATTAGTGCCTCACAATGGGAAAGCAACTCCCCAGTAGAAAATGGCTAAAAACGAAAGTGGGCTACGCACTTCTATGGGGGCGTGGCTTAAGTTCATTCGGCCGGACTCGGAATGGCCTGTGACTTTGCGGTCGGCCTCGCGGTACCAAAAATAGGCCACGGGCACAGCCGCGTTCAAAATTTCATAGCGCTCGAAGGTCGTGGGGTGCCAAAACCCAACAGCAGAAAAATTGCCAAAAACGGGTGCGCTATAGCCTGTGGGGCGTGGCGGTTCGTCCTCCGGACTCAGAATGGCCCAAGACTTTGCGTGGACGCCTCCGTGTATAAAATTGGTCAGCCGCTGCGAGATAGTCAGTATTCAAAAAATTAGCCTCTCAAGGTCGGGGTGCTAAAACCCCTCACGGAAAATGGATAAAATACGGGTGGGCTATGTTTTGTGGGGCGGCTAAGTCGTCCACTGACACTGAATGGCCCGAAAGACTTTGCGGGCGGCCTCCGTAGCCGGGAATTGGCTCAACGCTGACAGTCAGCACTCCAAAAATTAGCCCCGAAGGTCAGGGTTCCAAACCCCACAGCGGAAATGCACAAAATTCGCCTATAGCCTTATGGGGCGTACAAGTTCATCCTCCGGAATCAGAACAGACATTGCGGGCAGCCTGGTGGTGTGCCAAAATTGGGCCATGGCAGAGCTACGCGCAACATTTGCGCCCAAAGGTCAAAAGCAAAAACCCGAGTGGCAAATGGCCAAAAA
This sequence comes from Citrus mangshanensis, assembly GCA_030449895.1. NCBI lineage: Eukaryota > Viridiplantae > Streptophyta > Magnoliopsida > Sapindales > Rutaceae > Citrus > Citrus mangshanensis. The sequence goes on from JASUUJ010000370.1 coordinate 5,472, forward strand.
CGAGGAAGGTAGCCTGGTGGGCGTAATGGTGCCCGTCCGCCGGACTCGAATGGCCTCGAGACTTTGCGGCGGCCTCCAGACAAAAATAGGCCACGGGAAGAGGCGCACCTGCAAAAAATTATTAGCTCCCGAAGGTCAGGGTTCCAAACCCTACAGCGGAAAAAATGGCCAAAAAAAGGGTGGCTGCGGTGGCTCATGGGGAAGGTGATAAGTCTGCCCTCCTAGTCTTAATGGCTCGAGATTCTCTTTATGGCAGCCTGTAGTAAAGAAAATTGGCCACGTGTGGGCAGAGCCGCCAAAATTAGCGCCTGTAAAGGTCGGGGGTACAAACCCGCAGGAAAAATGGCCAAAAACGAGTGGGCTGGTGGCCTGTAGGGCGTGGCGGGTTCGGTCTGCCGATTCTAATGGCCTGAGGGGGCTTGCGGCGCCTCCGTGCTGGCCAGGCTAATGGCACAGCCGCGGCATTCAAAAATTAGCTACCGCGTCGGGGCAAACCCACCAGCGGAAAATGGCCAAAAAAATCATGGCTATAGCCTTGGTGGGGGCGTGGGCGGTTCGTTCCTCCGGAATCAGAATGGCCCGAGACTTTATGGCAGCCTCCGTGTGTTAAAATTCACACGGCAGAGCCGCCTGTGTGTGTACCTTAGCTCTACAACAGTTCCAAACCCATGCGAGGTAATGCTGCAAGGGTGGGCTATAGCCTTGTGGGGCGCGTGGGCGGTTCTCGGCCTCCGAACCGAATGCCCGAGACTTCGCGGCAGCCTGCGGTGTTGCAAAATTGGCCACGGGCAGAGCCACCAAAAAATTAGTTGCCGCCCAAAGGTCGTTAAACTGAGGGAAAATGGCCAAAAACGAGTGGGCTATAGCCTTGTGGGGGCGGCGTAAGTTCATCTCACTGGACTCGGAATGCCCGAGGCTTGCTGGGTGGCCCTGGGCAGGCTGTGGGCCAGGCCACGTGGGCACAGCTGCATTCAAAAATTAGCGCCCGAAGGTCGGGTAAGCAAACCCCAATTGGAAATGAAAATGGCTGCAAAACTGTGTGGGCTATAGCCTTGGTGGGGGGCGGGCGAAGTCTGGTCCCTCCTGAATCAGAATGGCCCGAGACTTTGCGGGTAGCTCATAGCAAATTGGGCCACGGGCAGAGCTGCGCCCAAAATTAGCGCCTAAAGGTCGGGTGCCAAAACCCCGCAGTGGAAAAATGGCCAAAAACGAAAGGCAGCCTCGCGTGGGGCGTATGGTTCGTCCCGCTGGACTCGGAAATTTCCAGGCCCGCAGGCTCATGGCGGCCTCCAGAGGCTGTAATAGCCACGGGCACAGCCGATCTAAAAATTAGCTACCACAACAAAAGCAAAAACCCACCCAGCGGAAAATGGCTAAAAACGGGTGGGCTATTAGCCTTGGTGGGGGCGTGGCGAAGTTCGTCCTCCGAATCAGAATGGCCCGAGACTTTATGGCAGCCTCCGTGTGTTAAAAAAATTGGCCACGGGCAGAGCCGCGCCCAAAAATTAGCTCCCGAAGGTCAGGGTTCCAAAACCCCACAGCGAAAATGGCTAAAAACGGGTGGGCTATAGCCTGGTGGGGCGTACTGTTCACCGACTCAATGGCCCGAGGCTCCTGCAGACGCCTCCGTGGTGCCAAAATCATCACGCGATAGTCAGCGCCTGAAAATTAGCCTCTCAAGGTCGGGTGCCAAAACCCCAGCGGAAATGGCCAAATACGGGTGAGCTATAGCCTTGGTGGGGGCGTGGCGGCTCGTCCTCCGGACCTCGTAATCAACCAGACTTTGCGGGCGCCCTGCGGTGCTGTGGACTGGTCACGCCATGACAGTCACGCCTAAAAAATTAGCTCCTCGAAGGTCAGTTCCAAACCCCACAGCGAAAATGGCCAAAAACGGGTGGCTATAGCCTTGGTAGGGGGCGCGGGGGCGTTTCATCCGTGTGACTCGGAATGGCCTCGAGACTTTACGGGCGGCCTCCGTACAAAATAGGCCACGGACACAGCCGCACTCCAAAATTAGAGCCCGAAGGTCGGTGCCAAAACCCACCACGGAAAATACAAAAACGGGTGGGCTATAGCCTTGGTTGGGGGCGGGGCGTGGTTCATCCGCCTCGGACCTCGAATGGTCCGAGACTTGTGGGCGCCTCGTGTGCTGCATTAGGCCACGGCCACAGCTGCACTAAAAATTAGCGCCCCGCTTGGGTGCTAAACCCCCAGCGGAAAATGGCTAAAAACGGGTGGGCTATAGCCTTACAAGGCATGGTTCGGCCCTCCGGATCAGAATAGCCTGAGATTTCCTTGGCGCTCAGGAAAAGGTAATCCCATTAATGGGCATAGCCGTCACGCAAAATTAGCGCCTGAAGGTCGGGGGTACAAACCCGCCAGCGGAAAATGGCCAAAAACGTGGGTGGGCTTGGTAGCCTTGGTCAGGCGTGGCGAAGTTTCGCCCTCCGGACTCAGAATGGCCCGAGAATTTATGGCGGCCTCCGCGGTGCCAAAAATAGGCAAAATTGGTCACAGCCACTAAAAAAACGTTAGCGCCCGGCTGTCAAAAGCAAAAACTTCAGCTTAAAAAATTCGCTAAAAACAGCGCTATGCCTTGATGGGCTGAAGTAAGTTCGTCTCACTGACTGGAATGGCCCGAGACTCGCGGGCGGCCTCCGTGTGGTACCCGGTGGCCAGGCCACGGCACAGCCGCCTAAATTAGCTACGCCCGAAGGTCGGTAGCCAAACCACCAGTTATAAAACTACTAAAACGCCATGAGTACTTTTCAAGTGGGCGCAAGGAGGTTCATCTGGACTCAGAATGGCCTTGAGTTCCTCATGACGGCCTACTGGGCTAAAATTAATGGCACAGCCGCACTAAAAATTAGCATCCAAGGTCGGGGTGCCAAAACCCCAGCGGAAACGGCTAAAAACGCTGGCTATAGGTCCGGGCTGGCGCGTACGGTTCGTCCGGACTCGGAATGGCCCGAGACTTTTCGGGCGCTCCACAAATGCGCCACGGCACAGCCGCGTTTAAAATTAGTGCATGCCTGGATAAAGCAAACCCACCAGTGGAAAATAGCCAAAAACGATGGCTATAGCCTTGTGGGGGGCGTGGCGAAGCCTGGTCCTGGACTCGAATAGCCCGAGACACTCGATGGACGGCCCGTGCTGAATTGGTCACGCGCATAAAGTCACGCCAAAAATTAGCGCTTGAAGGTCGGGTGCAAAACCCGCTAGCGGAAAATGGCTAACAAACGTGTGGGTTATAGCCTTGGTGGGGGCGGCGAAGTTCGGTCCACGGACTTAATGGCCCGATATTTGAGGGCGGCCTCCGTGGTGCTGCAAATAGCTCACGGCACAGCCGCGCCCTGTGTATAGCCTCAAGGCCCGGTGCCAAACCCCAGGCGAAAATGGCCAAAAACGAAAGTGGGCTAGCCGGCGGGGTGGTTACGGTTAAGCCCGCCTGACTCCTGAATGGCCCCGAGTCTTTATGGAGGCATCCGTAAAGCAAAAATAGGCCACGGCACAGCCGTGCCTAAAATTAGCGCCCGAAGTTCGGGTGCCAAAACCCCCAGCTGGAAAATGACCAAAAACGGTGGGCTATAGCCTGTGGTGGGCGTGGGTGGGGTTCGCCCGCCCGCCTCGTAATCGTCCGAGACTTGTGGGTGGCCTCTGTGTGCTCAAAATAGGCCGACGGGCACAGTCGTGCTTCAAAAAATTAGCGCCTGTCTGGGTGCCAAAACCCCCAGCGGAAAAATGGCCAAAAACGGGTGGGCTTACAGCCTTGGTGGTGGGCGTGGCGAAGTTCGTCCTCCCGGACTCAGAATGGCTCCGAGAATTTGCGGCGGCTCCGCAGCTAAAATAGGCACGGTCACAGCGCGCCCGAAGGTCGGGTGCCAAAACCCCCAGCGAAAATTGTCAAAAACAGGTGGGTTATAGCCTTGGTGGGGGGCGGCTGGTAAGTTATCCGCCCGGACTCGGAATTGCTCAAGACTTTGTGGGTGGCCTCTGCGGTGACAAAAATAGCCATGGGCACGGCCGCATCTAAAAAATTAGCGCCCTAAGGTCAGCTGCAATCCCCAGCTGAAAATGGCCAAAAACGAAATACAGATAGCCTTAAGCGGGGCGTGGGCGAAGTTATTCCTCCGACTGGAATAGCCCGAACTTTGCAGGCGCTCCGTGTGTTAAAAATAGGCCCACGGGCATAGCCGCGCCCAAAAATTAGCCACTAAGGCTTGAGGCAAAAACCCCATGGAAAAATGGTCAAAATGGTGGCCAAAGCCCGCGGCGCGGGCGAAGTTCATCTCGCTGACTCAGAATGGCCCGCCGAGACTTTGCGGGCGCCTGGTCTGCCAAAATAGGCCACGGGCACAGCCATCTGGTACTATTAGCGCCCGAAGGCTCTGGGTGCCAAAACCCCCAGCGAAAATGGCCAAAAAAACGCGGTGGGCTGGAAGCCTTGGGAAGCGGGGGCGTGGCTAAGTTCGGCCTCGCCGGACTCGACCAGCCCCAGACTTTGCGGCAGCCCCGTGGAGTGCTGTAAAATAGGCCACGGGCATGAGCGCTCCTAAAACTTAGCGCCAAGGTCGGGTGCCAAACCCGCCAGCAGAAAATGGCCAAAAAACGAGTGGCTACATCCTTGGCGGGGCGTGGTGAAGTTCGGTCCACTGGACTGAATGTCCCAAACTTGCGAAGTGCCTCGTGGTGTTGAAATAGGCCACGGGCATAGCCGCGCCCAAAATTAGCCCGAAGGTCGGAGTGCAAACCCCCAGCGGAAAATGGGCAAAATGGTGGGCGACAGCCTGGTGGGGCGTGGGCGGCCTGTCCGCCGGACTCGGAATGGCCCGACACTCTCGTGGGCGGCCCGTGTGCTGGTGGGCCAGGGCCACGGGCACAGCCATTCAAAAAATTAGCGCCAAGGTCGGTGCCAAAACTCCCCAGCGAAAATGGCCAAAAACGAAAGTGGCTATAGCTGCCATGGGGCGGGCGGAGTTCGTCCGCCGGACTCGAATGGCCCGAGACATTGCGGGCGGCCTTCGCGGTGCCAAAAATAGGCCACCGGGCACAGCCGTCTCAAAAATTAGCGCCGAAGGTTAAAACAAAACCCCAAACAGAGGAAATGCGCTAAAATATCAAAGCGGCTATAGCCTTGGGTGGGGGGCGGCTAAGTTCTTCCTCCGACTCAATGGCCTGAGACTTTATACGGCCTCCAGAGCTAAATTGGTCACGCAAGATAACTGCCCAAAAATTAGCGCCCAAGGTCGGGGTGCCAAACCCCAGCGGAAAACTGCCAAAAACATGTGGGCTAAAGTTTTGCGTGGGCGGCCCCTCCTCAGCAAAATTGACACGCGCATAGTCAGCGCCCAAAATTAGCCCCGAAGGTCGGGTGCCAAAACCCCAGGGGAAAATGCACATGCAGCACATGGTGGACTATAGGCCTCGCTAAAGGGAAGGGCCAGTCTGACCTCGGGGACGGCCGCCCGCACTCTTATGCGGGCGGCTCCTCCAGCTGTAAAATTGGTCACGCGCATAGCTGCGCTCTAAAAATTAGCGCCCGAGTGTCGGGTGGCCAAAACTTCAGTTGAAAATGGGTTAAAAACGGGTGGCTATAGCTCATGGGGGCGCGATAAGTTCGGTCTAATGACTCGGAAATTTCCACTGAGACTTTGCGGTGGCCTCCGTGGCGCTAAAAATAGCTGGGCGAGCCGCGCACTCCAAAAATTAGCTGGCCGGAAGGTCGGGCGCCAAAACCCCCCAGCTGAAAATGGCCAAAAACGAGTGGCTATAGCCTTGGCGGGGCGTACATGAAGTTCATTCAGCTGACTCGGAATGGCCCGAGACTCGGCGGGATACTCGTGGTGCTAAAAATAGCCACGGCGACAGTCAGCGCCCGGCTGGCCTGAGTGCAAACCCCAGCGGAAAAATGGGTAAAAAACGGGTGGGCTATAGCCTCGTGGGGGCGTGGCGGTTCGTCCACCGACTCCGGAATGGTCCGAGACTCTGCAGGCGTGGCTCCGTACGTAACAGGCCAATGGCACAGCCACGCCTCAAAAATTAGCGCCCGAAGGACGTGGTGCCAAACCCCAGCCAAAAAATGGACAAAAATCGGTGGCTATACCCTTGGTGGGGCGTGGCTAAGTTCGCCCGACCTCGGAATGGCCCGACTTTGCGGCAGCGCCCTGTGTTAAAATAGGCTACCGGCATAGCCGGGCGCCCAAAAATTAGCGCCCAAGGTCGGAGTGCAAAACCCCAGTGGAAAAATGGGCAAAACGGTGGGCAGGCTTGGTGGGGCGTGGCGAAGTTCGCCCATTGACTCGCTGGAATGGCCTGAGACTTTATGGCGGCCTGCGGTGCTGTGGTGGGCCAGGCCACGGGCATGCCGCGCCTAAAAATGAGCGCCCGAAGGTCGGGCCAAACCCACCAGTGGAAAATGGCCAAAAACGAGTGGGCTATAGCCTTGGTGGGGGCGGGCGGAGTTCGGTCCTCCGGACTCGGCACAGCCCGAGACTTGCGGACGGCCTCGTGTGCCAAAATTGTCACGCCGCATAGCCGCGGCCTCAAAAATAGCGCCTGAAGGTTTGGAAAGCAAAACCCACCAGCGGAAAATGGCCAAAAAAACGTGTGGCTATAGCCTTGTGGGGGCGTGGCTAAGTTCAGCCCGTGACCTCGGAATGGCCCGATGCTGGAGGGCGGCCTCCGTGTGAAGCGAGAAATAGCCACGGACACAGCTGCTACTTCAAAATTAGCGTCCCGACGGTCGGGGTGCCAAACCCCAGCCGGAAAATGGCCAAAAACGAAAAAGGTGCAGCCTTGGCGTGTGGGCGAAGTTCGTCTCGCCGGACTCGAATGGCCCGAAACTTTGCGTGGCGCTTCAGCTAAAATAGGCCACACGGCATAGCCGCGCCCCAAAATTAGCAAGTGCCCGAAGGTCGTGGTGCCAAAACCCCAGCGGAAAAATGGCCAAAATGGGTGGCTATAGCCTTGGTGGGGGCGTATGGTTCGTCTCACTGGACTCGGAATAAGTCTGAGATTTTATGGGGGCCTGCAGCCAAAAGAAGCAAGGGCACAGCTGCTCCCAAAAATTAGCGCCCGAAGGTCGTGGGTGTGCCAAAACCCCCAGCCGAAATATGGCCAAAAACGAGTGGGCTATAGCCTTGGCAGGTGTGGGCGAAGTTGTCACCGGACTCGAATGGCCCAAACTTTGCGGCGGCTCACAGTAGCAAAATAGGGGCCACGGGCATAGCCGCCGCCAAAATTAGTGCCCGAAGGTCGTGAGCCAAAACCCCCAGCGGAAAATGGGGCAAAAAATGGGTGGGCTATAGCCTTGGCGGGGGGCGGGGGCGTAGTCCGTCCGCCGGACTCTGGACGGCCCGAGACTTCCTGCGGGCGGCCTCCTGCAGCTAAAAATAGGCCAAGAGTACAGCTGTTCTTAAAAATTAGCGCCCGAAGGTCGTGGGTGCCAAAACCCCCAGCCGGAAATATGGCCAAAAACGAGCCGCTATAGCCTCACGGGCGTGGCGGTTCGTCTCCGGACTCGGAATGGCCCGAGACTTTGCGTGGCGGCTTCCGTGTGCTAAAATAGCCACGCCGCGATAGCCGCGCCCCAAAAATTAGTGCCCGAAGGCCTGAGTGCAAAACCCCCAGCGGAAAATGGGCAAAACGGTGGCTATAGCCTTGGTGTGGGGGCGCGGGCGAAGCTCGTCCACGGGACCGCTGAATGGCCCGAGACTTATGGCGCATCCGCGGTGCTGAAATAGGCCACGGCACAGCTGTTCCCAAAAATTAGCACCCGAAGGTCGTGGTGCCAAAACCCCAGCGGAAAAATGGCCAAAAACGGGTGGTTATAGATTTGTGGGAAGTGTATAAGTTCCTCCTCCGACTCGGAATGGCTCCGAGACTTTGCGGGCGCCTCCGCAGCCAAAATTGGTCACTGGGCATAGCCGCAACAAAAATTATCGCCCAAGGTCGGGTGCCAAAACCTCCCCAGCGGAAAATGGCTAAAATATCGGGTGGGCTATAGCCCGTGGGGGCGGGCGCAAGTTCGTCCGCCGGACTCGGAATGGCCCGAGACTTTGCGGCCGGCCCTCCAGGTGCCAAAAATTGGTCGAGCTGCATAGCCGGCGCCCAAAAATTAGCGTCAAGGTCGGGTGCCAAAACCCCCAACGGAAAAATGGCTAAAAACGGTGGGACAAAGCCTTGTGGAAGGCAGGTCTGTCCGCCTCGGACTCCTCGAGGGCTCGACACTTCTGTGGGTGGCCACCGTGGTGCCAAAATTGGTCACGCGCATAGCCGGGCGCCCAAAAATTAGCTGCTCAAGGTCGGGGTGCCAAAACCTCCAGCGGCAAAATGGCCAAAATACAAAAATATGCCTCAAGTGGGGCGTGGGCGGTTCTTCCTCCGGGGACTCGAATGGCCTGAGACTTGAGCCAAGTGGCTCATGAAAGCCAAAAATTGGTCAATGCGTGACAGTCAAGAATAAAATTAGCGCCTTGAAGGTCGGGTACAAAACCCCAGCGGAAAAATGGCCAAAATACGGGTGGCTATAGCTCTCGTGGGGGCGTGGGCGAATGTCCGCCGGACTCTAATGGCTCCGAGACTTTATGGCTACGGCCTCCCTGTGCCAAAAATTGGTCACGCGCATAGTCACGCCTGACCAATAAGGTCGGGTGCCAAAACCCCCAACGGAAAAAATGGCCAAAAAACGTGGAGGCTAAAGCCCGTGGGGGGCGTGGGCTTAAGTTCGTCCGACCTCGGAATTGCCTCGAGATTCTTGAGGGCGCCTCCCAGGTAGTTAAAATAGGCCACGGCACAGCCAAAGGCCCAAATATTAGCTCCCGGCTGTCAGTGCCAAAACCCCAGCGGAAAAATGGCCAAAAAAACGAGCGTGGCTATAGCCTTTCTCAAGGCGAAGTTCGTCTACTGACTCCTCGGAATGGCCCGAGACTTTGTGGGCAGCCTGTGTGAATAAAATAGGCCACGGCCGCAGCCGCATCTAAAATTAGCTACTCAAGGTCGGGTGCCAAAACCCCAGCGGAAAATGGCCAAAAACGTGTGGTGGGCTAAAGCCTGGTGGGGGGCGTGGGCGGTCGGGTCTCGCCGGACTGAATGGCCCGAGACTCATGCGCGGCCTCCGTGGTGCCAAAATAGGCCACGGGCACAGCCGCCTCCCAAAATTAGCGCCCGGTCAGCTGCAAACCCCACAGCGAAAATGGCCAAAAACCGAAAGTGGGCTATAAAACAGCCTTGTGGGGCGGTAAGCGAAGTTCGTCCGCTCGGACTCCTAATTGCCCGAGACTTTGTGGGCAGCCTCCGTGTGGTGGAATAGCCACGGCCACAGCCGCACTCCAAAAATTAGCGCCCGAAGGTCAGTACCAAAACCTCAAATAAAATGGCTAAAAACGGGGTGTGGGCTGTGGTGCCTTGGTGGTGGGCGTGGCGAAGTTCGTCCGGACTCCAGAATTGCCCGAGACCTGCTGCGGCCTCCACAAAAATTGGTCACTGCTGTATAAATAAAAAATTAGCTGGCTGAGGCTGGGGAAAGCAAAACCCCAGCTGGAAATGACCAAAACGGTGGGCTATAGGTTTGTGGGGGGCGTGGCTAAGCTCATCCGCCTGGACTCAAATTGCTCAAGACTTTGTGGTGGCCTCCCGGTGCTGTAATAGTTACTACGGCAACAGCCGCACTCCAAAAATTAGCGTCAAGGCTGGGGTGCCAAAACCCCCAAAGGGAAAAAAATGCCAAAATACGGTGGCTATGGCCTTGGTGGGGGCGGCGAAGTTCTTCCTCCGACTCAAATGGCCCGGTATTTTTGCTGCGGCCTGTGTGCCAAAAAAAAATAGTCACGCGCATAACCACTCCCAAAATTAGCAGACCTCAAGGTCGGGGTGCCAAACCCCCCAGCGGAAAAAAATTTGCCAAAACAGGCTAAAGCCAGGGGCGTACTGGTTCATCCTGGACTCGAATGGCTCGAGACTTTGCGGGCGGCCTCCAGCCAAAAATAGGCTGGCACAGCCGCAGGCCTAAATTCGCGCCCGAAGGTCGGGGTGCCAAACCCACCAGCGAAAATGGCCAAAAACGGTGGGCTATAGCCTTGGTGGGGTGAGCGAAGCCTGGCCTGCCGGACTCGAATGGCCCGAGACTTTGTTCATGGCCTCCGTGTGCTAAAATAGGCCACTGCACATTACTTCCTTAAAATTAGCGCCCGACGGTCGGGTGCCAAACCCACCAGCAAAATGGTGGCTGAAATCGGGTGGCCTATAGCCTTGGTGGGGGGCGTGGGCGAAGTTCGCCTCCGGCCTAATGGCCCGAGACTTTGCGGACGGCCTCCGTGTACCAAAATTGGTCACGCCGCGATAGCCGCGCCCAAAAATTAGCTCTCGGTCGGGTGCCAAAACCCCAGCGAAAAATGGCCAAAAACGGGTGGGCTATAGCCTTGTGGGGGCGCGTACAAGTTCGCTGCCCGGAATCAGAATGGCCCGAGACTTTGCGGGCGGCTCCTCGTAGCCAAAAAATTCGCTACGGGCAGAGCGGCGCTTCAAAATTAGCGCCCAAGGTCAGTGCCAAACCCCACCAGCGAAAAAATGGCCAAAAAAATGGGTGGGCTATAGCTCTGGTGGGGCGCGGTTCGTCCCGCCGACTCCGGAATGGTCCGAGACGGGTGTGGCCCCCCGCTCGCTAAAACTAAGGCAAACGGCCTCAGCGATCAAAAATTAGCTACTGGCAAATGGGGTGCCAATAATCCCAGTGGGAAAAATGGCCAAAAACGAGTGGGCTATAGCCTCTGGTGGGGGGCGTTGGCGGTTCGTCCGCCCTGGACTCTCGAATGGCCCGAAGTCTTTGCGGGTGGCCTGCAGCTGGTGGTGGAATAAAGCAGGCACAGCCGCGCCCAAAATTAGCGCCGACGGTCGGGCTACAAACCCACCACGGAAAAATGGCCAAAAACGGGTGGGCTTATGGCCTGGTGGGGGCGTGGCCGGAAAGTTCGTCCGCCTCGGCCTGCACGGTCCGAGACTTTGTGGGTGGCCTCTGTGTGCCTAAAATAGGCCACGGCACAGTCGCGCCCCAAAAATTAGCTACTCAAGGTCGGGTGCCAAACCCCCAGCGGAAAATGGCCAAAAACGGGTGGCTATAGCCTTGGTGTGGGCGTATGTTCGCCCGGACTCCTAATGGCCGAGAATTTGCGCGCGCCTCCAGCGTAAAAATAGGCACCAACGGTCACAGCCAAAAATTAGCTACCTGTTCAAAAGCTAAAACCCCATGAAAAATTGCTAAAAACAGGTGGCTATAGCCTTGTGGGGCGCGCGATGAAGTCTGTCCATTGGCTCGAATTGCTCAAGACATTGTGGGTGGCCTCTGTGGGTGTCAAAAATAGCTTGCCGGGCACAGCTCGCACCTAAAAATTAGCGCCCGGCACTGGTGCCAAAACCCTGTTTTAAAAATGGCCAAAAAACGAGGGCTATAGCCTCGGGGTGGGGGCGTGCTGGTTCTTCCTCCGGACTCGGGAATGGCCCGAGACTGCGGGCGGCGCCCGTGTGTTAAAAATAGCCACGGCAGAGCCGCGCGCGCCTAAAATTATTAGCGCCCGGTCGGAGTGCAAAACCCCAGCGGAAAATGGGCAAAAACGGAAGCAGAGCCCTAAGGGGGCGCGATGGAAGTTCGGCCCGCCAGACAAGGGAATGGCCCCAGTATTTTTATGGTGGCCTCAGGTTCCTAAAATAGGCCACTGGCACAGTCGCGTCTAAAAATTAGCGCCCAAGGTCGGGTGCCAAAAACTCCCAGCGGAAAATGGCCAAAAACGATGGCTATAGCCTGGGCGGCGGGCGAAGTTCTTCCGGACTCGAGCCTGGCCCGAGACTCACGGGCGGCGTCCGTGCAAAGAGGGCGCGGCAGAGCTGCGCCTAAAAATTAACGCCCGAAGGTCGGAGTGCAAAACCCCAGCGGAAAATGGCAAAAACGGCGGTTGGGGCTCTCATGGGCGTGCATGGTTCACCGCCGTGACTCGGAATGGCCCGGCATTTGCGTGGTGGCCTCTGTGTGCCTGTATAGGCCACGGCACAAGTCAGTGCTCCAAAAATTAGCGCCCGAAGGTCGTGGGGTGCCAAAACCCCAGTGAAAATGGCCAAAAACGAGTGGGCTATAGCCCGGGGCGGGGGGCGCGGGCGAAGTTCTTCCTCCGACTCGGAATGGCTCCGAGACTTTACGGGCACACCAGGTAAGCAAAAATAGGCCACGGGCAGAGCCAAGGTCTAAAATTAACGTACTCACAATGGAGGCAAAAACCCCAGCGAAAAATGGGCAAAAACGGGTGGGCTATAGCCTGGTGGGGCGTGGGCGGTTCGTCCGCTGACTCGAATGGCCCGAGACTTTGCGGCAGCCTCCGCGGTGCCAAAATTGGTCACGCACATAGCCGCGCCAAAAATTAGCGCCCGAAGGTCGGGGTGCCAAAACTCCCTGCTGGAAATGGGCTAAAAACAAAAAGGGGCTTATAGCCTTGTGTGGGGCGGGCGGTTCGTCCGCCCGGACTCGGAATGGTCCGAGACTTTCAGGTGGCCTCCGTGTGCCAAAATTGCTACGCGCATAGCCGCGCCAAAATTAGCGCCCGAGGCTAAGTCGGGTGCCAAACCCCAGTGGAAAATGGCCAAAAACGTGTGGGCTATAGCTCATGGGAAGTGCCATGGTTCACCGGACCTCGGAATGGCCCTAGTCTTTGGCGTGGTGGCCTCTGTGTGCCTAAAATAGGCCACGGGCACAGTCGTGCTTCCAAAAATTAGCGCTCAAGGTCGGGGTGCCAAACCCCAGCGAAAATGGCTAAAAACTGTGGCTTGGTAGCCTTGGTGGTGGAGTGGGCGGTTCGGCCCGCTCGGACTTAGAATGGCCCGAGAATTTGCGGGCGCCCACGCAGCCAAAAATAGGCACTGTCACAGCCACGCCTAAAATTAGGCGCGCCCAAGGTCGGGGTGCCAAAACCCCCCAGCGGAAAAAATTGCCAAAAACAGGTGGGCTATAGCCTTGGTGGGGCGCGGCGGTCTGTCCGCGGACTCGAATTGCTCAAGACCTTGTGGGTGGCTCCAGTATGCCAAAAATAGCCAATGGGCACAGCCGCACCCAAAAATTAGTACTGGTCAGTAAGTGCCAAAACCCCCAGCGGAAAAATGGCTAAAAAACGAGGGGCTATAGCCTTGGTGGGGGCGTGGCTAAGTTCTTCCTCCGGACTCGAATGGCCCGAGACCTTTGCGGGCGGCGTCCTGCAGGCAAAAGCCAGGGCCACGGCAGAGCCGCGCCAAAAATTAGCGCCCGAAGGTCGGGAGTGCAAAAACCCCAGCGGAAAATGGGCAAAAACGGGTGGGTTGCAGCCTGTGTATGCGGCGAGCCTCACCGCTCGGACTCGGAATGGCCTGAGACTTTGCTGGCGGCCTCCGTGTGCCAAAATAGGCCACGGCACAGCCGCACCTAAAATTAGCGCCCTAAGGTCGGGTGCCAAAACCCACCAGTGGAAAAAATGGCTAAAAAACGAGTGGGCTTATAGCCTTAGTGGGGGGCGTGGCTAAGTTCGTCCGGACTCAGAATAGCCCGAGACTTTGCGACGGCCTCCGCTGCCAAAATTGGTCTAATGCCGCATAGTCACAATAAAAATTTGCGCCTGAAGGTCGGTGCCAAAACTCCAAGCAGCGTGGAAAATGGCCAAAAACGTGTGGGCTATAGCCTTGGTGGGGGCGTATGGCCCGCCCCATGCTGACTCGCGGAATGGCCCGGCTACTTTGAGGGCGGCCTCCGAAAGGAGAAGAAGCACGTGGCACAGCCACGCTAAAATTAGCACTCCGAAGGTCGGGTGCCAAACCCACCAGTGGAAAATGGACAAAAACGGTGGCTATAGCCTGGTGTGGGGCGTGGGCGGTTCATCCGCCCGGACTCGGAGGGCCGAGCCTGTGGGTGGCCTCCGAGTGTGTGTAAATTGGTCACGCAGATAGTCAAGAACAAAAAATTAGCTCCGAAGGTCGGGCTGCCAAACCTCAGCCGGAAAATGGCTAAAATACAGTGGGCTATAGCCTTGGTGGGGCGGGCGAAGTTCTTCCAGACTGAATGGTTCGAGACTTTGCGGGCGTGGCCCGCGGTGTTAAAATTGGTCAATGCAGATAGCCGCAAATAAAAATTAGAGCCCGATGGTCGGGAAAGCAACCCCGCCGAAAAATGGCCAAAAACGGGTGGGCTATAGCCTGGGTGGTGGCGTACGGTTCCTCCTCCGGACCCGAATGGCCCGAGAACCTGCGGGCGGCTCCGTGGTGCCAAAAATTGTCAAGCATATAGCCGCGCCTGAAAAAAATTAGCGTCGAAGGTCGCGTGCCAAAACCCCAGCTGAAAAATGGCCAAAAACGTGGGGCGTATTATAGCCTTTGGTGGGGCGCACAAGTTCATCCGCCTTCGACTCGAATTGCTCAAGACTTTGTGGGTGGCCTCTGTGCTAAAAATAGCCACGGGCACAGCCGCATTCCAAAAATTAGCGCGCTCAAGGTTGGGGTGCCTAAACCCGCAAAGGAAAAATGGCCAAAATAATGGTGGGCTAAAGCCTTGGTGGGGGCGGGCTGTCTTCCTCCGGACTCAGAATGGCCCGAGACCTTACGGGCGGACCATGTAAAAGCTGGGAAATTGGTAACGCATAACCGCTCCCAAAAATTAGCGCCCAAGGTCATGGTACCAAAACCCCCAGCGGAAAAAATTAAAACATGTGGGCTAAAGCCTTGTAAGGCATGTTCGTCCGCCGACCTGGATTTGGGCCCGAGACTCATGTGGCCTACGTGGCCAAAATAGGCCACACGGCACAGCCGCTCCCAAAATTAGCGCCCGACGGTCAGGGTGCAAAACCCACCAAAGGAAAATGGCCAAAAACGGTGTGGCCTATAGCCTGGGCAGGGCGTGGCGGCTCCGCCTCCGGACTCGAATGGCCCGAGACTTTGCACGGCCTCGTGTGCCAAAATTGTCACGCGCATACCACACTAAAAATTAGCCAGCCCCCAAGGTCAAAAGCAAACCCCAGCAGAAAATGGCCAAAATACGGGTGGGCTGTGAGTTGGTGGGGCGGGCTTAAGTTCGCCCTCCGACTCAGAATGGCCCGAGACTTTGTGGCGGCCTCCGTAGAAAATTGTCACGCGCATAGTCAGCGCCCAAAAATTAGGGAGCCCCAAGGCCAGGTGCCAAAACCCCCCAGCGGAAAAATGGCCCAAAAACGGGGTGGGCGTACAGCCTTGGTGGGGGCGTGGCGGTCTGCTCCCTCCTGAATCAGAATGGCCCGAGACTTTGCGGCGGCCCGTGGTAAAAATTGGCCACGGGCAGAGCTCGCCAAAAATTAGAGCCCGAAGGTCGGGCACAAACCCCGCAGGTGAAAAATGGCCAAACGAAAGGGCTATAGCCTTGGTGGGGCGTGGGCGAAGCCTGTCCGGGCTCGGACTCGACGGCCCGAGACTTCAGTGGCGCCTCCGTGGTGCTGGGCAGGGCCAGGGCCGCGTGGCAAAGCCGTACTTCCAAAATTAGCGCCTCAAGGTCGAAAGCAAAAATCACCAGCGAAATGGGCCAAAAATGGGCGCTATAGCCTTGGTGGGGGCGGCGAAGTTCGTCCGCCGGACTCGGAATGGTCCGAGACTTTGTGGGTGGACTGGGTGGTACAAAATCCAGGCAACGGCCTCAGCCGCACTCAAAAATTAGCGCCCGGTCAGTGCCAAAACCCCCAGTGGAAAATGGCTAAAAACGAGTGGGCTTATAGCCTTGTGGGGGGCGGCGGTTCGCCCGCCCGGACTCGAATGGCCTGAGACTTTGCGGTGGTCGGCCTCCGTGTGCTAAAAATTGGTCACGTCGTGATAGGCGCTCCAAAAATTAGTCAAGAACATGTGCCAAAACCCCAGCGGAAAACGGCTAAAAACGTGGGTGGGGTTATAGCCTTGCGGGGGCGTAATAAGTTCATCCGCCTTCTCGGACTCGGAATTGCTCAAGACTTTGTGGGTGGCCTCTGTGTGCCAAAATAGGCCACACGGGCACAGCCGTCTTAAAAATTAGCTCGGTCGGGGGTGCCAAAACCCCAGCGAAAATGCTAAACATGTGGGCTAAAGCCTTAGTGGGGGCGGTGGCGAAGTTCGGTCTCGGCCGGACTCGGAATGGCTCCACAGACTTCGCGGGTGGCCTACGCGGTGCCAAAATAGGCCACGGGCACAGCCCCAAAATTAGCGCTCCCGACGGTCGGGCTGCCAAACCCACCAGGGAAAATGGCCAAAAACGGGTGTGGCCTATAGCCTTGGTGAGGGGCGTGGCGGTTCGTCCTCCCGACTCAGAATGGCTCCGAGACTTTGCGGGCGGCCCCGTGGTGCCAATTGGTCACGACGCTGAAGCCGCGCCCAAAAATTTTTTGTGGAGTTCAAGGTCAGGTGCCAAAACCCGTGAGGGAAAATGGCCAAAAACGAGTGGCTTTTATAGCCTCGTGGGGTGGCGGTTCTGGTCTCACTGACTGGAATGGGCCCAGATTCTATGGCGGCCTCCCAGGAAGCAAAATAGGGGCCAATGGCAAAGCCGTAGGTAAGACCTGAAATTTAGCGCCTCCGAAGGTTGGGGTGCCAAAACCCACCAGCTGAAAAATGAAGAAAAATGGGTGGCTATAGCCTTGGTGGGGCTGTTCGTCTCATTTCTGGACTTAATGGTCCGAGACTTTGTGGGGGTGGTCATAAAGCCAAAACTAGGCAAACGGCCTCCGCCGCACTCCAAAAATTAGCGCCCGAAGGTCGGGGTGCCAAAACCCCCCAGAGGGAAAAATGGCCAAAAACGAGTGGGCTAGCCTTGGTGGGGGCGACGGTTCGGCCGACTCGGAATGGCCCGAGACTTTGCGTCGGCCTGCGGTACTCAAAATAGGCCACGGGCACCGCCATATTCCGCCACCATGCGCCTACGATCGAGGTGCCAACCTACCAGCAGAAACCACAAAAACTGGTTATAGCCTTTGGTGGGGGCGCGTATAAGTTCGCCCCGACTCGTAATGGCCCGAGACTTTGCGGCGCCTCCGCGGTGCCAAAAATTGGTCACGCCGCATAGCCGCATCCCAAAAATTAGCCCCCAAGGTCGGGTGCCAAAACCCCAGCGAAAATGGCCAAAATACGGGTGGCCATAGCCTTGTGGCGTATAAGTTCGTCCGGACTCAGAATTGCCCGAGACCTTGCGTGGTGCCTCCGTGCGCTGTACCGTCACGCGCACAGCCGCTACTAAAATTAGCGCCCAACGGTCACAAAGCAAACCCGCAGGGAAAAATGGCCAAATACGGGGTGAGCTATAGCCTGGTGGTGGCGTGGCTGGCCCGTCCTCCGGACTCAGAATGGCCCGAGAATTTACATGGCCTCAAAGCAAAATTGGTCACGCCGCATAGCCGCGCCCAAAAAATTAGCGCCCGGTTCAGGGGTTCCAAACCCCACAGCGGAAAATGGCCAAAAACTAGTGGGCTATACTTGGTGGGGGCGTGGCGAAGTCTGGCCCTCCGGAATCAGAATGGCCCGTGACTTCAGTGGCGGGCCTCCGGTGGTGCTGCAAATTTAGCTACGGGCAGAACTCGCGCCAAAAATTAGCGCCTAACGGGGTCGGGGTGCCAAAACCCCAGTGGAAAAATGGCCAAAAATAATGGTGGGCTATAGCCTCAAAGCCGGGGCGTGGCTGTTCATCTCGCTCGGACTCGTGGAATGGCCCGAGATTCTTGTGGGTGGCCCCTGCAGGTTAAAATTCAGGCAACGGCCTCAAACAAGACTCCAAAAAATTAGCGCCCTCAAGGTCGGGTGTCCCAATAATCCCCCAAAGGGAAAAATGGACAAAAACGAGCGGGCTCTGAGCCCTCAGCGGGGCGTGGGCGGTTCGTCCGCCGGACTCGGAATGGTCCGAGACTTTGCGGGCGGCTCCGTGTACTGTGTGGGTTAATAGGGGCCACGGCACAGCCGTGCCCAAAAAATTAGCGCCTGAAGGTCGGGGTGCCAAAACCCACCACAGAAAAATTGCCAAAAACGGGTGCGCTTATAGCCTTGCGGGGGCGTGGCGAAGTTCGTCCGCTCGGACTGGAATGGCCCGAGACTCCTGCGGGCGGCCCCGTGCGCTGCGGTTGCGCCACGGCACAGCCGCTCAAAAATTCACGCCTCGGTCAAAGCAAAACCCACCAGCGGAAATGGCCAAAAACGGGTGGGCTATAGCCTTGCTGGGTGAGCGAAGTTCGGTCCGCCGGACTCCTGAATGGCACGAGACTTTGTGGGCGGCCTCCGTGCCAAAAAGAAGCTGACGGGCACAGCCGCCCAAAATTAGCGGCTGACGGGTCGTGGGGTGCCAAACCCACCAGTGGAAAATGGCCAAAAACGGGTGGCCTATGGCCTTGTGGGGGCGTGGCGAAGGTCGCCCGGACTCCAGAATGGCCCGAGACTTGCGGACGGCCTCCGTGGCCAAAAATTGGTCACGCGCATACGCGCCAAAAAAATTAGCCCCCAAGGTCGGGGTGCCAAAACCCCCAGCGGAAAAAATGGCCAAAAACGGGTGGGCTATGCCTTGGCGGGGGCGTGGCGAAGTTCGGTCCTCCGGAATCATCAGAATGGCTCCGAGACCTTTGCGGGCGCCCGCACCTGTGTGGACCACACGGGCACAGCCGCGCCGGTGCAATTCAGCGTAGCAGCCACGGACGCGCCGCGCCTAAAATTATGCCCTGCTGTCGGGGGTGCCAAACCCCAAATGGCCAAAAACGGGTGGGCTATAGCTCAAGTGGGGTATAAGGGGCGGCTCCGTCCATTGACTCGGAATGGCCCAAGACTTTGCGGGACGGCCTCCGTGGTGCCAAAAATAGGCCAACGCACAGTTGCGCCCCAAAAATTAGCAACTGGCTGGTCGGGTGTGCCAAAACCCCCCAAATGGCTGTAAATCCGGTGGCCATAGCCTTGGTGGGGGCGCCACGGGTCTTCATCTCACGGGACTCGGAATGCCCCAGACTACGGGCGGCCTCCAGTTAAAATAGGCCAATGGGACAGTCACATTCCAAAAATTAGCACCCGAAGTTTGGGGTGCCAAAACCCCAAATTGCCAAAAATGGGTGGGCTATAGCCTTGGTGGGGGCGTGGCGGCCTGTCTCGCCGGCCTTTAATGGTGTCCGAGGCTTCGGGTGGCCTCCGTGTGCCAAAATTAGGCCACGTGGCACAGCTGCAAGTCTAAAAATTAGCGCCGAAGGTCGTAAAAAGCAAACCCCCAGCGAAATGGCCAAAACGGTAAGTGGGCTGGCCTCGGGGTGGGGGCCTGGCGCGAAGTTCGTCCGCCGGACTCGAATGGCCCGAGACTTTCGCGGGCAGGCCTCCGTGTGCCGTAATAGCCAATGCAGCAGCTGCCAAAAATTAATATCTCAAGGTCGGGTGCCGGAACCCCCAAATGGCCAAAAACGGGGTGGGCTATAGCCTTGGTGGGGGCGGCGGCGGTTCGTCCGCCTGACTCGAATGGCCTCGTGACTTCATGGCGCCCGTGGTGCCGTGGCCATGAATCGCCACAGCGCCGTGCCTAAAAATTAAAGGCACCCGATGGTCGGGTGCCAAACCCCCAAATGGCCAAAAACGGCAAGTACAGCTTCGTGGGGGCGTGGGCGGTTCGCCGCCGGACTCGGAATGGCCCGAGACTTCGGCGGGCGAAATTCGTACAAAAATAGGCCACGGGCACAGCCGCGAAGCGAAAATTAGCACCCGAAAGGTCGGGCGCCAAAACCCCAAAATGGCCACAAAAACGGTGTATAGCCTTGCTGGCGTACGGTTCGTCCGCCGGACTCGAATGGCCCGAGACTTTATGACGGCCTCCGTGGTGCCGTGGCCAGGCAACGGGCACATCCGCTGTGGCCTAAAAATTAGCACCCGAAGGTCAAAGCAAACCCCCAAATGGCCAAAAATGGGGCGGGTTATAGCCTTAAGCGGGCGCCATGAAGTTCACACCACTGGACTGGAATGGTCCGGAGAGCTGGTGCCTCCCAGCTGTAACAGCTAACACGGGCACAGCCACACGCAAAATTAACAATACCAAGGTCGGGTGCCAAAACCCCCAGCGAAAATGGCTAAAAACGAAGCGCTGGCTACAAACATGGTAAGTTCGGGTCTTCACGATTTTAATGCTCAAGACTTTGCGGCGTCCGTGTTAAAAATAGCCACCGTGCATAGCCGCTACCAAAAATTAGCTCCTAAAGGTCGAGGTGCCAAAACCCCCTCAAATGACTACAAAAATCGGGAAGTGGCTATAGCTCAGCGGTGGGCGCGGAGTTCGTCCGCTCGGATCTCTGGCCAGCCTGAGATTATGGGCGCTCGTGGTGCTGGGTGTTATCCACGGGCACAGCCACTAAAAATTAGCAACTGGTCTGGTGACAAAAACCCCAAATGGCCAAAAACGTGGTCAGAGCCTGTGGGGGCGGGGCGAAGTTCTCGTCTCGCTCGGACTCCTAAGAGCTCCCGAGACTCTGCGGGCGGCCCTCCGTAAGGCAAAATAAGACACGGGCACAGCCGCGGCCCAAAAATTAGCGCCGAAGTTCGGGTGCCAAACCCCCAAATGGGCTGTAAAAACGGGTGGGCTTATAGCCTATGGGGGCGTGGCGGTCTGTCCATTGACTCACTGGCCCAGACTGCGCTGGCTCCAGCACATTAGCTAACACCACCGGCATGCCTGCCAAAAATTACCCCGAAGGTCATTAGCCAAAACCCCCAATTGGCCAAAACGGTGGGCGCAGCTCTCATGGGGCGTGGCGGCTCAGTCCGCCGGACTCCTAAGAGCACGTGAGACTATGGTGGCCTCCGCGAGCCAAAATAGGCCACGGGCACAGCTGTCGCCTTAAAAAATTAAGACCAAGGTCGGTGCCATACCCCCAAATGGCAAAAATCGCGGGCTTATACGCCTCTCAAAGCTGGGCGTGAAGCGGTTCGGTCCACTGACTCGAAAGAGCACGAGATCTGCGTGGTGGCCTCCGTGTGCTGCAATAGGCCACTGGCAGCCGCCTAAAATTCGCACCCGAAGTTCAGACAAACCCCAAATGAAGGCAAACGGGTGGCTATAGCCTTGTGGGGGGCGCATGGTTCGTCCGCCTCGGACTGAAGAGCACGAGATTTTTTATGGTGGCCTCCGTGAGCTGTGTGGGTTAAAGACAAGTAACAGTCAGCTTCAAAATTCAGCACCCGAAGGTCGGGGTGCCATACCCCCAAATGGCAAAAATCGTGTGGGCTATACCTCGCGGGCGGTGGCGGTGCTCAATCAATGGACTGGAATGGCTCCGAGACTTCATGGTAGTCTGGCGGGTTAAAATAGGCCAATGGCACAGCCATTCAAAAATTAGTTAGCGCCTAAATGTCGGGGTGCAAAACCCCCAAATGGCCAAAAACGGGTGGGCTATAGCCTTTCCCCATGGGGGCGTGGCTGAAGTTCGTCCGCCGGACTCCGGAATGGCTGCCTCGAGACTCTGCGCGCGGCCTCGTGTGCCAAAATAACCCACAGGCACAGCCACGCTGCCAGAATTAGCGCTCAAGGTCGGGTGCCAAAACCCCCCAAATGGCCAAAAACGGGTGGGCTATAGCCTTGGTGGGAAGTGGCGAAGTTCGGGTCCGCCGGACTCTAATGGCCCGAGACTTCATGTGGGCGGCCTCGTGCTGTGTGGCCAGGGGCCACGGGCACAGCCGCTGGCCCATAAAGTAGCACCTGCTCCTGGTGTGCCAAAACCCCAAATGGCCAAAAACGGTGGGCTATAACCTTGGTGGGGCGCGGGGCGGCTCCGTCCGCCTCGACCTCGGAATGGCCCGAGACTTTACGGCGGCCTCCGTAGCTGAAATTAGGCCACGGCACGACCGCTCCCAAAAATTAGCGCCCAAGCTCCGTGTGGGCACCAAAACCCCAAACGGGCGAAAAAACGGGTGGGCTATAGCCTCTCGTGGGGGCGGCGCAGTTCGGTCCGCCTCGACTGAATGGTCTCGAGACTTTCGCGGGCGCCCGTGCGCCAAAATAGGCCACTGGCACAGTCAAGCATTCCAAAATTAGAAGCACCGAAGGTCGGTGTGCGAAAAACCCCCAGCTGAAAAAACGGCCAAAAAGGTGGCTATAGACTTGGTGGGGGCGTGGGGCGAAGTTCGTCCGCTGGACTGAATGCCCGAGACTTTGCGGGCGGCCTCCGTGTGCTGTAATAGTTAATGGGCGCAGCTCACGCCAAAAAATTGGCCTCAAGGTCGGGTGCCAAAACCCCCAAATGGCCAAAAACGCTGGCTATAACCTCGGTGGTGGGCGTATAAGTTCGTCTGCCGGACTCGGAATGGGCTCGAGACTTTACGGGCGGCCTCCGTGTGCCAAAAATAGGCACGGTGGCACGACTGTCGCTCCCAAAATTAGCGCCCGGGGTTCGTACCAAACCCCCAAATGCGAAAAACGGTGGCTATAGCCTGGTGGGGGGCGTAAGCAGTTCGTCCGCCGGACTCTAAGAGCACGAGAATTTGGGCGGGTACCTCCGTGAGCCAAAAATAGCCACTGGGCACAGCCGCGCCAAAAATTAGCACCCGAAGGTCGTGGGGTGCCATACCCCCAAATGGCAAAAAAATCGGGTGGGCTATAGCCTTGGTGGGGCGTATAAGTTCATTCACGGACTTAAGAGCATGAGATTTTTTGCATGGTGGCCTCCGTGTGCCAAAATAGCTACCATAAGCGCAGTCGGCTACTAAAAATTAGCAAGCAACTGGGTTCGGGCAGACAAAACCCCAAATGGCCAAACGGGTGGGCTATAGCCTTCGCGCGGGGGCGCGTATGGTTCAACTACCGGACTCGGAAGAGCACGAGAATTTCCATGGGTGGCTCCGTGAGTTGCAATAGTCACGGCTCAGCCACTAAAAATTAGTAAGGCAAGGTCGGGGTGCCATAATTCTCAAATGGCAAAAATCGCTGGCTTATAGCCTGGAAGCGGGCGGGCGGTTCGTCTACTGGACTGGAATGGCCCGTAGCCTTCTATGTTGTCTAAGTGTTGCAAAAATAGCCACGTGGCACAGCCAAAGGCCCAAAAATTAGCGCCTAAATGTCGGGGTGCCAAAACCCCAAAAATGGCCAAAAACCCGTGGGCTATAGCCTTGTGGGGCGTGGCGAAGTTCGTCCGCCGGACCTCGGAATGGCCCGAGACTTTGCGCGCCCGTAGGCCAAAATAACCCACGGGCACAGCCATCACAAGAGAAAATTAGCGCTCAAGGTCGGGTGCCAAAACCCCCAAATGGCCAAAAACGGGCGGTTGGTAGCCTTGGGCGGGGGCGTACGGTTCGTCCGGACTCCGGAATGCCCGAGACATTGCGTGGCGGCCTCCGCAGCAAAAATAGCCTCTGGCACAGCTACCATACCATAAAGTAGCACCCAATTTTGGGGTGCCAAACCCCCCTAATGGGCCAAAAACGGGTGGGCTATATAATCTTAAGTGGTGTGTGGGCTGTCTGTCTCTACTGACTCCGGAATGGCCCGTAGACTTTACGGGCGCTCCAGCGTGGCTGGGGCCACGGGCATGACCCGGGCCTCCTAAAAATTAGCGCCGGTTCGAGGTACCAAACCCCCAAATGGCGAAAAACGGTGTGGGCTATAGCCCTGCGTGGCTGGCAGTTCGTCCGCCGGACTCGGAATGGCCCGAGACTTATGGGCGCTCCGCGGTGGTGCCAAAAATAGCCACTGGCACAGTCACATTCAAAAATTAGCACTCAAGGTCGGTAAATAAAACCCCAGCGGAAAAATACAAAAAGGGGCGGGCTATAGACTTATGGGGGCGTAAGAAGTTATCCGCCTGACTCGGAATGGGAATGGCCCGAGATTTCGCGGGCGTCGTGGTGCTAGGCAAAAAGAGAACACGGCGAGTCACACAAAAAATTAGCGTCTGAAGGTCGTTAAAACCCCAAATGGCCAAAAACGGGTGGGCTATAGCCTTGGTGGGGGCGGTCGGTTCGTCCGCTGACCTCGGTCTAGCCCAGACTTTGCGGGCGGTCCGCAGCCGTAATAGCTACGGCGCAGCTGCCGCCAAAAAATTACGCATTAGCACCCGGTTAGGGGTGACAAAACCCCAAATGGCCAAAAAACGGTGGGCTATAGCCTTGGTGGGGGCGCATGGAAAGTTCATTCCGGACTCGGAAGAGCGACCAGACTTGCGGGTGGCCCCGCAGCTGTGGGCTCTGCGTTACAATGGCGCAGCTGCCGCCTAAAAAAATTAGTACCTGTCTGGGTGACAAACCGCCCAAAATGGCCAAAAACGGGTGGGCTATAGCCTGTGGGGGCGTGGCGAAGTTCGTCCACTGGACTCCTTGAAGAGCACGAGACTTCATGGGTGTCCTCCGTGGAGCCAAAAATAGGCCACGGGCACAGCCACGCCAAAATTAGCAAGGCACCTGGTCGGGGTGCCATACCCCAAATGGCAAAAAAATCGGGTGGGCTATAGCCTTGGTGGGGGGCGTAATGGCGGTTCGTCCACTGACTTGAATGGCCCGAGACTTTGTGGGTGGTCTAAGGCAGTTAAAATAGGCCACGGCACAGCCGGGTCCAAAAATTAGCCCCAAATGTCGGGTGCCAAAACCCCAAATGGCCAAAAACGGTGGGCGCAGGTATAGCCTTGGGGGGGGCGTGGGCGGTTCGTCCGCCTGGACTCGGAATGGCCGAGACTTAGCGCGCGCCTCCGTGGTGCCAAAATAACCCACGGGCACAGCTTACACAAGCGCAAAATTAGCGCCCTAAGGTCGGGTGCCAAAACCCCCAAATGGCCAAAAAAACGGGTGGGCTGATAGGCCTGGTTCTCATGGGGCGGATAAGTTCGTCCGCTCGACTCGGAATGGCTCTGAGACTTTGCGGGCGGCCTCCGTGTGCCAAAATAGGCCACGGGCACAGCCATCATCCATAAAGTAGCACCCGAAGTTCGGGAAAGCAAACCCCCAAATGGCCAAAAATGGTGGCTATAACCTTGTGGGGGGCGTGGGCTAAGTTCCTCCGCCCCGGACTCGGGAATGGCCCGAGACTTTACGGGCGGCCTCCGTGGTGCTGCAATAGGCCACACGTGGAACGTACCGCCTCCCAAAAATTAGCGCCCGAAGTTCGGGTACCAAAACCCCAAATGGCGAAAACGGTGGGCTATAGCCTTGGTGGGGGCGTGGGCGAAGTTCGTCCGGACTCGGAATGGCCCAGACTTTGCGGTGCGGTCTGTGCCAAAATAGGCCACTGGCACAGCCGCATTCCAAAAATTAGCACCCAAGGTCGGGTGTGCGAAACCCCCCAGCCGGAAAATGGCCAAAAATGGGTGGGCTATAGACTTGGTGGGGGGGCGTGGAATGTTCGCCGCGACTCGGAATGGCCCCGAGACTTGCGTGGCGGCCTCCGTGTGCCAAAATAGCTGGCCAAGCGCAGTCACGCCAAAAATTAGCGTCCAAGGTCGGGTGCCAAACCCCCCAAATGGCCAAAAACGGGTGGGCTATAGCCTGGTGGGGGCGTGGTCGGTTCGTCCGCTGGCCGGACTGGAAGAGCCCGAGACTATGGCGGTCCCGTGGTGCCGTGGGTTAGCCACAGAAGCCAGCGCCTAAAATTAGCACCAAGGGGCAATCAAGCTCGGGTGACAAACCCCCAAATGGCCAAAAACGGGTGGGCTATAGCCTTGGTGGGGGCGTGGCGGTCGCCCGTCTGGACTGAAGCACGAGACTTGCGGGTGGCCTCCAGTGCTGTGCCAAAATAGGCCAATGGCGCAGCCACTAAAAATTAGCACCTGAAGTTCGGGGTGACAAAACCCCAAATGGCCAAAAACGGGTGGGCTATAGCCTGGTGGGGGTTGGCGTGGGCGAAGTTCGTCCGCTCGGACTCTGAATGGCCCGAGACTTGCGTGGCGCCCGTGTGCCAAAAATAGCCACGGCACAGCCATCCATAAAGTAGCACCCGGGTTCGGGGTGCCAAAACCCCAAATGGCCAAAAACGGGTGGGCTATAACCTTGCAGGGGCGGGGCGGTTCGTCCGCCGACTCGAATGGCCCGAGACTTTACGGGCGGCCTCCGTGTGCCAAAATAGGCCACGGGGAACGATCAGCCTCCCAAAAATTAATACGCCTGGAGTTGGGTACCAAACCCCAAATGGCGAAAACGGGTGGGCTATAGCTCCTATGGGGGCGTGAAGCAGTTCGTCTCACTGACTCGAATGGCCCGAGACTTGCGGGCGGCCTCCGTGTGCCAAAATAGGCCACCGGCACAGCTGCACCTAAAAATTAGCACCAAGGTCGGGTGCACAACCCCCATCGGAAAAATGGCCAAAATCGGGTGGGCTATAGCCTTGGTGGGGGCGCGGGCGAAGTTCATTCACTGGACTCGAATGGCCTGAGACTTTGCGCGCGGCCTCGCGTGTGCCAAAATAACCCACGGGCACAGCTTCACGCGCAAAAATTAGCGCCTGACAAGGTCGGGGTGCCAAACCCCCAAATGGCCAAAAACGGGTGGGCTATAGCCTTGTGGGGGCGTATGCCCACCTCCGCCGCTGACTCGGAATGGCCCGAGACTTTGGCGGAAAAAGTTATAAAATAGGTTAAATAGGCCACGGCACAGCCACATTGCTATAAATTAGCACCGGCCTGGGTTCAGTGCCAAACCCCCAAATGGCCAAAAACGGGTGGCTATAACCTTCGGTGGGGGCGTGGCGAAGTTCGTCCGCTGACTCGGAATGGCCCGAGACTTACGGGCGGCTCCGTGGTGCCAAAATAGCTAAAAAATAGGCCACGGCACGACCGCCTCCCAAAATTAGCGCCCGAAGTCAGTACCAAAACCCCAAATGGCGAAAACGGGTGGCTTATGTAGCCCTAAGTGGGTGGCGAAGTCCGTCCGCCCGGACTCGAATGGCCCGAGACTTATGGCGGCTCCTGTGCCAAAATAGCCACTGGCACAGCCGCATACACTAAAAATAGCACCCAAGGTCGGTGTGCGAAACCCCTGTGCCGGAAAATCGCCAAAAAAAGGGTGGGCTATAGCCTTGGTGGGGGCGTGGCTGCTGGAGTTCGTCCGCTCGGCCTCGGAATGGCCCGAGACTTTGCGGACGGCCTCCAGAAAGCCAAGAATAGCCACACGGAACAGCCGCCCCAAAAATTAGCCCAAGGTTCAGCACACTCTGCCACAAATGGCCAAAAACGGGTGGGCTATAGCCCTCCCGTGGAAGGCGCGCGTGGCGTTCGTCCGCCTGGACTCGGATTGGCCCGAGACTTTGCGGGCGGCTCCAGCCAACACAGGCCACGGGCACAGCCAAGCGCCAAAAATTACCGCCCAAGGTCAGTGCCAAAACCCCCAGCGGAAAATGGTTAAAATCGGGTCGGGCTATAGCCTTGGTGGGGGGCGCGTGGCGAAACCTGTTCTGTCCGCCGGACTCGAATGGCCCGAGACTTGCGTGGCGGCCTATGTGCCAAATAGGGCACGCATGCAGCCACGCTAAAAAAATTAGCGTTCAAGGTCGGGTGCCAAAACCCCAAATGGCCAAAAACGGGTGGGCTTATAGCCCTCAGTGGGGCGGAACAAAGTCTGTCCTGCCAGGACTTTGAATGGCCCGAGACTTTGCGGGCGTCCGTACTGTGGGTTAGGCCACGGGCACAGCCGCGCCTAAAATTAACGCCCGAAGGTCGGGTGCCAAAACCCCCAAATGGCTAAAAACGGGTGGGCTATAGCCTTGTGGGGGCGTGGGTCGGTTCGTCCGCTGGACTCGGAAGAGCCCGAGACTTTGCGGGCGGCCTCCGTGGTGCTGGGAAAAAGTGGCGCAGCCACTAAAAATTCGCACTGGTTCATGGGGAAAACCCCAAATGGCCAAAAACGGGTGGGCTTATAGCCTGGTGGGGCGGGCGAATGGTTCATCTCGCCCGGACTCAGAATGGCCCGAGACTTTGTGGGTGGACTCTGTGGTGCCAAAATAGGCCAATGGGCACAGCCATGCCCAAAAATTAGCGCCCGAAGGTCAGGGGCCAAAACCCCCAAATGGCCAAAAACGGTGGGCTATAGCCTTGGTGGGGCGTGGCGAAGTTCGTCCATTGACTCGGAATGGCCCGAGATTTTCAAGGCGGCTCCTGTGCCAGCAAAAATAGGCCACGGAACAGCCGCTTCTAAAATTATTGCCCGGGTCGGGCGTACCAAAACCCCCAAATGGCCAAAAACGGGTGGCCTATAGCCTTGGTGTGTGGGCGGTTCGTCCGCTCGACTCGGAATGGCCCGAGACTTTATGGCAGCCTCTCAGGCAAAAATAGGCCACGGAACAGCCGCAGGTGCACCAAAATTAGTGCCCGAAGGTCGGGTACCAAACCCCCTAAATGGCCAAAAACGGGTGGGCTATAGCCTTTGGTGGGGGCGGTGGCGGTTCGTCCACTGGACCTCGGAATGGCCCGAGCCTTTGGGGGCGGCCTCCGTGGTGCCAAAATAGGACACGGGCACAGCCGCTGTTTCAAAAAATATTAGCGCCTAAGGTCGGGGTGGCAAAACCCCAGCGGAAAATGGCTGTAAAAATTGGGTGGGCTAAAGCTTGGGGGCGTGGCGAAGTCTCTGCTGGAATAGGAATGGCACTTGAGACTTTGCGGGCGTCTCATGTTCCAAAATAGGCCACGGCACAGCCGCCTAAAATTAGTGGCTCAAGGTCGGGGTACCAAAACCCCCCAGCTGAAAAATGGCCAAAATCGGGTGGGCTATAGCCTTGGTGGGGGCGTAAGCGGTCCGCCGGATTAGGAATGGCACGAGACTTATGGAGGCCTCCATATTCCAAAAAATAGGCCACGGGACAGCCCAGCCTAAAATTAGAGCCCGAAGGTCAGTGCCAAACCCAAATGGCCAAAAAAACGGTGGGCTATAGCCTTGGTGGGGGCGGAAGTTCGTCCGCCAAACCCGCGCAAGAAAGGTTCCCGAGACATTGGCGGCTCCACAAGCGCTGCAAAATAGGCCACAGGATAGTCGCCCAAAATTAGCTACCGATGGTCGGTGTGCCAAAACCCCAGCGAAAATGGCTAAAATCGAGGGCTATAGCCCTTGGTGGGGGAGTAAGTTAAGTCCGGATCTCCGCCGACTCCGAATGGCCCGAGACTTTGCGGGCAGCCTCGTGCGCCTGTGTAATAGACCACGGGCACAGCCGCGCCAAAAATTAGCGCCCGAAGGTCGGGTGCCAAAACCCTCCAGCGGAAAATGGCCAAAATCGGGAGGGCTATAGCTCTTGGTGGGGGAGGCGGTCGGTCCTCGACCGGAATGGCCCGAGACTTTGCGGCGGCCTCCGCACCAAAAATAGACCACGGCCACAGTCACGCCCCCAAAAATTAGCACTGGTCGGGTGCCAAAACCCCCAGCGGAAAAAAATGGCAAAATCGGGTGGGCTATAGCCTTGCTGTGGGGGCGAAGTTCGTCCTACTGTGAATCGAATGGCCCTAGACTGCGCGGCCTCCATGTGCTGGGCAGGCCACGGACACAGCCGTGTGTCTGCAAAAATTAGCACCTTAAGGTCGGGTGCCAAAACCCCAGCGGAAAATGGCCAAAAACGGGTGGGCTATAGACTTGTGGGTAAGGGTGGCAAGTCTGTCCACTGACTCGGAATGGCCCGAGACTCATGCGCGGCCTCCGTGGTGCCAAAAGTAGGCCACGGGAACAGCCGCACTGCAAAATTAGGTGCTCAAGGTCGGGTGCCAAAACACCCAAAATGGCTAAAAACGGTGGGCTATAGCCTTGGTGGGCGTGGGCGGTTCGTTCCGCCGGTCTCTGAATGGCCTGAGACTTTGGGGTGGACTCACACAGTTAAAATAGGCCACGGCATAGCCAAAAATTAGCGCCCAAGGTCGGGTGCCAAACCCCAGCGGAAAATGGCCAAAAATCGGGTGGGCTATAGCCTTGGTGGGGGGCGAAAGTGCGATGTCTGGTCCGCCTCGGACTCGGAATGGCCCGAGACTTTGGGGCGGCCTCCACAAAAATAGGCCACGGCATAGCCGCTTAAAAATTAGCGCCCAAGGTCACCAAAACCCCCAAATGTCCAAAAACGGATGGGCTTATATCCTTGGTGGGGGGCGTAAGTTCATCCATTGACTCTGGAATGGCCCGCACATTGGCGGCCTCCGTGCGCCAAAAATAGGCCACGGCACAGCCACGCCTTAAAAATTAGCGCCCGAAGGTCGGGTGCAATAACCCCCACTGGAAAAATGGCCAAAAATCGGGTGGGCTATAGCCTTGGTGGGGGCCTGGGCGAAGTTCTGTCCGCCTGGACTCGGAATGGCCCGTAGACTTTGCGGGCGCCTCGTGGTGCTGGCCAAAAGAGGCCATGGGCACAGCCGCGCCAAAAATTAGCGCCCAAGGTCGGGGTGCCAAACCCCCAGCGAAAAATGGCCAAAAATCGGGTGGGCTATAGCCTTGGTGGGGGGCGTATAAGTTCGTCCGCCTGGACTCGGAATGGCCCGAGACTCTGCGGGCGGCCTCCTGTGTTGTAAAAATAGGCCACGGCAAAGCCACTAAAAATTAGCGCCCGGTCTGGGGTGGCAAAACCCCCAAATGGCCCAAAACGCGTGGGCTATATCCTTGGTGGGGCGTGGCGCAGTTCGTCCGTGGACTCGGAATGGCCCGTAGATTTATGCGGGCGGCCTCCGTAGCTAAAATAGGCCACGGTCACAGCCAAGCGCCCCAAAAATTAGCGCCTGAAGGTTGGGGTGCCAAAACCCCAGCGGAAAATGGCTAAAAACGGGGTGGGCTATAGCCTTGTAAGGGCGCGGGGCGTTCGCCTGCCGGACTCGAATGGCCCGAGACTTTGGGTGGCCTCCAGGTGCCAAAAATAGGCCAATGGGACAGCCGCACTAAAAATTAGCACCAAGGTCGGGTGCCAAAACCCCAAGCGAAAATGGCCAAAATCGGGTGGGCTATAGCCTTGGTGGGGGGCGTGGTGAAGTTCGCTCTCCGGACTGGAATGGCCCGAGACTTTGGGGCGGCTCCGTGGTGCCGTGGCCACGGGCATAGCCCCAACCAAAAATTAGCGCCCAAGGTCGGGTACCAAAACTTCAAGTGGAAAATGGCCAAAATCGGGTGGGCTATAGCCTTGGTGGGGGCGTTAAAGTTTGTCCGCCGGACGAATGGCCCAGACTTTATGGCGGTGGCTTCCAGCCAGAATAGCACGGGCACAGCCACTAAAAATTATCAGCTCAAGGTCGGGTGCCAAAACCAAGGAAATGGCTAAAAACGGGTGGGCTATAGCCTTGGTGGGGGCGTGGCGAAGTTCATCCGCTGACTCGAATGGCCCAAGACTTTGGCGGGCTCCAGTAAAAATAGGCCACGGCCACAGCCGCGCCAAAATTAGCACCCAAGGTCAGTGCCAAAACCCCAAATGGCCAAAAACGGTGGGCAATAGCCATGGTGGGGGCGAAGGTTCGGTCCGCCGGACTGGAATGGCCCTTGACTTTGGGGCGGCGTCTCTGTGTGCCAAAATAGCCACGGGCACAGCCAAGCGCCAAAAATTAGTGCTCAAGGTCGGGTGCCAAAACCCCAGTGGAAAAATGGCCAAAATCGGGTGGGCTATAGCCTTGGTGGGGGCCAGGCGAAGTTCATCCGCCGGACTCGGAATGGCCCGAGATGTGCGTGGCGGCCTCCGTGTGCCAAAATAGCCACGGGCACAGCCACGCTAAAATTAGCACCCGAAGGTCGGTGCCGAAACCCCAAATGGCCAAAAACGGGTGGGCTATATCCTTTGGTGGGGGCGGCTAAGTTCGTCCGCCGGACCTCGAATGGCCTCGAGACTTTGCGGGTGGCCTTTTGTGTACCAAAAAATAGGCCACGGAACAGCCGCTTCAAAAATTAGCACCCAAGGTCGGGGTGCCAAACCCCGCAAATGGCAAAAATCGGGTGCGCCATAGCCTTGGTGGGGGCGTGGCGATGTTCGTCCACTCGGAATGCCCAAGCCTTTGCGGGCAGCCTTGTTCCAAAAATAGGCCACGGGCACAGCCGTGCCTGTTTCAAAATTAGCGCTCCAAGGTCGGGTGGCAAAACCCCCAAATGGCTAAAAAACGAGTGGGCTATAGCCTTGGTGGGGGCGTATGGTTCGTCCGCCGGACTCGGAATGGCTCGAGACTTTATGGCGGTCTCCGTGGTGCCAAAATAGGCCACGTGCACAGCCGCGCCATAAATTAGCGCCCGGTCTGGGTGCCAAAACCCCCAAATGGCCAAAAACGGGTTGGCTATAGCCTGGTGGGGGCGTGGCGAAGTTCGTCCACTGACTCGAATGGCTCGAGACTTTGCGGGCGGTTCCGTGTAAATAAAAATAGGCCACGGGCACAGCCGCGCCCATAAATTAGCGCCCGTCTGGGTGCCAAAACCTAAATGGCCAAAAACGGTGGGCTATAACCTTGTGGGCGGGCGGGCTACTGGACTCGGAATGGCCCGATACTTCACGGTCGGCCTCAGTGCCAAAATAGCCACGGCACAACCGCCTCCCAAAAATTAGCGCTCAAGTTCGGGTGCCAAAACCCCAAATGGCCAAAAACGGTGGGCTATAGCCTTGGTGGGGGCGTGGCGAGTCTGTCCGCTCGGACTCGTACTGGCCCGAGACTTTGGGCAGCCTCCGTGTGCCAAAATAGGGACACTGGCACAGCCGCTAAAATTAGGCACCAAGGTCGGGTGCCAAAAAAGGTTGGGCAATATAGCCTTGGTGGGGGGCGTGGCAAGGTTCGTCCGCCTCGGACTCCGGAATGGCCCGAGACTTAGCGGGCGGCCTCCAGGTGCAAGAAATAGCCACGGGCACAGCCGCTAAAAATTAGCGCCCAAGGTCGTGCCAAAACCCCTAAATGGCCAAAAACGGGTGGGCTATAGCCTCTCGTGGGGGACATGGGCGAAGTTCGCTCGACTCGAATGGCCCGAGACTTTGCGTGGACGGCCCGCGGTGCCAAAATAGCCACGGCACAGCCGCATCAAAAATTAGCGCCCAAAGGTCGGGTGCCAAAACCCCAAATGGCCAAAAACGGTGGGCTATAGCCTTGGTGGGGGCGTGGCGAAGTTCGTCCACTGGACTGGGAATGGCCCAAGACTTTATGCGGCGGCCTCCGTACCAAAAAAATAGGCCACGGGCACAGCCACGCCCAAAATTAGCACCGAAGGTCATGCCAAAACCCCCAAATGGCTAAAAACGGGTGGGCAATAGCCATGCTGGGGGCGTATGGTTCGTCCACTGGACTCGGAATGGTACGAGACTTTGCGCGGCCTCCTGTGCCAAAATAGCCACGGCACAGCCGCGCTAAAAAATAGCGCCTAAAGGTCGGGTGCCAAAACCCCAGCGGAAAAATGGCCAAAATCGGGTGGGCCTTATAGCCTGGTGGGGGGCGCAGTGAAGTTCGTCCCTGGACTCGAATGGTCCGAGACTTTGCGGGCGGCCCATGTGCCAAATAGGCTACACGGGCACAGCTCACCTTCTAAAAATTAGGGCACCAAGGTCAGGGCATGCCAAACCCCCAAATGGCCAAAAACGGGTGGGCACAGCCATGGTGGGGGGCGTGGCTTAAGTCTGTCCGGACTCGGAATGGCACGAGACTTTGGGCGGCCTGCGGTGCTGTAATAGCCACGGCACAGCCGCAAAAAATTAGAGCCCAAAGGTCGGGGTGCCAAAACCCCAGCGAAAATGGCTAAAAACGGGTGGGCTATAGCCTTGGTGGGGCGAAGTTCGTCCCTGGACTCGAATGGCCCGAGACATTGGCGGCGCCTCCAGTTGCAAAATAGGCCAGGCCATGGGCATAGCCGCTAAAATTTGCGCCCAAGGTCGGCCAAACCCCAGCGGAAAATGGCCAAAAATCGTGGGCTATAGCCTTGGTGGGGGCGTAAGTTCGCCCGGACTCCTAATGGCCCGAGACTTTGGGGCGGCCTCCGACCTGTAAAATAGGCGACGGGCATAGCCGCGACAAAAATTAGCACCCGAAGGTCGGGATGCCAAAACCCCCAGCGGAAAAAATGGCCAAAATCGGGTGGGCTATCGCCTTGGGGGGCGCTAAGCTCGTCTCTGTCGGACTCGGAATGGCCCGAGACTTTGGGGCGGCCTCCGTGCCAAAAATAGGCCATGGGCATAGCCGCACCTAAAAATTAGCGCCCAAGGTCGGGGTGCCAAACCCCAGCGGAAAATGGCTAAAAATCGTGTGGGCTATAGCCTTGGTGGGGGCGTGGTTCGTCCACCGGACTCGGAATGGCCCGAGACTTTGGGGCGGCTCCAAAAATAGGCTACGGGCTTAGCTACTAAAAATTAGCACCAAGGTCGGGTGCCAAAAACCCCAGCGGAAAATTGCCAAAATCGGGTGGGCTATAGCCTTGGTGGGGGCGTGGGTTCGTCCGGCCGGACTCGGAATGGCCCGAGACTTCATGGTGGCCTCCGGTGTAAAAAAATAGGCCACGGCATAGCCGCGCCCAAAAATTAGTGTCCGAAGGTCGGGTGCCAAAACCCCCAACGGAAAAATGGCTAAAAATCGGGTGGGCTATAGCCTTGGTGGGGGCGTAAGGCGGTGTCGTCCACGGACCTGAATGGCCCGAGACTTTGCGGGTGGCTTGCGTCTGCCAAAAATAGGCCATGGTCACAGCCGCGCCAAATAATTAGCACCCGAAGGTCGGGGTGCCAAAACCCCCCAAATGGCCAAAAAACGGGTGTGCTATAGCCTTGGCGGGGGGCGTGGGCGAAGTTCGTCCGCCGGACTCGGAATGGCCCGAGACTTTGCGGGCGGCCTCCGTGTGCCAAAAATAGGCCACAGGCACAGCCGCACTCAAAAATTAGCACCCGAATGTCGGGGTGCCAAAACCCCCCAAATGGCCAAAAAACGGGTGGGCTATATAGCCTTGGGGGCGGGGGTTCGTCCGCCTCGGACTCGGAATGGCCTGAGACTTTGGGGGCGGCCTCCGTGTGCCAAAAATAGGCCATGGGCATAGCCGCGCCAAAAATTTGCACCCCAAGGTCGGGCTACCAAAACCCCCACCGGAAAAATGGCCAAAAATCGGTGGGCTTAAGCCTGGTGGGGGCGTGGCGGTTCGTCCGCCGACTCGGAATGGCCCGAGACTTTGGGGCGGCCTCCGTGTTCCAAAATAGGCGACGGCATAGCCGCTACTTAAAAATTAGCACCAAGGTCGGGATGCCAAAACCCCAGCGAAAAAATGGCCAAAATCGGGTGGGCTATCGCCTTTGGTGGGGGGCGTATGGCTTGTCGGACTCGGAATGGCCCGAGACTTTGGGGGCGGCCTCCGTGTGCCAAAAATAGGCCATGGGCATAGCCGCACTCCAAAAATTAGCGCCCAAGGTCGGGTGCCAAAACCCCAGCGGAAAAATGGCCAAAAATCGTGGGCTATAGCCTTGGTGGGGCGTAATAAGTTCGTCCGCCGGACTCGAATGGCCCGAGACTTTGGGGCGGCCTCCGTGTCCAAAAATAGCCACGGCTTAGCCGCTACTAAAAATTAGCAACCAAGGTCAAAAGCAAAACCCCCAGCGAAAATTGCCAAAAATCGGTGGGCTATAGCCTTGGTGGGGGCGGGCGAAGTCGTCTGGCATTGGACTCGGAATGGCCCGAGACTTTGCGGGTGGCCTCCGTGTTAAAATAGGCCACGGCATAGCCACGCCAAAAATTAGTGTCCGAAGGTCGGGGTGCCAAACCCCCAACGGAAAATGGCTAAAAATCGGGTGGGCTATAGCCTTGGTGGGGGCGTAAGTTCGTCTCGCCGGACTCGAATGGCCCGAGACTTTGCGGGTGGCTTGCGTCTGCCAAAAATAGGCCATGGTCACAGCTTAAATAATTAGCACCAAGGTCGGGTGCCAAACCCCCAAATGGCCAAAAACGGGTGTGCTATAGCCTTATGGCGGGGCGTATGGCGAAGTTCGTCCGCCGGACTCGGAATGGCCCGAGACTTGCTATGGGCGTCGTGCCAAAATAGCCACAGGCACAGCCGCACAAAAATTAGCACCCGAATTTCGGGGTGCCAAAACCCCCCAAATGGCCAAAAAACGGGTGGGCTATATAGCCTTGGTGGGGGGCGGGGGCGAAGTTCGTCCGCCGGACTCGGAATGGCCTGAGACTTTGCGGGCGGCCTCCGTGTGCCAAAAAGGCCAATGGAAACAGCCGCACCCAAAAATTAGCGCCCGAAGGTCGGGGTGCCAAAACCCCCAAATGGCCAAAAATGGGTGGGCTATATAGCCTTGCTGGGGGCGTGGCGGTTCTGTCCGCTGGACCTCGGAATGGCCTGAGACTTTGCGGGCGGCCTCCATGTGCCAAAAATAGGCCACGGCACAGCCGCGCCTAAAAATTAGCTACCTAAGGTCGGGGGTGCCAAAACCCCCAAATGGCCAAAAACGGTGGGCTTATAGCCTTGGTGGGGGGCGTGGCGGTTCCCGTCCGCTGACTCGGAATGGCGCGAGACTTTGCGGGCGGCCTCGCGGTGCCAAAAATAGGCCATGGGCACAGCCGCACAAAAATTACCACCCAAGGTCGGGTACAAAACCCCCAAATGGCCAAAAACGGGGTGGGCTATAGCCTTGGTGGGTGGCGTGGCGTAGTTCTTCCGCCTGACTCGTAATGGCCCGAGACTTTGGGGCAGCCTCCATAAAGCAAAAATAGGCGGGCATAGCCGCGCCCAAAAATTTGTGCTCAAGGTCGGGTGCCAAAACCACCCAATTGGCCAAAAACGGGTGGGCTATAGCCTTGGTGGGGGCGTACAAGTTCGTCCGCTGGACTCGGAATGACCCGAGATTATGGCGGCCCGCGGTGAAAAAAATAGGCCACGGGCACAGCCACGCCCAAAAATTAGCGCCCAAGGTCGGGGTGGCAAAACCCCAAATGGCCAAAACGAGTGGGCTATAGCCTCATGGGGGGCGAAGCGGTTCATCCGCTGACCTCGGAATGGCCCGAGACTTTACGGGCGGCCCCAGGGCCAAAAATTGGCCACGGGCACAGCCGCGCCAAAAAATTAGCGCCCGAAGTTTGGGGTGCCAAAACCCCCCAAATGGCCAAAAACGGTGGCTATAGCCTGGTGGGGGCGTGGGCGAAGTTCTCGCCGGACTCGGAATGGCCCGAGACTTTGGCTGGCGGCCTCCGTGTGCCAAAATAGGCCACAGGCACAGTCACTCAAAAATTAGCACCCGAATTTCGGGTGCCAAACCCCCAAATGGCTAAAAACGGGTGGGCTATATAGCCTGTGGGGCGGGGGCGAAGTTCGTCCGCTCGGACTCGAATGGCCTGAGACTTTATGCGGGCGGCCTCCGTGTGCCAAAATAGCCAATGAAACAGCCGCACCTAAAAATTAGCGCCCGAAGGTCGGGTGCCAAAACCCCCAAATGGCCAAAAATGGGTGGGCCATATGGCAGCCTGGTGGGGCGTGGCGAAGTTCGTCCATTGCCGACTCGGAATGGCCCGAGACTCGCGGGCGGCTCCATGTGCCAAAAATAGCCACGGCACAGCCGCGCCTAAAAATTAGCGCCTGGTCGGGTGCCAAAACCCCGAAATGGCTAAAAACGGGTGGGCTATAGCCTTGGTGGGGGCGGGCGACCTCGCCCGCCGACTCGGAATGGCGAGACTCTTGCGGGCGGCCTCCGTGGGTGCCAAAAAGCCATGGGCACAGCCGCACAAAAATTACCGAAGGTCGGGGTGCAAAACCCCCAAATGGCCAAAAACGGTGGCTATAGCCTGGTGGGTGGCGTGGCGTAGTTCTTCCGCCTCGGACTCGGAATGGCCCGAGACTTTGGGGGCAGCCTCCATAAAAGCAAAAATAGGCCACGGCATAGCCGCGCCCAAAAATTAGTGCTCAAGG
The DNA here is from genome assembly GCA_030449895.1 of Citrus mangshanensis. NCBI lineage: Eukaryota > Viridiplantae > Streptophyta > Magnoliopsida > Sapindales > Rutaceae > Citrus > Citrus mangshanensis. The sequence goes on from JASUUJ010000370.1 coordinate 43,221, forward strand.
TCGGGTGCCAAAACCACCCAATTGGCTAAAAACGGGTGGGCTATAGCCTGGTGGGGGGCGTGAAGTTCGTCCGCCGACGAGGAATGGCCCGAGATTTTATGGCGGCCTCCGTGGTGAAAAAATAGGCCACGGCACAGCCGCGCCAAAAATTAGCGCTCAAGGTCGGGGTGGCAAAACCCCCAAATGGCCAAAAACGAGTGGGCTATAGCCTTGGTGGGGGCGTAAGTTCGTCCGCCGGACTCCGGAATGGCCCGAGACTTTACGGGCGGCTCCATGTGCCAAAATTGGCAACGGGCACAGCCGCGCCAAAAATTAGCGCCTCAAGTTTGGGCAGCCAAAACCCCAAATGGCCAAAAACGGTGGGCTATAGCCTTGGTGGGGGCGGCGAAGTTCGTCCGGGACTGGAATGGCCCGAGACATTACGATGGCGGACTCCATGTGCCAAAAATAGGCCACAGGCACAGCCTGCCAAAAATTAGCACTGTTCGGGTGCCAAACCCCAAATGGCCAAAAACGGTTGGCTATAGCCTTGGTGGGGCGTGGCTTAAGTTCGTCCGCCCGTACTGAATGGCCCGAGATTTGTAGGCGTCTCCGTGTGCCAAAAATAGGCCACGGGCATAGCTGCGCCTAAAAATTAGCGCCTGGAAGGTCGGGGTGCCAAAACCCCAGCGGAAAATGGCTAAAAATCGGGTGGGCTATAGCCTTGGTGGGGGCGTGGCGGTCGGCTACTGGACTCCAATGGCCCGAGACTTCATGGGTGGCCGGCACTGCCAAAAATAGGCCATGGTCACATCCGCTAAAAATTAGCACCAAGGTCGGGGTGCCAAAACCCCCAAATGGCCAAAAACGGGTGGGCTATAGCCTTGGTGGGGGCGTGGGGAAGTTCTGTCCGCTGGACCTCGGAATGGCCCGAGACTCCTGCGGGCGGCATCCGTAAAAGCAAAATAGGCCACAGGCACAGCCACGCCCAAAAATTACCGCCCAAGGTCGGGCCAAACCCCCAAATGGCCAAAAACGGGTGGCTATAGCCTCAGGGGGGGCGGTTCTGACTGAATGGCCCGAGACTTCGTGGCGGCTCCGTATGCCAAAATAGGCCACAGGCACAGCTGTACTCCAAAAATTAGCACCCGAATGTCGGGTGCCAAAACCCCCAAATGGCTAAAAACGGGGTGGGCTATATAGCCTGGTGGGGGCGGGGCATGGTTGGTCGTCCACTGGACTCGAATGGCCTGAGACTTTGCGGCGGCTCCGTGGCCAAAAAAAATAGGCCACGGAAACAGCCGCACCCAAAAATTAGCGCCTGAAGGTCGGGTGCCAAAACCCCAAATGGCCAAAAATGGGTGGGCTATATAGCCTTGGTGGGGGCGTGGCGAAGTTCTGTCCACTGGACTCGAATGGCCTGAGACTTTACATGCGGCTCCGTGGTGCCAAAATAGGCTACTGAAACAGCTGCACCTAAAAATTAGCGCTCCAAGGTTGGGTGCCAAAACCCCCCAAATGGCTAAAATGGGTGGGCTATATAGCCTCGGTGGGGCGTGGCAAGTCTGTCCGCCTGGACTCGAATGGCCGGAGACTTTGCGGGCGGCCTCCGTGGTGCCAAAAAATAGCCACGGAAACAGCCGCACCCAAAATTAGCGCTCCGAAGGTCGGGTGCCAAAACCCCCAAATGGCCAAAAATGGGTGGGCTTATAGCCTCAGGGGAGGCGTGGTAGAAGTTCGTCCGCCGGACTGGAATGGCCTGAGACTTTGCGGCCTCGTGTGCCAAAAATAGCAACGGGCACAGCCGCGCCCAAAATTTAGCGCCAAGGTAAACCAAACCCCTAAATGGCCAAAAACGGGTGGGCTATAGCCTTGGTGGGGGGTGGCTGGTTCATTCCTGGACTCGAACAGGTGCGAGACTTTATGGCGGCGTCCTGCCAAAATAGGCCATGGACACAGCCAAGACAAAAATTACCGCCAAGGTCGGGTGCAAACCCCCAAATGGCCAAAAACGGTGGGCTATAGCCTTCAGGGGTTGCGTGGGCTATGTAGAAGTTCTTCCGCTGACTGGAATGGCCCAGACTTTGGGGCAGCCTCCATAAAAGCAAAAATAGCCACGGCATAGCCGCACCCAAAAAAATTAGTGCTCAAGGTCGGGTGCCAAAACCACCCAATTGGCCAAAAACGGGTGGGCTATAGCCTTGGTGGGCGCGGGCGAAGTTCTCCGCCTCGGACTCGAATGGTTCCCGAGATTATGGGCGGCCCCATGTGCTGCAAAAATAGGCCACGGAACAGCCGCACACAAAAATTATCGCCAAGGTCATGCCAAACCCCAAATGGCCAAAACGGTGGGCTATAGCCTGGTGGGGGTGGGCGAAGTTCGTCCGACTCGAATGGCCCGAGACTTTGCGGGTGGCCTCTGTGTGCCAAAATAGGCCACGGGCACAGCCACTTCAAAAATTAGCACCCGACTGTCGGGGTGCCAAAACCCCCAAATGGCCAAAAACGGCGTGGCTATAGCTCCAGGTGGGTGGCGCGGCGATTCTCCGCCGGACCTCGGAATGGCCCGAGACTTGGGGCAGCCTCCATGTGCCAAAAATAGGCCACGGGCATAGCCGCACCCAAAAATTAGTGCTCAAGGTCGGGTGCCAAAACCACCCAATTGGCCAAAAACGGTGGCTATAGCTCATGGGAAGGCGCTGTTCGTCCGCTGGACTCGGAATGGCCCGAGATTTGCGGGCGCTCCATGTGCCAAAATAGCCAATGGGCACAGCCGCACACAAAAATTACCGCCAAGGTCGGGTGCCAAAACCCCCAAATGGCCAAAAACTAGCGGGCTATAGCCTTGGTGGGGGTGTGGGCGAAGTTCGTCCACCGGACTCGGAATGGCCCGAGACTTTGCGGGCGGCCTCTGTGTGCAAAATGGGGGCCACTGGCACAGCCGAGCCCAAAAATTAGCACCCGACTGTCGGGTGCCAAACCCCCAAATGGCCAAAAACGGGGCTATAGCCTTGGTGGGGGCGCAGGCGGTTCGTCCACTTGACTCGGAATGGCCTGAGACTTTTACGGGCAGCCTCCCTCTGCCATTAACCGCCCACGTTCACAGCCGCTCCCAAAATTTAGTGCCCGAAGGTCGGGGTGCACAAACCCTCCACATGGCCAAAAAACGGGTGGGATATAGCCTTGGTGGGGCGCGTGGGCGAAGTTTGTCCGCCTGACTTGAATGGCCCGAGACGTTATGGCGGCCCGGTGCCAAGCAATAGGACACGGCACAGCCGCTCCCAAAATTAGCACTGGGGTGCCAAAACCCCAAATGGCCAAAACTAGGTGGCTATAGCCTGGGGGATGGCGTTCATCACTGGACCTCGAATGGCCTGAGATTTGGGGGCGGCCTGTGTTAAAAATAGCCACGGGCATAGCCACGCTAAAAATTAAAGGTCGGGGTGCCAAAACCCCAGCGGAAAAATGGCCAAAAATCGGTGCGCATAGCTAAGGTTCGTCCACTGGACCTGAATGGCCCAAGACTTTGTGGGCAGCCTCCGTGGCTGCAATAGGCCAATGGCATAGCTACAAAATTAGCACCCGGTCGGGGTGCCAAAACCCTCCAGCAGGAAAATGGCCAAAAATCGGGTGGGCACAGGGTGGGGGCGTGGCTAAGTTCTGGTCCTGGACTCGGAATGGCCCGAGATCTTGCGGGCGTCGTGGTGCCAAAAAACAGGCCATGGGCATAGCCGCGCCAAAAATTAGCGCCCGAAGGCCTGGGGTGCCAAAACCCCAAATGGCTAAAAACGGCTCGATAGCCTTGTAAAGGGGGCGATGTTCGCCCGCCGGACTCGGAATGGCCCGAGACTTTGGGGGCGGCCTCCTGGTAAGCAAAATAGGCCACGGCTTAGGCCGCCCAAAAATTAGCGCCCGAAGGTCGTGGTGCCAAAACCCCAGCGGAAAATGGCTAAAAATCGTGGGCTATAGCCTTGGTGGGGCTGGCGAAGTTCACCACTGGACTCCGAATGTCCCAAGACTTTGTGGGCTGGCCTGTAGCCAAAAATAGGCAACGGGCATAGCCGCCTTAAAAATTAGCACCAAGGTCGGGGTGCCAAACCTCCAGCGAAAATGGCCAAAATCGGGTGGGCTATAGCCTTGGGGGGCGGCGAAGTTCGCTGCCGGACTCGAATGGCCCGAGACTTTGCGGCGGCCTCCGTGCAGTAAAATAGGCCATGGGCATAGCCGACTAAAAATTAGCGCCGAAGGTCGGGTGCCAAAACCTAAATGGCCAAAAACGGCGCTATAGCTTGGGGCGGGCGAAGTTTCTCCGCCGGACTCGGAATGGCCCGAGACTTTGGGGCGGCCTCCGTAGCCAAAATAGGCCAATGGCTTAGCCGCATCTAAAATTAGCGCCAGGTCGTGGTGCCAAAACCCCCAGCGGAAAAATGGCTAAAAATCGTGTGGGCTATAGCCTCAGGGGGCGTGGCGTTCGTCCGCCGGACTCGAATGGCCCGAGACTTTGGGGCGGCCTCCTCGTGGTGCCAAAATAGGCAACATGGGCATAGCCCGCCTAAAATTAGCTGCTCAAGGTCGGGGTGCCAAAACCCCAAATGGCCAAAAACGGGTGGGCTATAGCCTTGGGGGCGCGGCGAAGTTCGGTCCTGCCGACTCGAATGGCCCGAGACTTTGCGGACGGCCTCCGTGTGCCAAAATAGGCCATGGGCATAGCCACTTAAAAATTAGCGCCCAAGGTCAGCTAAAACCTAAATGGCTAAAAACGGGTGGGCTATAGCCTTGGTGGGGCGTGGCGAAGTTCGTCTCAACAGACTCGGAATGGCCCGAGACTTTCTATGGCGGTCTCCAGTGCCAAAAATAGGCCACAGGCATAGCCGCGCCAAAAATTAGCGCCCAAGGTCGGGTGCCAAAACCCCCAGCGAAAAATGGCCAAAAATCGGGTGGCTATAGCCTTGGTGGGGCGTGGCGAAGTTCGTCCGCCGGACTCGAATGGCCCGAGACTTTGCGGTGGCTTTGGCAAGCGCCTGATAAAATAGGCCATGGTCACAGCCGCGCTAAAAAATTAGCACCAAGGTCGGGGTGCCAAAACCCCCAAATGGCCAAAAACGGGTGGGCTATAGCCTTGGTGGGGGCGGCGAAGTTCGTCCCGGACTCGGAATGGCCCGAGACTTTGCGGGCGGCCTCCGTGTCCCAAAATAGGCCACCAAACAGCCGCATCCCAAAAAATTAGCACCCAAGGTCGGGTGCCAAAACAAACCCCAAATGGCCAAAAACGGGTGGGCTATAGCCTTGGTGGGGGCGTGGCGGTTCGGTCCGCCGGACTGAATGGCCTGAGACTTTGCGGGCGGCCTCCTGTGCCAAAAAGAGGCCACGGGCACAGCCGCCACCAAAAATTAGTGCTCAAGGTCGGGGCACCAAACCCCCAAATGGCCAAATAACGGGTGGCTAATAGCCTTGGTGGTGGGCGTGGAAGTTCATTCTGGACCTCGAATGGCCCGAGACTTTGTGGGTGGTTTCTGTGCCAAAATAGGCCACGGGCACAGCCGCCTAAAATTTAGCGCCCGAAGGTCGGGTGCCAAACCGCCTACGGAAAATGGCCAAAATCGGGTGGGGTATAGCCTGGTGGGGGGCGTGGCTTAAGTTCGTCCGCCGACAATGGCCCAAGACTTTGTGGGCAGCCTGTGCCAAAAATAGGCCACGGCACAGCCGTACTAAAAATTAGCGCTCAAGGTCGGGGTGGCAAAACCCCAAATGGCCAAAAACGGTGGGCTATAGCCTTGGTGGGGGCGGGCGAAGTTCGTCCGCCTGACTCGGAATGGCCCGGGACTTTATGGCTGCCTCCGTGTGCCAAAAATAGGCCACGGAGACAGCCGCGTCCAAAAATTAGTGCTCGATGGTCGGGGTCCCAAAACCCCCCAAATGGCCAAATAACGGGTGGCCAATAGCCTTGGTGGTGGGCGTTGGTTCATCCACTGACTCGGAATGGCCCGAGACTTTATGGTGGCTTCCGTGTGCCAAAAATAGCCACGGGACAGCCGCACCTAAAATTAGCACTCAAGGTCGGGTACCAAAACCCCCAGCGGACAAATGGCCAAAAACGGGTGGGCTATAGCCTTGGTGGGGGGGCGTGGGCGATGTTCGTCTGCCGGACTCGGAATGGGCCGAGACTTTGCGGGCGGCCTCCGTGTGCCAAAAATAGGCCACGGGCACAGCCGCACCAAAAATTAGCTCCCGAAGGTCGGGGTACCAAACCCCAAATGGCTCAAAAACGGTGGCCTATAGCCTGGTGGGGCGGTGTAAGTTCGTCCGCTCGGACTAGGAATGGCACGAAACTTGCGGGCGGCCTCCGTGTGCCAAAAATTGGCCACGGGCATAGTCAGCAAAAATTAGCACCCAAAGGTCGGCGTAAACCCCCAAATGGCCAAAAAACGGTGGGCTTAGCCTTGGGGGGCGGAAGTTCATCTTGGACTCGGAATGGCCCGAGACTTTGGGGGCGGCCTCGCAGCTGGTGCTAAAATAGCCACGGCACAGCCGCCTAAAAATTAGCTCCCGAAGGTTGGGTACCAAAACCCCCAAATGGCCAAAAAACGGGTGGCCTATAGCCTTGTGGGGGCGTGGGCGAAGTTCGTCCGCCTGACCTGAATGGCCCGAGACTCCCACGGGCGGCCTCCGTGTGCCAATAGGCCACGGGCACAGCCGCCTAAAAATTAGCTCCTAAGGTCGGAGTACCAAAACCCCCCAAATGGCCAAAAAAGGGGTGGCCTATAGCCTGGTTGGAGGCAGTGGGCCAAGTTCGTCCGACAGACTCCGAATGCCCCGAGACTTTACGGGCGGCCTGCAGTGCCAAAAAGGCCACGGGCACAGCCGCCCATAAATTAGCGCCCGGTTCGGTGCCAAAACCCCCAAATGGCCAAAAACGGGTGGGCTATAACCTTGGTGGGGGCGCATGGCGCCCGGACTCGGAATGGCCCGATACTTTACGGTCGGCCTCTGTGTGCCAAAAATAGGCCACGGGCACAACCGCTCCCAAAAATTAGCGCCCGAAGTTCGGGGTGCCAAAACCCCCCAAATGGCCAAAAAACGGGTGGGCTATAGCCTTGGTGGGGGGCGTGGGCGAGTTCGTCCGCCGGACTCGGACTGGCCCGAGACTTTGCGGGCAGCCTCCGTGTGCCAAAAATAGGACACTGGCACAGCCGTACCCAAAAATTAGCACCCGAAGGTCGGGGTGCCAAAAAAAGGTTGGGCTATAGCCTTGGTGGGGGGCGTGGGCGAAGTTCGTCCGCCGGACTCGGAATGGCCCGAGACTTAGCGGGCGGCCTCCGTGTGCAAGAAATAGGCCACGGGCACAGCCGCGTCAAAAAATTAGCGCCCGAAGGTCGGGGTGCCAAAACCCCCCAAATGGCCAAAAAACGGGTGGGCTATAGCCTCTGTGGGGGACATGGGCGAAGTTCGTTCGCCGGACTCGGAATGGCCCGAGACTTTGCGGACGGCCTCCGTGTGCCAAAAATAGGCCACGGGCACAGCCGCGAACAAAAATTAGCGCCCAAAGGTCGGGGTGCCAAAACCCCCCAAATGGCCAAAAAACGGGTGGGCTATAGCCTTGGTGGGGGGCGTATGTTCGTCCACTGACCTCGGAATGGCCCGAGACTTATGCGGGTTGCTCTCGTGTGCCAAAAATAGGCCACGGCACAGCCCAAAATTTAGCGCCGAAGGTCGGGTGCCAAACCGCCACGGAAAATGGCCAAAAATCGGGTGGGTATAGCCTGGTGGGGCGCGAGCGGTTCGTCCGCTCGGACTCCGAATGGCCCAAGACTTAGGGGCAGCCTCCAGGTGTTAAATAGGCCACGGCACAGCCGCACCCAAAAATTAGCTACCGAAGTTGTCGGGGTGGCAAACCCCAAATGGCTAAAAACGGGTGGGCTATAGTAGCCTTGGTGGGGGGCGTGGTTCGTCCGCCCGGACTCGGAATGGCCTGACTTTGCGGGCTGCCTCCGTGCCAAAATAGGCCACGGAGACAGCCGCGCCCAAAATTAGTGCTCGAAGGTCGGGTACCAAAACCCCAAATGGCCAATAACGGGTGGCCAATAGCCTCTTTGGTGGTGGGCGTTGGCGATAAGTTCGTCCGCCTCGGACTCGAATGGCCCGAGACTTTGGTGGCTTCCGTGCCAAAATAGGCCACGGGACAGCCACACTAAAATTAGCGCCCGAAGGTCGGGGGTACCAAAACCCCCAGCGAAAATGGCCAAAAACGGGTGGGCTATAGCCTCAAAGTGGGGCGTATGTTCGCCTGCCGGACTCGGAATGGGCCGAGACTTTCATGGGGCGGCCCCGTGCTGTAAAAGGCCACGGACACAGCCGCACTAAAAATTAGCTCCCGAAGGTCGGGTACCAAACCCCCAAATGGCCAAAAACGGGTGGCCTATAGCCTTGGTGGGGGCGGGCTAAGTTCGTCCACTGGACTAGGAATGGCACGAAACTTGGGGCGGCCTCAGGTAAAAATTGGCCACGGGCATAGCCGCGCCCAAAATTAGCACCCAAAGGTCGGGCGTGCCAAAACCCCCCAAATGGCCAAAAACGGGTGGGCTATAGCCTTGGTGGGGGCGGGTTCGTCCGCCGGACTTAATGGCCCGAGACTTGGGGGCGCCCCGTGTGCTGGGCCACGGGCACAGCCGCGCTAAAATTAGCTCCCGAAGGTCGGGTACCAAAACCCCAAATGGCCAAAAACGGGTGGCCTATAGCCTTGGGGGGCGGCGGTTCGTCCGCCTGACTCGGAATGGCCCGAGACTTTACGGGCGGCCTCCGTGTGCCAAAATAGGCCACGGCACAGCCGCCTTCAAAAATTAGCTCCCGAAGGTCGGAGTACCAAAACCCCCAAATGGCCAAAAACGGTGGCCTATAGCCTTGGTGGGGCGTGGCTGGTTCGTCCGCCGGACCTGAATGGCCCGAGACTTTACGGGCGGCCTCCGTGGTGCTGGCAGGCCACGGGCACAGCCGCGCCATAAATTAGCGCCTTCGGGTGCCAAACCCCAAATGGCCAAAAAACGGGTGGCTATAACCTTGCGGGGGCGCGCGAAGTGTCCGCTGACTCGGAATGGCCCGATACTTTACGGTCGGCCTCTGTGTGCCAAAAATAGGCCACGGGCACAACCGCTCCCAAAAATTAGCGCCCAAGTTCGGGTGCCAAAAACCCCAAATGGCCAAAAACGGTGGGCTATAGCCTTGTGGGGCGTGGCGAAGTTCATCCGCCGGACTCGGACTGGCCCGAGAGTTGCGGGCAGCCTCCGTGGTGCTGTGTGGGCAAAATAGGACACTGGCACAGCCGTACTAAAAATTAGCACCGAAGGTCGGGGTGCCAAAAAAGGTTGGGCCATAGCCTTGGTGGGGGCGCAAGGCGGTTCATCACTGGACTCGAATGGCCCGAGACTTAGCGGGCGGCCTCCGTGGTGAAGAAATAGCCACGGGCACAGCCATTAAAATTAGGCCCCAAGGTCGGGGTGCCAAAACCCCCAAATGGCCAAAAACGGTGGGCTATAGCCTCTGGGGACATGGGCTAAGTTCGTCACTGGACTCGGAATGGCCCGAGACTTTGTGGACGGCCTCCGTGTGCCAAAAATAGGCAACGGGCACAGCCGAACAAAAAATTAGCGCCCAAAGGTCGGGGTGCCAAAACCCCCAAATGGCCAAAAACGCGGCTATAGCCTGGTGGGGGCGTGGCGGTTCGTTCGGTCCGGACTCGGAATGGCCCAAGACTTTGCGGGCGGCCTCCGTATCAAAATAGGCCACGGGCACAGCCGCTTGAAAAATTAGCAATCCCAAGGTCTGGGTGCCAAAACCCCCAAATGGCCAAAAACGGTGGGCAATAGCCATGGTGGGGCGGGCGAAGTTCGTCCGCCGGACTCGGAATGGCACGAGACTTTGCGGCGGCCTCGGTGCTGCAAAATAGGCCACGGGCACAGCCGCTAAAAAATAGCGCCCAAAGGTCGGGGTGCCAAAACCCGCCAGCGGAAAAATGGCCAAAAATCGGGTGGGCCATAGCCTTGGTGGGGGGCGCGGGTGAAGTTCGTCCGCCGGACTCGGAATGGTCCGAGACTTTGCGGGCGGCCTCCGTGTGCCAAATATAGGCCACGGGCACAGCCGCTAAAAATTAGCACCAAGGCTGGGTGCCAAACCCCAAATGGCCAAAAACGGGTGGGCAATAGCCATGGTGGGGGCGTGGCGGTTCGTCCGCCTGACTCGGAATGGCACGAGACTTTGCGAAGGCGGCCTCCGTGGTGCCAAAATAGGCCACGGGCACAGCCACAAAAATTAGAGCCCAAAGGTCGGGTGCCAAACCCCCAGCGGAAAATGGCCAAAAACGGGTGGGCTATAGCCTTGGTGGGGGCGTGGTGAAGTTCATCCGCCGGACTCGGAATGGCTCCGAGACATTGGCGGTGGCTCCGTGTGCTAAAATAGGCCATGGGCATAGCTGCCACGAAAATTTGCGCCCAAGGTCGGGCTACCAAAACCCCCAGCGGAAAATGGCCAAAAATCGTGTGGGCTATAGCCTTGGTGGGGGCGTAAGTTCGTCCGCCTCGGACTCGGAATGGCCCGAGACTTTGGGGCGGCCTCCCAAAATAGGCGACGGGCACAGCCGCCTCAAAAATTAGCACCAAGGTCCAAAAGCAAACCCCCAAATGGCCAAAAACGGTGGGCAATAGCCATGGTGGGGGCGTGGCGGTTCGTCCGTGGACTCGGAATGGCACGAGATTCTTTTGGCGGGCCTCCGTGCTGCAAAATAGGCCACGGCACAGCCACGCTTAAAAAAATAGCGCCAAAGGTCGGGGTGCCAAAACCCCCAAATGGCTAAAAACGGGTGGGCTATAGCCTTGGGGGGGCGAAGTTCGTCCGCCTGGACTCCGGAATGGCCCAAGACTTGCGGGCGGCCTCCCGTGCACCAAAATAGGCCACGGGCACAGCCGCGCTCAAAAATTAGCACCCGGTCTGGTGCCAAACCCCAAATGGCCAAAAACGGGTGGGCAATAGCTATGGTGGGGGCGTGGCGGTTCGTCTCACTGGACTCGGAATGGCACGAGACTTCATGCGCGGCCTCCGTGGTGCCAAAATAGGCCACGGGCACAGCCAAAAATAGCGCCCAAAGGTCGGGCCAAAACCCCAGCGAAAATGGCCAAAATCGGGTGGGCCATAGCCTTGTGGGGGGCGGGTGAAGTCTCGCCGGACTCGGAATGGTCCGAGATTTGCGGGCGGCCTCCGTGCCAATATAGGCCACGGGCACAGCCGCTAAAAATTAGCACCAAGGCCGAAAGTGCAAAACCCCCAAATGGCCAAAAACGGGTGGGCAACAGCCATGGTGGGGGCGTGGCGGTTCGTCCGGGACTCGGAATGGCACGAGACTTGCGGGCGGCTCCGTGGTGCCAAAATAGGCCACGGGCACAGCCGCGCCTAAAAATTAGAGCCCAAAGGTCGGGTGCCAAAACCCCAGCGGAAAATGGCTAAAAAACGGGTGGGCTATAGCCTTGGTGGGGGCGTGGTGAAGTTCATCACTGGACTCGGAATGGCCCGAGACATTGGCGGCGGCCTCCGTGTGCCAAAATAGGCCATGGGCATAGTCACGCTGAAAATTTGCTCAAGGTCGGGCTACCAAAACCCCAGCGGAAAAATGGCTAAAAATCGTGTGTGGGCTATAGCCTTGGTGGGGGCGGGCGGTTCGTCCGCCTCGACTCGGAATGGCCCGAGACTTTGGGCGGCCTCCGTGTTCCAAAAATAGGCGACGGGCACAGCCGCGCCAAAATTAGCACCCGAAGGCCGGGTGCCAAACCCCCAAATGGCCAAAAACGGTGGGCACAGCCATGGTGGGGGCGGGTTCGTCCTCGGACTCGGAATGGCACGAGACTTTGCGGCGGCCTCCAAAAATAGCCACGGCACAGCCGCGCCAAAAATTAGAGCCCAAAGGTCGGGGTGCCAAAAAACCCCAGCGGAAAATGGCCAAAAACGGGTGGGCTATAGCCTGGTGGGGGCGGTGAAGTTATTCACGGACTCGAATGGCCCGAGACATTGGCGGCGGTGGTGCCAAAAATAGCCATGGGCATAGTCACGCAAAAATTTGCGCCCGGTCGGGCTACCAAAACCCCCAGCGGAAAAATGGCCAAAAATCGTGGTGGGCTATAGCCTTGTGGGGGCGTGGTGAAGTTCGTCCGCCGGACTCGAATGGCCCGAGACATTGGCGGCGGCTCTCCGTGCAAAATAGGCCATGGGCATAGCCGCTAAAATTTGCGCCCGAAGGTCGGCTACCAAAACCCCAGCGGAAAATGGCTAAAATCGTGGTGGGCTATAGCCTGTGGGGGCGTGGCGTTCATCTGGCCGGACTCGAATGGTTCGAGACTTTGGGGCGCCCCGTGTGCCAAAATAGGCCATGGGCATAGCCGCACCCAAAAATTAGCGCCCAAGGTCGGGGGTGCCAAAACCCCCAGCGGAAAATGGCTAAAAATCGCGTGGGCTATAGCCTTGGTGGGGGCGTAATTCGTCCGCCTGGACCTCGGAATGGCCAGAGACTTTGGGGGCGGCCTCCGTGTTCCAAAAATAGGCCACAATGGCTTAGCCGCCAAAAATTAGCACCCGAAGGTCGGGGTCCCAAAACCCCAGCGAAAAAAATTGCCAAAATCGGTGGGCTATAGCCTTGCGGGGGCGGGCGAAGTTCGTCTGGCTTGACTCGGAATGGCCCGAGACTTCTGCGGGTGGCCTCCGTGTTAAAATAGGCCACGGACATAGCCGCGCCCAAAAATTAGTGTCCGAAGGTCGGGTGCCAAAACCCCCAACGGAAAAATGGCCAAAAATCGGGTGGGCTATAGCCTGGGGGGCGTATGGTTCGTCTACTGACTCGAATGGCCTGAGACTTTGCGGTGGCTTGCGCTCACAAAATAGGCCATGGTCACAGCCGCTAAATAATTAGCACCCAAGGTCGGGTGCCAAAACCCCAAATGGCCAAAAACGGGTGTGCTATAGCCTTGGCGGGCGTAAGTTCGTCCGCCGACTCGGAATGGCCCGAGATTTTGCGGGCGCTCCGTGTACCAAAAATAGGCCACAGGTACAGCCGCACTTTTCAAAAATTAGCACCCGAATGTCGGGTGCCAAAACCCCCAAATGGCCAAAAACGGGTGGGCTATATAGCCTTGGTGGGGGCGGGCGAAGTTCGTCCGCTGACTCGGAATGGCCTGAGACTTTGCGAAGGCGGCCTCCGGTGCCAAAAATAGCCACGGAAACAGCCGCACCCAAAAATTAGCGCCGGAAGGTCGGGGTGCCAAAACCCCCCAAATGGCCAAAAAATTGGTGGGCTATATAGCCTTGGTGGGGGGCGTGGGCGAAGTTCGTCCGCCGGACTCGGAATGGCCTGAGACTTTGCGGGCGGCCTCCATGTGCCAAAAATAGGCCACGGGCACAGCCGCGCCAAAATTAGCGCCCAAGGTCGGGTGCCAAAACCCCCAAATGGCCAAAAACGGGTGGGCTATAGCCTTGGTGGGGGCGTGGGCGGTTCGTCCCGCCTGGACTCGGAATGGCGCGAGACTTTGCGGGCGGCCTCCGTGTGCCAAAATAGGCCATGGGCACAGCCAAGCATTAAAAATTACCGCCCGGTCGGGTACAAAACCCCCAAATGGCCAAAAACGGGTGGGCTATAGCCTTGTGGGTGGCGTGGCGTAGTTCTTCCGCCTCGGACTCGGAATGGCCCGAGACTTTGGGGGCAGCCTCCATGTAAAAAAAATAGGCCACTTGACATAGCCGCGCCCAAAAATTAGTGCTCGAAGGTCGGGGTGCCAAAACCACCCAATTGGCCAAAAAACGGGTGGCCTAAATCATTGGTGCGGGGCGTGGGCGAAGTACGTCAGCCCGACTCGGACTGGCCCGAGATTTTGCGGGCGGCCTCCGTGTGAAAAAAATAGGCCACGGCACAGCCGCCCAAAAATTAGCGCCCAAGGTCGGGTGGCAAAACCCCCCAAATGGCCAAAAAACGAGTGGGCTATAGCCTTGGTGGGGCGGGCAATAAGTTCGTCCGCCGGACTCGGAATGGCCCGAGACTTTACGGGCGGCCTCCAGTGCCAAAATTACTGCCACGGCACAGCGCCAAAAAAAATTAGCGCCTGAAGTTTGGGGTGCCAAAACCCCAAATGGCCAAAAACGGGTGGGCTATAGCCTTGGTGGGGGCGTGGGCGAGTTCGTCCACTGGACTCGGAATGGCCCGAGACTTTGCGGGCGTCCTCCGTGTGCCAAAAATAGGCCACAGGCACAGCCGCACTTTTAAAAATTAGCACCAATCGGGGTGCCAAAACCCCCAAATGGCTAAAAACGGGTGGGCTATATAGCCTGGTGGGGCGGTTCGTCCACTGGACTCGAATGGCCTGAGACTTTGCGGGCGGCCTCCGTGTGCCAATAATAGGCCACGGAAACAGCCGCTCCAAAAAATTAGCGCCCGAAGGTCGGGTTGCCAAATCACCCCAAATGGCCAAAAATGGGTGGGCTATATAGCCTTGGGGGCGTGGCGAAGTTCGTCCGCCGGACTCGGAATGGCCCGAGACTTTGCGGGCGGCCTCCATGTGCCAAAAATAGGCCACGGACATAGCCGCGCCCAAAAATTAGCGCCCGAAGGTCGCGTGCCAAATCCCCCCAAATGGCCAAAAAACGGGTGGGCTATGGCCTTGGTGGGGGGCGTGGGCGAAGTTCGTCCGCCGGACTCGGAATGGCGCGAGACTTTGCGGGCGGCCTCCGTGTGCCAAAAATAGGCCATGGGCACAGCCGCGCACAAAAATTACCGCCCGAAGGTCGGGGTGCAAAAACCCCCCAAATGGCCAAAAAACGGGTGGGCTATAGCCTTGGTGGGTGGCGTGGGCGTAGTTCTTCCGCCGGACTCGGAATGGCCCGAGACTTTGGGGGCAGCCTCCATGTGCCAAAAATAGGCCACGGGCATAGCCGCGCCCAAAAATTAGTGCTCGAAGGTCGGGGTGCCAAAACCACCCAATTGGCCAAAAAACGGGTGGGCTATAGCCTTGGTGGGGGGCGTGGGCGAAGTTCGTCCGCCGGACGAGGAATGGCCCGAGATTTTGCGGGCGGCCTCCGTGTGAAAAAAATAGGCCACGGGCACAGCCGCGCCCAAAAATTAGCGCCCGAAGGTCGGGGTGGCAAAACCCCCCAAATGGCCAAAAAACGAGTGGGCTATAGCCTTGGTGGGGGGCGTGGGCGAAGTTCGACCGCCGGACTCGGAATGGCCTGAGACTTTACGGGCGGCCTCCATGTGCCAAAAATTGGCAACGGGCACAGCCGCGCCAAAAAATTAGCGCCCGAAGTTTGGGGTGCCAAAACCCCCCAAATGGCCAAAAAACGGGTGGGCTATAGCCTTGGTGGGGGGCGTGGGCGAAGTTCGTCCGCCGGACTCGGAATGGCCCGAGACATTACGGGCGGACTCCATGTGCCAAAAATAGGCCACAGGCACAGCCGTGCCCAAAAATTAGCACCCGGGTGCCAAAACCCCCAAATGGCCAAAAACGGGTTGGCTATAGCCTTGGTGGGGCGTGGGCGAAGTTCGTCCGCCCGCACTCGGAATGGTCCGAGACTTTGCAGGCGGCCTCCGTGTGCCAAAAAATAGGCCACGGGCATAGCCGCCCAAAAATTAGCGCCTCGAAGGTCGGGTGCCAAAACCCCCAGCGAAAATGGCCAAAATCGGGTGGGCTATAGCCTGTGGGGCGTGGCGAAGTTCGTCCACTGACTCCAATGGCCCGAGACTTTGCGGGTGGCTTGCGTCTGCCAAAAATAGGCCATGGTCACATCCGCGCCAAAAAATTAGCACCCGAAGGTCGGGGTGCCAAAACCCCCCAAATGGCCAAAAAACGGGTGGGCTATAGCCTTGGTGGGAGGCGTGGGCGAAGTTCGTCCGCCGGACTCAGAATGGCCCGAGACTTTGCGGGCGGCCTCCGTGTGCCAAATATAGGCCACAGGCACAGCCGCGCCCAAAATTACCGCCAAGGTCGGGGTGCCAAAACCCCAAATGGCCAAAAACGGGTGGCTATAGCTCTTGGTGGGGGCGTGGGCGGTTCGTCCGCCGGACTCGGAATGGCCCGAGACTTTGCGGGCGGCCTCCAGATGCCAAAAATAGGCCACAGGCACAGCCGCACCCAAAAATTAGCACCCGAATGTCGGGGTGCCAAAACCCCAAATGGCTAAAAACGGTGGGCTATATAGCCTTGGTGGGGGCGTAGGCTTCGTCCGCATTGACTCGGAATGGCCTGAGACTTTGCGGGCGGCCTCCGTGTGCCAAAAATAGGCCACGGAAACAGCCGCATCTAAAAATTAGCGCCCAAGGTCGGGTGCCAAAACCCCCAAATGGCCAAAAATGGGTGGGCTATATAGCCTTGGTGGGGGGCGAAGTTCGTCCGCTGACTCGGAATGGCCTGAGACTTTGGCGGCCTCCGTGTGCCAAAAATAGGCCACGGAAACAGCCGCACCCAAAAATTAGCGCCAAGGTCGGGTGCCAAAACCCCCAAATGGCCAAAAATGGGTGGGCTATATAGCCTTGGTGGGGGCGTGGCGAAGTTCGTCCGCGGACTCGGAATGGCCGGAGACTTTCACGGGCGGCCTCCGCCAAAAAAAGGCCACGATGAAACAGCCGCACCCAAAAATTAGCGCCCGAAGGTCGGGGTGCCAAAACCCCCCAAATGGCCAAAAAATGGGTGGGCTATATAGCCTTGGTGGGAGGCGTGGTAGAAGTTCGTCCGCCGGACTCGGAATGGCCTGAGACTTTGCGGGCGGCCTCCGTGTGCCAAAAACAGGCAACGGGCACAGCCGCGCCCAAAATTTAGCGCCCGAAGGTAGGGGTGCCAAAACCCCCCAAATGGCCAAAAAACGGGTGGGCTATAGCCTTGGTGGGGGGCGTGGGCGAAGTTCGTCCGCCGGACTCGGAATGGCCCGAGATTTTGCGGGCGGCCTCCATGTGCCAAAAATAGGCCACGGGCATAGCCGCGCCCAAAAATTAGTGCACGAAGGTCGGGGTACCAAAACCCCCCAAATGGCCAAAAAACGGGTGGGCTATAGCCTTGGTGGGGGGCGCGGGCGAAGTTCGTCCGCCGGACTCGGAATGGCCCGAGATTTTGCGGGCGGCCTCCATGTGCCAAAAATAGGCCACGGGAACAGCCGCAAACAAAAATTACCGCCCGAAGGTCGGGGTGCCAAAACCCCCCAAATGGCCAAAAAACGGGTGGGCTATAGCCTTGGTGGGGGGTGTGGGCGAAGTTCGTCCGCCGGACTCGGAATGGCCCGAGACTTTGCGGGCGGCCTCTGTGTGCCAAAAATAGGCCACGGGCACAGCCGCGCCCAAAAATTAGCACCCGACTGTCGGGGTGCCAAAACCCCCCAAATGGCCAAAAAACGGGTGGGCTATAGCCTTGGTGGGTGGCGTGGGCGTAGTTCTTCCGCCGGACTCGGAATGGCCCGAGACTTTGGGGGCAGCCTCCATGTGCCAAAAATAGGCCACGGGCATAGCCGCACCCAAAAATTAGTGCTCGAAGGTCGGGGTGCCAAAACCACCCAATTGGCCAAAAAACGGGTGGGCTATAGCCTTGGTGGGGGGCGCGGGCGAAGTTCGTCCGCCGGACTCGGAATGGCCCGAGACTTTGCGGGCGGCCTCTGTGTGCCAAAAATAGGCCACGGGCACAGCCGCGCCCAAAAATTAGCACCCGACTGTCGGGGTGCCAAAACCCCCCAAATGGCCAAAAAACGGGTGGGCTATAGCCTTGGTGGGGGGCGCGGGCGAAGTTCGTCCGCCGGACTCGGAATGGCCTGAGACTTTACGGGCAGCCTCCATCTGCCAAAAACAGCCCACGGTCACAGCCGCTCCCAAAAATTAGTGCCCGAAGGTCGGGGTGCACAAACCCCCCAAATGGCCAAAAAACGGGTGGGCTATAGCCTTGGTGGGGCGCGTGGGCGAAGTTTGTCCGCCTGACTCGGAATGGCCCGAGACGTTGCGGGCGGCCTCCGTGTGCCAAAAATAGGACACGGGCACAGCCGCGCCCAAAAATTAGCACCCGAAGTTCGGGGTGCCAAAACCCCCCAAATGGCCAAAAAACGGGTGGGCTATAGCCTTGGTGGGGGGCGTGGGCGAAGTTCGTCCGCCGGACTCGGAATGGCCCGAGACTTTGGGGGCGGCCTCCGTGTGCCAAAAATAGGCCACGGGCATAGCCGCGCCCAAAAATTAGCGCCCGAAGGTCGGGGTGCCAAAACCCCCCAGCGGAAAAATGGCCAAAAATCGGGTGGGCTATAGCCTTGGTGGGGGGCGTGGGCGAAGTTCGTCCACTGACTCGGAATGGCCCGAGACTTTGCGGCGGCCTCCGTGTGCCAAAAATAGGCCATGGGCATAGCCGCGCCCAAAATTAGTGCCCGAAGGTCGGGGTGCCAAAACCCCCCCAATGGCCAAAAAAACGGTTGGCTATAGCCTTGGTGGGGGCGTGGCGAACTTCGTCCGCTGGACTCGGGAATGGCCCGAGACTTTGGGGCGGCCTCCGTGCCAAAAATAGCCTGGCTTAGCCGCTAAAAATTAGCGCCGAAGGTCGTGGTGCCAAAACCCCAGCGGAAAATGGCCAAAATTCGTGGGGCTATAGCCTTGGGGGCGTGGCTTCGTCCGCGGGAATGTCCCAAGACTTTGTGGGCGGCCTCCGTGCAAAAATAGGCAACGGGCATAGTCAGCTACAAAAATTAGTGCCCGAAGGTCGGGGTGCCAAAACCCCCCAGCGGAAATATGGCCAAAAATCGGGTGGGCTATAGCCTTGGTGGGGGGCATGGGCGAAGTTCATCCGCCGGACTCGGAATGGCCCGAGACATTGCGGGCGGCCTCCGTGTGTCAAAAATAGGCCACGGGCATAGCCGCGCCCAAAAATTAGCGCCCGAAGGTCGGGGTGCCAAAACCCCCCAGCGGAAAAATGGCCAAAGATCGGGTGGGCTATAGCCTTGGCGGGGGGCGTGGGCGAAGTTTGTCCGCCGGACTCCGAATGGCCCGAGACTTTGAGGGTGGCTTCCGTGTGCCAAAAATAGGCCACGGGCACAGCCGCGCCCAAAAATTAGCACCCGAAGGTCGGGGTACCAAAACCCCCCAAATGGCCAAAAATCGGGTGGGCTATAGCCTTGGTGGGGGGCGTGGGCGAAGTTCGTCTGCCGGACTCGGAATGGCCCGAGACTTTGCGGGCGGCCTCCGTGTGCCAAAAATAGGCCATGGGCATAGCCGCGCCCAAAAATTAGCGCCCGAAGGTCGGGGTGCCAAAACCCCCCAAATGGCCAAAAAACGGGTCGGCTATAGCCTTGGTGGGGGGCGTGGGATTTCTCCTTGGACTCGGAATGGCGAGACTTTGGGGCGGCCTCCCAAAATAGGCCACGGGCTTAGCCGCACCCAAAAATTAGCGCCCGAGGGTCGTGGTGCCAAAACCTCCCAGCGGAAAAATGGCCAAAAATCGTGTGGGCTATAGCCTTGGTGGGGGGCGTGGCTGAAGTTCGTCCGCCGGACTCGGAATGGCCCGAGACTTTGCGGGCGGCCTCCGTGTGCCAAAAATAGGCCACGGTCATAGCCGTGACAAAAATTAGCGCCAAGGTCAGGTGCCAAAACCCCAGCGGAAAAATGGCCAAAACGGGTGGGCTATAGCCTTGGTGGCGGGGCGAAGTTCGTCCGCCGTACTGGAATGGCCCGAGACTTTGCGGGCGGCCTCCGTGTGCCAAAAATAGGCCACGGGCATAGCCGCCCAAAAATTAGCGCCGAAGGTCGGGGTGCCAAAACCCCCTGGAAAAATGGCCAAAAATCGGGTGGGCTATAGCCTTGGTGGGGGCGTGGGCGGTTCGTCCGCTTGACCCGAATGGCCCGAGACTTTGCTGGCGGCCTCCGCGTGCCAAAATAGGCCACAGGCACAGCCACGCCCAAAAATTACCAAGGTCGGGTGCAAACCCTCAAATGGCCAAAAAACGGGTGGGCTATAGCCTTGGTGGGGGCCGTGGGCGAAGTTCGTCCGCCGGACTCGGAATGGCCCGAGACTTTGCGGGCGGCCTCCGTGTACCAAAAATAGGCCACGGAAACAGCCGCACCCAAAAATTAGCGCCCGAAGGTCGGGGTGCCAAAACCCCCCAAATGGCCAAAAAATGGGTGGGCTATATAGCCTTGGTGGGGGGCGTGGGCGAAGTTCATCCGCCGGACTCGGAATGGCCTGAGACTTTGCGGGCGGCCTCCGTGTGCCAAAAATAGGCCACGGGCACAGCCGCGCCCAAAAATTAGTGCTCGAAGGTCGGGGTACCAAAACCCCCCAAATGGCCAAATAACGGGTGGCCAATAGCCTTGGTGGTGGGCGTGGGCGAAGTTCGTCCGCCGGACTCGGAATGGCCCGAGACTTTGCGGGTGGCTTCCGTGTGCCAAAAATAGGCCACGGGCACGCTAAAATTTAGCGCCCGAAGGTCGGGGTGCCAAAACCGCTCTACGGAAAAATGGCCAAAAATCGGGTGGGCTATAGCCTTGGCGGGGGGCGTGGGCGAAGTTCGTCCGCCGGACTCCGAATGGCCCAAGACTTTGTGGGCAGCCTCTGTGTGCCAAAAATAGGCCACGGGCACAGCCGCACCCAAAAATTAGCGCCAGAAGGTCGGGGTGGCAAAACCCCCCAAATGGCCAAAAAACGGGTGGGCTATAGCCTTGGTGGGGGGTGTGGGCGAAGTTCGTCCGCCGGACTCGGAATGGCCCGAGACTTTGCGGGCTGCCTCCGTGTGCCAAAAATAGGCCACGGAGACAGCCGCGCCCAAAAATTAGTGCACGAAGGTCGGGGTACCAAAACCCCCCAAATGGCCAAATAACGGGTGGCCAATAGCCTTGGTGGTGGGCGTTGGCGGTTCGTCTGGACTCGAATGGCCCGAGACTTTGCGGGTGGCTTCGTGTGCCAAAAATAGGCCACCCAGGCACAGCCGCGCCCAAAATTTAGCGCCCGAAGGTCGGGTGCCAAAACTGCCATGGAAAAATGGCCAAAATCGGGCGGGCTATAGCCTTGGTGGGCGTGGCGAGTTCGTCCCGGACTAGGAATGGCACAAACTTACGGCCTCCGTGTGCCAAATAGGCCACGGGCACAGCCACCCAAAAATTAGCACCCAAAGGTCGGCGTGCCAAACCCCCCAAATGGCCAAAAACGGGTGGGCTATAGCCTTGGTGGGCGTGGCGAAGATTCGTCACCGCTGACCTCGAATGGCCCGAGACTTGGGGCGGCCTCCGTGTGCCAAAAATAGGCCACGGGAACAGCCGCGCCCAAAAAGTAGCTCCCGAAGGTCGGGGTACCAAAACCCCCCAAATGACCAAAAAACGGGTGGCCTATAGCCGTGGTGGGGGGCGTGGGCGAAGTGCTTCCGCCGGACTCGGAATGGCCGTTGACTTCTGGGCGGCCTCCGTGTGCCAAAAATAGGCCACGGGCACTGCCGCGTCCAAAAATTAGCTCCCGAAGGTCGGGGTACCAAAACCCCCCAAATGGCCAAAAAACGGGTGGCCTATAGCCGTGGTGGGGGGCGTGGGCGAAGTTCGTCCGCCGGACTCCGAATGGCCCGACACTTTACGGGCGGCCTCCGTGTGCCAAAAATAGGCCACGGGCACAGCCGCGCCCAAAAATTAGCTCCCGAAGGTCGGGGTACCAAAACCCCCCAAATGGCCAAAAAACGGGTGGCCTATAGCCTTGGTGGGGGGCGTGGGCGAAGTTCGTCCGCCGGACTCGGAATGGCCCGAGACTTTGCGGGCGGCCTCCGTGTGCCAAAAATAGGCCACGTGCACAGCCGCGCCAAAAAATTAGCACCCGAAGGTCGGGGTGCCAAAACCCCCCAAATGGCCAAAAAACGGGTGGGCTATAGCCTTGGTGGGGGGCGTGGGCGAAGTTCGTCCGCCGGACTCGGAATGGCCCGAGACTTTGCGGGCCTCCGTCTGCAAAAAATAGGCCACGGGACAGCCGCACTAAAAATTAGCGCCAAGGTCGGGGTGCCAAAACCCCAGCGGAAAATGGCCAAAAATCGGGTGGGCTATAGCCTTTGTGGGGCGTGGCGGTTCGTCCACGGACTCGAATGGCGCAAGACTTTGTGGGCAGCCTCCGTGTGCCAAAAATAGGCGACGGCACAGCAGCTAAAAATTTGCACCCGAAGGTCGGGGTGACAATACCCCCCAAATGGCCAAAAAACGGGTGGGCTATAGCCTTGGTGGGGGGCGTTGGCGAAGTTCATCCGCCGGACTCGGAATGGCCCGAGACTTTGCAGGCGGCCTCCGTGTGCCAAAAATAGGCCACGGGGACAGCCGCACCCAAAAATTAGCGCCCGAAGGTCGGGGTGCCAAAACCCCCCAGCGGAAAAATGGCCAAAAATCGGGTGGGCTAGAGCCTTGGTGGGGGGCGTGGGCGAAGTTTGTCCGCCGGACTCCGAATGGCCCGAGACTTTGCGGGTGGCTTCCGTGTGCCAAAAATAGGCCACGGGCACAGCCGCCTAAAAATTAGCACCCGGTCGGGGTGCCAAAACCCCCAAATGGCCAAAAGCGGGTGGGCTATAGCCTTGGTGGGGCGTGGCGAGAGTCTGCCTGGCCGGACTCGGAATGGCCCGAGACTTTGCGGGCGGCCTCCGTGTGCCAAAAATAGGCCATGGGCATGCCGCCCCAAAAATTAGCGCCCGAAGGTCGGGTGCCAAAACCCCAAATGGCCAAAAAGCGGGTGGGCTATAGCCTTGTGGGGGGCGTGGGCGAAGTTCGTCTGCCGGACTCGGAATGGCCGAGACTTTGCGGCGGCCTCCGTGGTGCCAAAAATAGGCCATGGGCATAGCCGCGCCCAAAAATTAGCGCTCAAGGTCGGGGTGCCAAAACCCCCAAATGGCCAAAAACGGGTGGGCTATAGCCTTGGTGGGGGCGTGGCGAAGTTCGTCCGTACTCCGAATGGCCCGAGACTTTGCGGGGCCTCCGTGTGCCAAAAATAGGCCACAGGCATAGCCGCGCCAAAATTAGCGCCCGAAGTCGGGTGCCAAAACCCCAGCGGAAAAATGGCCAAAAAACGGGTGGGCTATAGCCTTGGTGGTGGGCGTTGGCGAAGTTCGTCCGCCGGACTCCGAATGGCCCGAGACTTTGCGGGTGGCTTGCGTCTGATAAAAATAGGCCATGGTCACAGCCGCGCTAAAAATTAGCAAAGGTCGGGTGCCAAAACCCCAAATGGCCAAAAGCGGGTGGGCTATAGCAGGGGCGTGGGCGAAGTTCGTCCGCCGGACTCGGAATGGCCCGAGACTTTGCGGGCGGCCTCCGTGTCCCAAAAATAGGCCACCGAAACAGCCGCACCCAAAAATTAGCACCCGAAGGTCGGGGTGCCAAAACCCCCCAAATGGCCAAAAAACGGGTGGGCTATAGCCTTGGTGGGGGGCGTGGGCGAAGTTCGTCCGCCGGACTCGGAATGGCCTGAGACTTTGCGGGCGGCCTCCGTGTGCAAAAAAATAGGCTGGCACAGCCGCGCCCAAAAATTAGTGCTCGAAGGTCGGGGTACCAAAACCCCCCAAATGGCCAAATAACGGGTGGCTAATAGCCTTGGTGGTGGGCGTGGGCGAAGTTCGTCCGCCGGACTCGGAATGGCCCGAGACTTTGCGGGTGGTTTCCGTGTGCCAAAAATAGGCCACGGGCACAGCCGTGCCCAAAATTTAGCGCCCGAAGGTCGGGGTGCCAAAACCGCTCTACGGAAAAATGGCCAAAAATCGGGTGGGGTATAGCCTTGGTGGGGGGCGTGGGCGAAGTTCGTCCGCCGGACTCCGAATGGCCCAAGACTTTGTGGGCAGCCTCCGTGTGCCAAAAATAGGCCACGGGCACAGCCGCACCCAAAAATTAGCGCTCGAAGGTCGGGGTACCAAAACCCCCCAAATGGCCAAATAACGGGTGGCTAATAGCCTTGGTGGTGGGCGTGGGCGAAGTTCGTCCGCCGGACTCGGAATGGCCCGAGACTTTGCGGGTGGTTTCCGTGTGCCAAAAATAGGCCACGGGCACAGCCGCGCCCAAAATTTAGCGCCCGAAGGTCGGGGTGCCAAAACCGCTCTACGGAAAAATGGCCAAAAATCGGGTGGGGTATAGCCTTGGTGGGGGGCGTGGGCGAAGTTCGTCCGCCGGACTCCGAATGGCCCAAGACTTTGTGGGCAGCCTCCGTGTGCCAAAAATAGGCCACGGGCACAGCCGCGCCCAAAAATTAGTGCTCGAAGGTCGGGGTACCAAAACCCCCCAAATGGCCAAATAACGTGGGGCTATAGCCTTGGTGGGGGGCGTGGGCGAAGTTCGTCCGCCGGACTCGGAATGGCCTGAGACTTTGCGGGCGGCCTCCGTGTGCCAAAAATAGGCCACGGGCACAGCCGCGCCCAAAAATTAGTGCTCGAAGGTCGGGGTACCAAAACCCCCCAAATGGCCAAATAACGGGTGGCCAATAGCCTTGGTGGTGGGCGTGGGCGAAGTTCGTCCGCCGGACTCGGAATGGCCCGAGACTTTGCGGGTGGCTTCCGTGTGCCAAAAATAGGCCACGGGCACAGCCGCGCCCAAAATTTAGCGCCCGAAGGTCGGGGTGCCAAAACCGCTCTGCGGAAAAATGGCCAAAAATCGGGTGGGCTATAGCCTTGGTGGGGGGCGTGGGCGAAGTTCGTCCGCCGGACTCCGAATGGCCCGAGACTTTGCGGGTGGCTTCCGTGTGCAAAAAATAGGCCACGGACACAGCCGCGCCCAAAAATTAGAGCCCGAAGGTCGGGCTGCCAAAACACCCCAAATGGACAAATAACGGTGGCTAATAGCCTTGGTGGTGGCGTGGCGAGATTCGTCCGCCCGGACTCGGAATAGCCCGAGACTTAGCGGGTGGTTTCCGTGTGCAAAATAGGCCACGGGCACAGCCTAAAATTTAGCGCCTAAGGTCGGGGTGCCAAACCGCCTCTACGGAAAATGGCCAAAAATCGGGTGGGGTATAGCCTGGTGGGGGCGTGGCGATTCGTCCGCCGGACTCCGAATGGCCCAAGACTTTGTGGGCAGCCTCCGTGTGCCAAAAATAGGCCACGGGCACAGCCGCACCCAAAAATTAGCGCCCGAAGGTCGGGGTGGCAAAACCCCCCAAATGGCCAAAAAACGGGTGGGCTATAGCCTTGGTGGGGGGCGTGGGCGAAGTTCGTCCGCCGGACTCGGAATGGCCCGGGACTTTGCGGGCTGCCTCCGTGTGCCAAAAATAGGCCACGGAGACAGCCGCGCCCAAAAATTAGTGCTCGAAGGTCGGGGTACCAAAACCCCCCAAATGGCCAAATAACGGGTGGCCAATAGCCTTGGTGGTGGGCGTTGGCGAAGTTCGTCCGCCGGACTCGGAATGGCCCGAGACTTTGCGGGTGGCTTCCGTGTGCCAAAAATAGGCCACGGGGACAGCCGCACCCAAAAATTAGCGCCCGAAGGTCGGGGTACCAAAACCCCCCAGCGGAAAAATGGCCAAAAAACGGGTGGGCTATAGCCTTGGTGGGGGGCGTGGGCGATGTTCGTCTGCCGGACTCGGAATGGGCCGAGACTTTGCGGGCGGCCTCCGTGTGCCAAAAATAGGCCACGGACACAGCCGCACCAAAAATTAGCTCCCGAAGGTCGGGGTACCAAAACCCCCCAAATGGCCAAAAACGGGTGGCCTATAGCCTTGGTGGGGGGCGTGGGCGAAGTTCGTCCGCCGGACTAGGAATGGCACGAAACTTGCGGGCGGCCTCCGTGTGCCAAAAATTGGCCACGGGCATAGCCGCGCCCAAAAATTAGCACCCAAAGGTCGGCGTGCCAAAACCCCCCAAATGGCCAAAAAACGGGTGGGCTATAGCCTTGGTGGGGGGCGTGGGCGAAGTTCGTCCGCCGGACTCGGAATGGCCCGAGACTTACGGGCGGCCTCCGTGTTAATAGGCCACGGCACAGCCGCCAAAAATTAGCTCCCGAAGTCGGGTACCAA
This sequence comes from Citrus mangshanensis, assembly GCA_030449895.1. NCBI lineage: Eukaryota > Viridiplantae > Streptophyta > Magnoliopsida > Sapindales > Rutaceae > Citrus > Citrus mangshanensis. The sequence continues at coordinate 69,173 of JASUUJ010000370.1, forward strand.
AACCCCAAATGGCCAAAATCGGGTAGGCTATAGCCTTGGTGGGGGCGTGGGGCGAGATTCCCGCCCGGACTCGGAATGGCCCGAGACTTTGGGGCGGCCTCCGTGTGCCGTGGTTAAAAATAGGCCACGGGCACAGCCGCCTAAAAATTAGCTCCGAAGGTCGGGGTACCAAAACCCCCAAATGGCCAAAAACGGGTGGCCTATAGCCTTGGTGGGGGCGTGGGCGAAGTTCGTCCGCCTCGGACTCAGGAATGGCCCGAGACTTTACGGTCGACCTCCGTGTGCCAAAAATAGGCCACGGGCACAGCCGCGCCAAAATTAGCTCCCGAAGGTCAGGGTACCAAAACCCCAAATGGCCAAAAGCGGGTGGCCTATAGCCTTGGTGGGGCGTGGGCGGTTCGTCCGCCGGACTCCGAATGGCCCGAGACTTACGGGCGGCCTCCGTGTGCCAAAAATAGGCCACGGCACAGCCGCCCAAAATTAGCTCCCAAGGTCAGGGTACCAAACCCCCAAATGGCCAAAAGCGGGTGGCCTATAGCCTTGGTGGGGGCGTGGGCGAAGTTCGTCCGCGGACTCGGAATGGCCCGAGACTTTGCGGGGCGGCCTCCGTGTGCCAAAAATAGGCCACGGCACAGCCGTGCAGTTAAAAATTAGCACCCGAAGGTCAGGGTGCCAAAACCCCCAAATGGCCAAAAGCGGGTGGGCTATAGCCTTGGTGGGGCGTGGGCGAGTTCGTCCGCCGGACTCGGAATGGCCCGAGACTTTGCGGGCGGCCTCCGTGTGCCAAAAATAGGCCACGGGGACAGCCGCACCCAAAAATTAGCGCCCAAAGGTCGGGGTGCCAAAACCCCCCAGCGGAAAAATTGCCAAAAATCGGGTGGGCTATAGCCTTTGAGGGGGCGTGGGCGAAGTTCGTCCGCCGGTCTCCGAATGGCGCAAGACTTTGTGGGCAGCCTCCGTGTGCCAAAAATAGGCCACGGGCACAGCCGCGCTAAAAAATTTTCACCCGAAGGTCGGGGTAACAAAACCCCCCAAATGGCCAAAAAACGGGTGGGCTATAGCCTTGGTGGGGGGCGTTGGCGAAGTTCGTCCGCCGGACTCGGAATGGCCCGAGACTTTGCGGGCGGCCTCCGTGTGCCAAAAATAGGCCACGGGGACAGCCGCACCCAAAAATTAGCGCCCGAAGATCGGGGTGCCAAAACCCCCCAAATGGCCAAAAAATGGGTGGGCTATAGCCTTTGAGGGGGCGTGGGCGAAGTTCGTCCGCCGGTCTCCGAATGGCGCAAGACTTTGTGGGCAGCCTCCGTGTGCCAAAAATAGGCCACGGGCACAGCCGCGCTAAAAAATTTGCACCCGAAGGTCGGGGTACCAAAACCCCCCAGCGGAAAAATGGCCAAAAAACGGGTGGGCTATAGCCTTGGTGGGGGGCGTGGGCGATGTTCGTCTGCCGGACTCGGAATGGGCCGAGACTTTGCGGGCGGCCTCCGTGTGCCAAAAATAGGTCACGGGCTCAGCCGCGCCCAAAAATTAGCGCCCGAAGATCGGGGTGCCAAAACCCCCCAAATGGCCAAAAAATGGGTGGGCTATAGCCTTGGTGGCGGGCGTGGGCGAAGTTCGTCCGCTGGACTCGGAATGGCCCGAGACTTTGCGGGCGGCCTCCGTGTGCCAACAAAAGGCCACGGGCACAGCCGTACCCAAAAATTAGCGCCCGAAGGTCGGGTTGCCAAAACCCCCCAGCGGAAAAATGGCCAAAAATCGTGTGGGTTATAGCCTTGGTGGGGGGCGTGGGCGAAGTTCGTCCACCGGACTCGGAATGGGCCGAGACTTTGCGGGCGGCCTCCTTGTGCCAAAAATAGGCCGCGGGCATAGCCGCGCCCAAAAATTAGCTCCCGAAGGTCGGGGTACCAAAACCCCCCAAATGGCCAAAAAACGGGTGGCCTATAGCCTAGGTGGGGCGTGGCGAAGTTCATTCACTCGGACTAGGAATGGCACGAAACTTTGCGGGCGGCCTCCGTGTGCCAAAAATAGGCCACGGGCACAGCCACGCCCAAAAATTAGCACCCAAAGGTCGGCGTGCCAAAACCCCCCAAATGGCCAAAAAACGGGTGGGCTATAGCCTTGGTGGGGGGCGTGGGCGAAGTTCGTCCGCCGGATTCGGAATGGCCCGAGACTTTGCGGGCGGCCTCCGTGTGCCAAAAATAGGCCACGGGGACAGCCGCACCCAAAAATTAGCGCCCGAAGGTCGGGGTGCCAAAACCCCCCAGCGGAAAAATGGCCAAAAATCGGGTGGGCTATAGCCTTGGTGGGGGGCGTGGGCGAAGTTCGTCCGCCGGACTCCGAATGGCCCAAGACTTTGTGGGCAGCCTCCGTGTGCCAAAAATAGGCCACGGGCACAGCTGCACCCAAAAATTAGCGCCCGAAGGTCGGGGTGGCAAAACCCCCCAAATGGCCAAAAAACGGGTGGGCTATAGCCTTGGTGGGGGCGGGCGAGTTCGTCCGCGGACTCGGAATGGCCCGAGACTCTGCGGGCTGCCTCCGTGCCAAAAATAGGCCACGGAGACAGCCGCGCCAAAATTAGCGCTCAAGGTCGGGTTGCCAAAACCCCCAGCGGAAAATGGCCAAATTTCGTGTGGGCTATAGCCTTGGTGGGGGGCGTGGGCGAAGTTCGTCCACCGGACTCGGAATGGGCCGAGACTTTGCGGGCGGCCTCCGTGTGCCAAAAATAGGCCGCGGGCATAGTCGCGCCCAAAAATTAGCGCCCGAAGGTCGGGGTACAAAAACCCCCCTGCAGAAAAATGGCCAAAAATCGGGTGGGCTATAGCCTTGGTGGGGGGCGTGGGCGAAGTTCGTCCGCCGGACTCCGAATGGCCCGAGACTTTGCGGGTGGCTTCCGTGTGCCAAAAATAGGCCACGGGCACAGCCGCGCCCAAAAATTTGCACCCGAAGGTCGGGGTGCCAAAACCCCCCAAATGGCCAAAAAACGGGTGGGCTATAGCCTTGGTGGGGGGCGTGGGCGAAGTTCGTCCGCCGGACTCGGAATGGCCCGAGACTTTGGGGGCGGCCTCCGTGTGCCAAAAATAGGCCACGGCCTCAGCCGCGCCCAAAAATTAGCTCCCGAAGGTCGGGGTACCAAAACCCCCCAAATGGCCAAAAAACGGGTGGCATATAGCCTAGGTGGGGCGTGGCGAGATCCGCGGACTAGAATGGCACGAAACTTTGCGCGGCCTCCGTGTGCCAAAAATAGCCACGGGCAGAGCCACGCCCAAAATTAGCACCAAAGGTCGGCGTGCAAAACCCCCAAATGGCCAAAACGGGTGGGCTATAGCCTTGGTGGGCGTGGGCGGTTCGTCCGCGGATTCGAATGGCCGAGACTTTGCGGGCGGCCTCCGTGTGCCAAAAATAGGCCACGGGGACAGCCGCACCCAAAAATTAGCGCCCGAAGGTCGGGGTGCCAAAACCCCCCAGCGGAAAAATGGCCAAAAATCGGGTGGGCTATAGCCTTGGTGGGGGGCGTGGGCGAAGTTCGTCCGCCGGACTCCGAATGGCCCAAGACTTTGTGGGCAGCCTCCGTGTGCCAAAAATAGGCCACGGGCACAGCTGCACCCAAAAATTAGCGCCCGAAGGTCGGGGTGGCAAAACCCCCCAAATGGCCAAAAAACGGGTGGGCTATAGCCTTGGTGGGGGGCGTGGGCGAAGTTCGTCCGCCGGACTCGGAATGGCCCGAGACTTTGCGGGCTGCCTCCGTGTGCCAAAAATATGCCACGGAGACAGCCGCACCCTAAAATTAGTGCTCGAAGGTCGGGGTACCAAAACCCCCCAAATGGCCAAATAACGGGTGGCCAATAGCCTTGGTGGTGGGCGTGGGCGAAGTTCGTCCGCCGGACTCGGAATGGCCCGAGACTTTGCGGGTGGCTTCCGTGTGCCAAAAATAGGCCACGGGCACAGCCGCGCCCAAAATTTAGCGCCCGAAGGTCGGGGTGCCAAAACAGCTCAGCGAAAAATTGCCAAAAATCGGGTGGGCTATAGCCTTGGTGGGGGGCGTGGGCGAAGTTCGTCCGCCGGACTCCGAATGGCCCGAGACTTTGCGGGTGGCTTCCGTGTGCCAAAAATAGGCCACGGGCACAGCCGCGCCCAAAATTTAGCGCCCGAAGGTCGTGGTGCCAAAACCCCCCAGCGGAAAAATGGCCAAAATTCGTGTGGGCTATAGCCTTGGTGGGGGGCGTGGGCGAAGTTCGTCCGCCGGACTCCGAATGTCCCAAGACTTTGTGGGCGGCCTCCGTGTGCCAAAAATAGGCAACGGGCATAGCCGCGCCCAAAAATTAGCACCCGAAGGTCGGGGTACCAAAACCCTCCAGCGGAAAAATGGCCAAAAATCGGGTGGGCTATAGCCTTGCTGGGGGGCATGGGCGAAGTTCGTCCGCCGGACTCGGATTGGCCCGAGACTTTGCGGGCGGCCTCCGTGTGTCAAAAATAGGCCACGGGCATAGCCGCGCCCAAAAATTAGCGTCCGAAGGTCGGGGTGCCAAAACCCCCCAGCGGAAAAATGGCCAAAAATCGGGTGGGCTATAGCCTTGCTGGGGGGCATGGGCGAAGTTCGTCCGCCGGACTCCGAATGGCCCGAGACTTTGAGGGTGGCTTCCGTGTGCCAAAAATAGGCCACGGGCACAGCCGCGCCCAAAAATTAGCACCCGAAGGTCGGGGTGCCAAAACCCCCCAAATGGCCAAAAAACGGGTGGGCTATAGCCTTGGTGGGGGGCGTGGGCGAAGTTCGTCTGCCGGACTCGGAATGGCCCGAGACTTTGCGGGCGGCCTCCGTGTGCCAAAAATAGGCCATGGGCATAGCCGCGCCCAAAAATTAGCGCCCGAAGGTCGGGGTGCCAAAACCCCCCAAATGGCCAAAAAACGGGTCGGCTATAGCCTTGGTGGGGGGCGTGGGCGAAGTTTCTCCGCCGGACTCGGAATGGCCCGAGACTTTGGGGGCGGCCTCCGTGTGCCAAAAATAGGCCACGGGCTTAGCCGCACCCAAAAATTAGCGCCCGAGGGTCGTGGTGCCAAAACCCCCCAGCGGAAAAATGGCCAAAAATCGTGTGGGCTATAGCCTTGGTGGGGGGCGTGGGCGAAGTTCGTCCGCCGGACTCGGAATGGCCCGAGACTTTGGGGGCGGCCTCCGTGTTCCAAAAATAGGCCACGGGCATAGCCGTGACAAAAAATTAGCGCCCGAAGGTCGGGGTGCCAAAACCCCCCAGCGGAAAAATGGCCAAAAATCGGGTGGGCTATAGCCTTGGTGGGGGGCGTGGGCGAAGTTCGTCCGCCGTACTCGGAATGGCCCGAGACTTTGCGGGCGGCCTCCGTGTGCCAAAAATAGGCCACGGGCATAGCCGCGCCCAAAAATTAGCGCCCGATGGTCGGGGTGCCAAAACCCCCCAGCGGAAAAATGGCCAAAAATCGGGTGGGCTATAGCCTTGGTGGGGGGCGTGGGCGAAGTTCGTCCGCCGGACTCCGAATGGCCCGAGACTTTGCGGGTGGCTTGCGTCCGATACATATAGGCCATGGTCACAGCCGCGCCAAAAAATTAGCACCCGAAGGTCGGGGTGCCAAAACCCCCCAAATGGCCAAAAAACGGGTGGGCTATAGCCTTGGTGGGGGGCGTGGGCGAAGTTCGTCCGCCGGACTCGGAATGGCCCGAGACTTTGCTGGCGGCCTCCGCGTGCCAAAAATAGGCCACAGGCACAGCCACGCCCAAAAATTACCGCCCGAAGGTCGGGGTGCCAAAACCCCCCAAATGGCCAAAAAACGGGTGGGCTATAGCCTAGGTGGGGGCCGTGGGCGAAGTTCGTCCGCCGGACTCGGAATGGCCCGAGACTTTGCGGGCGGCCTCCGTGTACCAAAAATAGGCCACGGAAACAGCCGCACCCAAAAATTAGCGCCCGAAGGTCGGGGTGCCAAAACCCCCCAAATGGCCAAAAAATGGGTGGGCTATATAGGCTTGGTGGGGGGCGTGGGCGAAGTTCGTCCGCCGGACTCGGAATGGCCTGAGACTTTGCGGGCGGCCTCCGTGTGCCAAAAATAGGCCACGGGCACAGCCGCGCCCAAAAATTAGTGCTCGAAGGTCGGGGTACCAAAACCCCCCAAATGGCCAAATAACGGGTGGCCAATAGCCTTGGTGGTGGGCGTGGGTGAAGTTCGTCCATGGACTGGAATAGCCGAGACTTTGCGGGTGGCTTCCGTGTGCCAAAAATAGGCCACGGGCACAGCCGCGCCCAAAATTTAGCGCCCGAAGGTCGGGGTGCCAAAACCGCTCTACGGAAAAATGGCCAAAATCGGGTGGGCTATAGCCTTGGCGGGCGTGGCGAGTTCGTCCGCGGACTCGAATGTCCCAAGACTTTGTGGGAAGCCTCCGTGTGCCAAAAATAGGCCACGGGCACAGCCGCACCCAAAAATTAGCGCCAGAAGGTCGGGGTGGCAACCCCCCAAATGGCCAAAAAACGGGTGGGCTATAGCCTTGGGGGGTGGGGCTGGCCAACTTCGTCCGCCGGACTCGGAATGGCCCGAGACTTTGCAGGCTGCCTCCGTGTGCCAAAACTAGGCCACGGAGACAGCTGCGCCCAAAAATTAGTGCACGAAGGTCGGGGTACCAAAACCCCCCAAATGGCCAAATAACGGGTGGCCAATAGCCTTGGTGGTGGGCGTTGGCGAGATTAAATCGTCCGGGACTCGGAATGGCCCGAGACTTTGCGGGTGGCTTCCGTGTGCCAAAAATAGGCCACGGGCACAGCCGCGCCCAAAATTTAGCGCCCGAAGGTCGGGGTGCCAAAACCGCTCTGCGGAAAAATGGCCAAAAATCGGGCGGGCTATAGCCTTGGTGGGGGGCGTGGGCGAAGTTCGTCCGCCGGACTAGGAATGGCACGAAACTTTGCGGGCGGCCTCCGTGTGCCAAAAATAGGCCACGGGCACAGCCGCACCCAAAAATTAGCACCCAAAGGTCGGCGTGCCAAAACCCCCCAAATGGCCAAAAAACGGGTGGGCTATAGCCTTGGTGGGGGGCGTGGGCGAAGTTCGTCCGCCGGACTCGGAATGGCCCGAGACTTTGGGGGCGGCCTCCGTGTGCCAAAAATAGGCCACGGGCACAGCCGCGCCCAAAAATTAGCTCCCGAAGGTCGGGGTACCAAAACCCCCCAAATGACCAAAAAACGGGTGGCCTATAGCCTTGGTGGGGGGCGTGGGCGAAGTTCATCCGCCGGACTCGGAATGGCCCGAGACTTTACGGGCGGCCTCCGTGTGCCAAAAATAGGCCACGGGCACAGCCGCGCCCAAAAATTAGCTCCCGAAGGTCGGGGTACCAAAACCCCCCAAATGGCCAAAAAACGGGTGGCCTATAGCCTTGGTGGGGGGCGTGGGCGAAGTTCGTCCGCCGGACTCCGAATGGCCCGAGACTTTACGGGCGGCCTCCGTGTGCCAAAAATAGGCCACGGGCACAGCCGCGCCCAAAAATTAGCCCCCGAAGGTCAGGGTACCAAAACCCCCAAATGGCCAAAAAACGGGTGGCCTATAGCCTTGGTGGGGGGCGTGGGCGAAGTTCGTCCGCCGGACTCGGAATGGCCCGAGACTTTGCGGGCGGCCTCCGTGTGCCAAAAATAGGCCACGGGCACAGCCGCGCCAAAAAATTAGCACCCGAAGGTCGGGGTGCCAAAACCCCCCAAATGGCAAAAAAACGGGTGGGCTATAGCCTTGGTGGGGGGCGTGGGCGAAGTTCGTCCGCCGGACTCGGAATGGCCCGAGACATTGCGGGCGGCCTCCGTGTGCCAAAAATAGGCCACGGGGACAGCCGCACCAAAAAATTAGCGCCCGAAGGTCGGGGTGCCAAAACCCCCCAGCGGAAAAATGGCCAAAAATCGGGTGGGCTATAGCCTTTGTGGGGGGCGTGGGCGAAGTTCGTCCGCCGGACTCCGAATGGCGCAAGACTTTGTGGGCAGCCTCCGTGTGACAAAAATAGGCGACGGGCACAGCCGCGCCAAAAAATTTGCACCCAAAGGTCGGCGTGCCAAAACCCCCCAAATGGCCAAAAAACGGGTGGGCTATAGCCTTGGTGGGGGGCGTGGGCGAAGTTCGTCTGCCGGACTCGGAATGGCCCGAGACTTTGCGGGCGGCCTCCGTGTGCCAAAAATAGGCCATGGGCATAGCCGCGCCCAAAAATTAGCGCCCGAAGGTCGGGGTGCCAAAACCCCCCAAATGGCCAAAAAACGGGTGGGCTATAGCCTTGGTGGGCGTGGCGAGATTCGTCTGCGGACTCGGAATGGCCCGAGACTGCGGGCGGCCTCCGTGTGCCAAAAATAGGCCATGGGCATAGCCGCGCCCAAAAATTAGCGCCCGAAGGTCGGGGTGCCAAAACCCCCCAAATGGCCAAAAAACGGGTGGGCTATAGCCTTGGTGGGGGGCGTGGGCGAAGTTCGTCCGCCGGACTCGGAATGGCCCGAGACTTTGCGGGTGGCTTCCGTGTGCCAAAAATAGGCCACGGGCACAGCCGCGCCCAAAATTTAGCGCCCGAAGGTCGGGGTGCCAAAACCGCTCTACGGAAAAATGGCCAAAAATCGGGTGGGCTATAGCCTTGGTCGGGGGAGTGGGCGAAGTTCGTCCGCCGGACTCGGAATGGCCCGAGACTTTGCGGGCGGCCTCCGTGGGCCAAAATTAGGCCACGGGCACAGCCGCACCCAAAAATTAGAGCCCGATGGTTGGGGTGCCAAAACCCCCCGAATGGCCAAAAAACGGGTGGGCTATTGCCTTGGTGGGGGGCGTGGGCGAAGTTCGTCCGCCGGAATAGGAATGGCACGAGACTTTGCGGGCAGCCTCCATGTTCCAAAAATAGGCCACGGGCACAGCCGCGCCCAAAAATTAGCGCCCGAGAATCGGGGTACCAAAACCCCCCAGCGGAAAAATGGCCAAAAATCGGGTGGGCTATAGCCTTGGTCGGGGGCGTGGGCGAAGTTCGTCCGCCGGACTCGGAATGGCCCGAGACTTTGCGGGCGGCCTCCGTGTGCCAAAATTAGGCCACGGGCACAGCCGCGCCCAAAAATTAGCGCCCGAAGGTCGGGGTGCCAAAACCCCCCAGCGGAAAAATGGCCAAAAATCGGGTGGGCTATAGCCTTGGTGGGGGGCGTGGGCGAAGTTCGTCCGCCGGAATAGGAATGGCCCGAGACTTTGTGCGCGGACTCCATGTTCCAAAAACAGGCCACGGGCACAGCCGCGCCCAAAAATTAGCGCCCGAAGTTCGGGGTGCCAAAACCCCCCAAATGGCCAAAAAACGGGTGGGCTATAGCCTTGGTGGGGGGCGTGGGCGAAGCTCGTCCGCCGGACTCGGAATGGCCCGAGAATTTGCGGGCGGCCTCCGTGTGCCAAAAATAGGCCACGGACACAGCCGCACCAAAAAATTGCCCCCGAAGGTCGGCGTGCAAAAACACCCCAAATGGCCAAAAAACGGGTGGGCTATAGCCTTGGTTGGGGGCGTGGGCGAAGTTCGTCCGCCGGACTCGGAATGGCCCGAGACTTTGCGGGCGGCCTCCAGTGCCAAAAATAGGCCACGGGAACAGCCGCGCCTAAAAATTAGTGCCCGAAGGTCGGGGTACCAAAACCCCCCAAATGGCCAAAAAACGGGTGGGCTATAGCCTTGGTGGGGGGCGTGGGCGAAGTTCGTCCGCCGGAGTCGGAATGGCCCGAGACTTCACGGGCGGCCTCCGTGTGCCAAAAATAGGCCACGGGCACAGCCGCGACAAAAAATTAGCGCCCGAAGGTCGGGGTGCCAAAACCACCCAAATGGCCAAAAAACGGGTGGGCTATATCCTTGAGTGGGGCGTGGCGAGTTCGTCCGCCCCGGACTTCAGGAATGGCCCGCGACTTTGCGGGCGACCTCCGTGTGCCCAAAATAGGCCACGGGCCCAGCCGCGCTAAAAATTAGAGACCGAAGGTCGGGGTGCCAAAACCCCCCAGCGGAAAAATGGCCAAAAATCGGGTGGGCTATAGCCTTGGTGGGGGGCGTGGGCGAAGTTCGTCCGCCGGACTCGGAATGGCCCGAAACTTTGCGGGCGGCCTCCGTGTGCCAAAAATAGGCCACGGGCTCGGCCGCGCCCAAAAATTAGAGCCCGAAGGTCGGGGTGCCAAAACCCCCCAGCGGAAAAATGGCCAAAAATCGGGTGGGCTATAGCCTTGTTGGGGCGTGGCGGTTCGTCCGCCGGACTCGGAATGGCCCGAGACTTTGCGGGCGGCCTCCGTGTGTCAAAAATAGGCCACGACACAGCCGTTTTAAAAATTAGCGCCAAGGTCGGGGTGCCAAAACCCCCCAAATGGCCAAAAAACGGGTGGGCTATAGCCTTGGTGGGGGGCGTGGGCGAAGTTCGTCCGCCGGACTCGGAATGGCCCGAGACTTTGCGGGCGGCCTCCTTGTGCCAAAAATAGGCCACGGCCAATTCCGCGCCCAAAAATTAGCGCCCGAAGGTCGGGGTGCCAAAACCCCCAAATTGCCAAAAAACGGGTGGGCTTTAGCCTTGGTGGGGGGCGTGGGCGAAGTTCTTCCGCCGGACTCGGAATGGCCCGAGACTTTGTGGGCGGCCTCCGTGTGCCAAAAATAGGCCACGGGCACAGCTGCGGCCAAAAATTAGCTCCCGAAGGTCGGGGTGCCAAAACCCCCCAAATGGGCAAAAAATGGGTGGGCTATAGCCTTGGTGGGGGGCGTGGGTGAAGTTCGTCCGCCGGACTCGGAATGGCCCGAGACTTTGCGGGCGGACTCCGTGTGCCAAAAATAGGACACGGACACAGCCGCGTCCAAAAATTAGCACCCGAAGTTCGTGGTGCCAAAACCCCCCAAATTGCCAAAAAACGGGTGGGCTATAGCCTTGGTGGGGGGCGTGGGTGAAGTTCGTCCGCCGGACTCGGAATGGCCCGATACTTTGCGGGTGGCTTCCGTGTGCCAAAAATAGACCACGGGCACAGCCGCGCCCAAAATTTAGCGCCCGAAGGTCGGGGTGCCAAAACCGCTCTGCGGAAAAATGGCCAAAAATCGGGTGGGCTATAGCCTTGGTGGGGGGCGTGGGCGAAGTTCGTCCGCCGGACTAGGAATGGCACGAAACTTTGCGGGCAGCCTCCGTGTGCCAAAAATAGGCCACGGGCACAGCCGCGCCCAAAAATTAGTACCCAAAGGTTGGCGTGCCAAAACCCCCCAAATGGCCAAAAAACGGGTGGGCTATAGCCTTGGTGGGGGGCGTCGGCGAAGTTCGTCCGCCGGACTCGGAATGGCCCGAGACTTTGGGGGCGGCCTCCGTGTGCCAAAAATAGGCCACGGGTACAGCCGCGACAAAAAATTAGCGCCCAAAGGTCGGGGTGCCAAAACCACCCAAATGGCCAAAAACGGGTGGGCTATATCCTTGGTGGGGGGGGTGGGCGAAGTTCGTCCGCCGGACTCGGAATGGACCGCGACTTTGCGGACGGCCTCCGTGTGCCCAAAATAGGCCACGGGCTCAGCCGCGCTAAAAAATTAGAGCCCGAAGGTCGGGGTGCCAAAACCCCCCCGCGGAAAAATGGCCAAAAATCGGGTGGGCTATAGCCTTGGTGGGGGGCGCGGGCGAAGTTCGTCCGCCGGACTCGGAATGGCCCGAGACTTTGCGGGCGGCCTCCGTTTGCCAAAAATAGGCCACGGGCTCAGCCGCGCCCAAAAATTAGAGCCCGAAGGTCGGGGTGCGAAAACCCCCCAGCGGAAAAATGGCCAAAAATCGGGTGGGCTATAGCCTTGGTGGGGGGCGTGGGCGAAGTTCGTCCGCCGGACTCGGAATGGCCCGAGACTTTGCGGGCGGCCTCCGTGTGTCAAAAATAGGCCACGGACACAGCCGCACCCAAAAATTAGAGCCCGAAGGTCGGGGTGCCAAAACCCCAAATGGCCAAAAACGGTGGGCTATAGCCTTGGTGGGGGCGTGGCGAGTTCGTCCGCCGGACTCGGAATGACCCGAGACTTGGCGGGCGGCCTCCTTGTGCCAAAAATAGGCCACGGCCAAAGCCGCGCGCAAAAATTAGCTCCCGAAGGTCGGGGTGCAAAACCCCCCAAATGGCCAAAAAACGGGTGGGCTATAGCCGTGGTGGGGCGTGGCGAAGTTCTTCCGCCGGACTCGGAATGGCGAGACTTTGTGGGCGGCGTCCGTGTGCCAAAAATAGGCCACGGGCACAGCTGCGCCCAAAAATTAGCTCCCGAAGGTCGGGGTGCCAAAACCCCCCAAACGGGCAAAAAATGGGTGGGCTATAGCCTTGGTGGGGGGCGTGGGCGAAGTTCGTCCGCCGGACTCGGAATGGCCCGAGACTTTGCGGGCGGCCTCCTTGTGCCAAAAATAGGCCACGGCCAAAGCCGCGCTAAAAAATTAGCGCCCGAAGGTCGGGGTGCAAAAACCCCCAAATTGCCAAAAAACGGGTGGGCTATAGCCTTGGTGGGGGGCGTGGGCGAAGTTCGTCCGCCGGACTCGGAATGGCCCGAGACTTTGCGGGCGGCCTCCTTGTGCCAAAAATAGGCCACGGCCAAAGCCGCGCTAAAAAATTAGCGCCCGAAGGTCGGGGTGCAAAAACCCCCAAATTGCCAAAAAACGGGTGGTCTATAGCCTTGGTGGGGGGCGTGGGCGAAGTTCTTCCGCCGGACTCGGAATGGCCCGAGACTTTGTGGGCGGCGTCCGTGTGCCAAAAATAGGCCACGGGCACAGCTGCGCCCAAAAATTAGCTCCCGAAGGTCGGGGTGCCAAAACCCCCCAAATGGGCAAAAAATGGGTGGGCTATAGCCTTGGTGGGGGGCGTGGGCGAAGTTCGTCCGCCGGACTCGGAATGGCCCGAGACTTTGCGGGCGGCCTCCGTGTGTCAAAAATATGCCACGGACACAGCCGCACCCAAAAATTAGCGCCCGAAGGTCGGGGTGCCAAAACCCCCCAAATGGCCAAAAAACGGGTGGGCTATAGCCTTGGTGGGGGGCGTGGGCGAAGTTCGTCCGCCGGACTCGGAATGGCCCGAGACTTTGCGGGCGGCCTCCGTGTGTCAAAAATAGGCCACGGACACAGCCGCACCCAAAAATTAGAGCCCGAAGGTCGGGGTGCCAAAACCCCCCAAATGGCCAAAAAACGGGTGGGCTATAGCCTTGGTGGGCGTGGGCGGTTCTTCCGCGGTTCGGAATGGCCCGAGACTTTGTGGGCGGCCTCCGTGTGTCAAAAATAGGCCACGGGCACAGCCGCGCACAAAAATTAGCGCCCGAAGGTCGGGGTGCCAAAACCCCCCAAATGGCCAAAAAACGGGTGGGCTATAGCCTTGGTGGGGGGCCTGGGCGAAGTTCGTCCGCCGGACTCGGAATGGCCCGAGACTTTGCGGGCGGCCTCCGTGTGCCAAAAATAGGCCACGCACACAGCCACGCCCAAAAATTAGCACCCGAAGGTCGGGGTGCCAAAACCCCCCAAATGGCCAAAAAACGGGTGGGCTATAGCCTTGGTGGGGGGCGTGGGCGAAGTTCGTCCGCCGGACTCGGAATGGCCCGAGACTTTGCGGGCGGCCTCCGTGTGCCAAAAATAGGCCACGGGCTCAGCCGCGCCCAAAAATTAGCACCCGAAGGTCGGGGTGCCAAAACCCCCCAAATGGCCAAAAAACGGGTGGGCTATAGCCTTGGTGGGGGGCGTGGGCGAAGTTCGTCCGCCGGACTCGGAATGGCCCGAGAATTTACGGGCGGCCTCCATGTGCCAAAAATAGGCCACGGGCACAGCCGCGACAAAAAATTAGCGCCCGAAGGTCGGGGTGCCAAAACCCACCAAATGGCCAAAAAACGGGTGGGCTATATCCGTGGTGGGGGGCGTGGGCGAAGTTCATCCGCCGGACTCAGAATGGCCCGAGACTTTGCGCGTGGCCTCCGTGTGCCAAAAATAGGCCACGGGCACAGCCGCGCCAATAAATTTGCACCCGAAGGTCGGGGTGCCAAAACCCCCCAGCGGAAAAATGACCAAAAATCGGGTGGGCGATAGCCTTGGTGGGGGGCGTGGGCGAAGTTCGTCCGCCGGACTCGGATTGGCCCGAGACTTTGCGGGCGGCCTCCTTGTGCCAAAAATATTCCACGGGCACAGCCGCGCCCAAAAATTAGCGCCCGAAGGTCGGGGTGGCAAAACCCCCCAAATGGCCAAAAAACGAGTGGGCTATAGCCTTGGTGGGGGGCGTGGGCGAAGTTCGTCCGCCGGAGTCGGAATGGCCCGAGACTTTACGGGCGGCCTCCATGTGCCAAAAATAGGCCACGGGCACAGCCGCGACAAAAAATTAGCGCCCGAAGGTCGGGGTGCCAAAACCCCCCAAATGGCCAAAAAATGGGTGGGCTATAGCCTTGGTGGGGGGCGTGGGCGAAGTTCGTCCGCCGGACTCGGAATGGCCCGAGACTTTGCGGGCGGCCTCCGTGTGCCAAAAATAGGCCACGGGCTCAGCCGCGCCCAAAAATTAGAGCCCGAAGGTCGGGGTGCCAAAACCCCCCGGCGGAAAAATGGCCAAAAATCGCGTGGGCTATAGCCGTGGTGGGCGTGGCGGTTCGTCCGCCGGACTCGGAATGGCCCGAGACTTTGCGGGCGGCCTCCGTTTGCCAAAAATAGGCCACGGCCTCAGCCGCGCCCAAAAATTAGAGCCCGAAGGTCGGGTTGCCAAAACCCCTCAGCGGAAAAATGGCCAAAAATCGGGTGGGCTATTGCCTTGGTCGGGGGCGTGAGCGAAGTTCGTCCGCCGGACTCGGAATGGCCCGAGACTTTGCGGGCGGCCTCCGTGTGCCAAAAATAGGCCACGGGCACAGCCGCACACAAATATTAGCGCCTGAAGGTCGGGGTGCCAAAACCCCCCAAATGGGCAAAAAACGGGTGGGCTATAGCCGTGGTGGGGGGCGTGGGTGAAGTTCGTCCGCCGGACTCGGAATGGCCCAAGACTTTGCGGGCGGCCTCCGTGTGCCAAAAATAGGCCATGGGCACAGCCGCGCCCAAAAATTAGCGCCAGAAGGTCGGGGTGCCAAAACCCCCCAAATGGGCAAAAAACGGGTGGGCTATAGCCGTGGTGGGGGGCGTGCGCGAAGTTCGTCCGCCGGACTCGGAATGGCCCGAGACTTTGCGGGCGGCCTCCGTGTGCCAAAAATAGGCCATGGGCACAGCCGCGCCCAAAAATTAGCGCCAGAAGGTCGGGGTGCCATAACCCCCAAATGGCCAATAAATGGATGGGCTATAGCCTTGGTGGGGCGTATGCGCGGGTTAAATCCGCTGACTCGCAATGGCCCGAGACTTTGCGGGCGGCCTCCGTGTGCCAAAATAGGCCACGGCATAGCATAAAAATTAGCACCCGAAGGTCGGGCTGCCAAAACCCCCCAGCGGACAAATGGCCAAAAAGGGGGTGCGATGTGGCCTTGGAGGGGGGCGCGGGCGAAGTTCGTCCGCCGGACTAGGAATGGCACGAGACTTTGCGGATGGCCTACGTGTGCCAAAAATAGGCCACGGGCACAGCCGCGCCCAAAAATTAGCGCCCGAAGGTCGGGGTGCCAAAACCCCACAAATGGCCAATAAACGGATGGGCTATAGGCTTGGTGGGGGGCGTGCGCGAAGTTCGTCCGCCGGACTCGGAATGGCCCGAGACTTTGCGGGCGGCCTCCGTGTGCCAAAAATAGGCCACGGGCATAGCCGCGCCCAAAAATTAGCACCCGAAGGTCGGGCTGCCAAAACCCCCCAGCGGAAAAATGGCCAAAAATCGGGTGGGCTATAGCCTTGGAGGGGGGCGCGGGCGAAGTTCCTCCGCCGGCTAGGAATGGCACGAGACTTTGCGGATGGCCTACGTGTGCCAAAAATAGGCCACGGGCACAGCCGCGCCCAAAAATTAGCGCCCGAAGGTCGGGGTGCCAAACCCCACACATGGCCAATAAACGGATGGGCTATAGGCTTGGTGGGGCGTCCCGTCCGCGGACTCGGAATGGCCCAAAACTTTGCGGCCGGCCTCCGTGTTCCAAAAATAGGCCACGGGCATAGCAAAAATTAGCACCAGAAGGTCGGTGCCAAAACCCCATGGGAAAAATTGCCAAAAATCGGTTGGGCTATAGCCTTGGTGGGGGGCGCGGGCGAAGTTCGTCCGCGGGACTAGGAATGGCACGAGACTTTGCGGACGGCCTACGTGTGCCAAAAATAGGCCACGGGCACAGCCGCGCCCAAAAATTAGCACCCGAAGGTCGGGGTGCCAAAACCCCCCACATGGCCAAACAACGGGTGGGCTATAACCATTGTGGGGCGTGGTGAAGATTCGTCCGGACTCAGAATGGCCCGAGACTTTGCGGCAGCCTCCGTGAGCCAAAAAATAGGCCACGGGCATAGCAGCGCCAAAAATTAGCGCCCGAAGGTCGGGGTGCCAAAACCCCAGCGGAAAATGGCCAAAATCGGGTGGGCTATAGAGTTTGGTAGGCGTGGCGAGTTCGTCCGCCGGACTCCGAATGGCCCGAGACTTTGCGGGCGGCCTTCGTGTGCCAAAAATAGGCCACGGACACAGCCGCGCCAAAAAATTAGCGCCTGAAGGTCGGGGTGCCAAAACCCCCCAAATGGGCAAAAATCGGGTGGGCTATAGCCGTGGTGGGGGGCGTGGGCGAAGTTCGTCCGCCGGACTTGGAATGGCCCGAGACTTTGCGGGCGGCCTCCGTGTGCCAAAAACAGGCCACGGGAACAGCCGCGCCCAAAAATTAGCGCCCGAAGGTCGGGGTGCCAAAACCCCCCAAATGGCCAATAAACGGATAGGCTATAGCCTTGGTGGGCGGCGTGCGCGAAGTTCGTCCGCCGGACTCAGAATGGCCCGAGACTTTGCAGGCGGCCTCCGTGTACCAAAAATAGGCCACGGGCACAGCCGCGCCCAACAATTAGCGCCCGAAGGTCGGGGTGCCAAAACCCCCCAAATGGGCAAAAATCGGGTGGGCTATAGCCGTGGTGGGGGGCGTGGGCGAAGTTCGTCCGCCGGACTTGGAATGGCCCGAGACTTTGCGGGCGGCCTCCGTGTGCCAAAAACAGGCCACGGGAACAGCGCCAAAAATTAGCGCCCAAGGTCGGGAGGTGCCAAAACCCCCCAAATGGCCAATAAACGGATGGGCTATAGCCTTGGTGGGGGGCGTGCGCGAAGTTCGTCCGCCGGACTCAGAATGGCCCGAGACTTTGCGGGCGGCCTCCGTGTACCAAAAATAGGCCACGGGCACAGCCGCGCCCAACAATTAGCGCCCGAAGGTCGGGGTGCCAAAACCCCCCAGCGGAAAAATGGCCAAAAATCGGGTGGGCTATAGCCTTGGTGGGCGGCGTGGGTGAAGTTCGTCCGCCGGACTAGGAATGGCACGAGACTTTGCGTACGGCCTACGTGTGCCAAAAATAGACCACGGGCACAGCCGCGCCCAAAAATTAGCACCCGAAGGTCGGGGTGCCCAAACCCCCCAAATGGCCAAAAAACGGGTGGGCTATAGCCTTGGTGGGGGGCGTGGGTGAAGTTCGTCCGCCGGACTCGGAATGGCTCGAGACTTTGCGGGCATCCTCCTTGTGCCAAAAATAGGCCACGGCCACAGCCGCGCCCAAAAATTAGCGCCCGGAGGTCGGGGTGCCAAAACCCCCAAATGGGCAAAAAACGGGTGGCTATAGCCTTGGTGGGCGTGGTGAGATTCGTCCGCGGACTCGGAATGGCCCGAGACTTTATATGGCCTCCGTGTGCCAAAAATAGAGACACGGACACAGCCGCGTCAAAAATTAGCACCGAAGTTCGTGGTGCCAAAACCCCCAAATGGCCATAAAACGCGGGTGGGCTATTGCCTTGGTGGGGCGTGGCGAGATTCGTCCGCGGACTCAGTATGGCCCGAGACTTTGGGAGCGGCATTTGTGTGCCAAAATAGGCCACGGCATAGCGCAAAAATTAGCACCCGAAGGTGGGGTGCCAAAACCCCAGCGGAAATATGGCCAAAATGGGTGGGCTATAGCCTTGGTGGGCGTGGGCTAAGTCGTCTGGACTCGGAATGGCCCGAGACTTTGGGGCGCTCTCGTGTGCCAAAAATAGGCCACGGATAGCCATAAAAATTAGAGCCCGAGGTGGGGTGCCAAAACCCCCCAGCGGAAAAATGGCCAAAAATCTGGTGGGCTATAGAGTTTGGTGGGGGGCGTGGGCGAAGTTCGTCCGCCGGACTCCGAATGGCCCGAGACTTTGCGGGCGGCCTCCATGTGGCAAAAATAGGCCACGGGCACAGCCGCACCCAAAAATTAGCGCCCAAAGGTCGGGGTGCCAAAACCCCCCAAATGGCCAAAAATCGGGTGGGCTATAGCCTTGGTAGGGCGTGGCGAGATTCGTCCCGGACTCGGAATGGCCTGAGACTTTGGGGGCGGCCTCCGTGTGCCAAAAATAGGCCACGGGCATAGCCGAGCCCAAAAATTAGTGCCCGAAGGTCGGGGTGCCAAAACCCCCCAGCGGAAAAATGGCCAAAAATCGGGTGGGCTATAGAGTTTGGTGGGGGGCGTGGGCGAAGTTCGTCCGCCGGACTCGGAATGGCCCGAGACTTTGCGGGCGGCCTCCGTGTGTAAAAATAGGCCATGGGCACAGCCGCGCCCAAAAATTAGTGCCCGAAGGTCGGGGTGCCAAAACCCCCCAAATGGCCAATAAACGGATGGGCTATAGCCTTGGTGGGGGGCGTGCGCGAAGTTCGTCCGCCGGACTCGGAATGGCCCGAGACTTTGCGGGCGGGCTCCGTTTACCAAAAATAGGCCACGGGCACAGCCGCGCTCAAAAATTATCGCCCGAAGGTCGGGGTGCCAAAACCCCCCAGCGGAAAAATGGCCAAAAATGGGGTGGGCTATAGCCTTGGTGGGGGGCGTGGGTGAAGTTCGTTCGCCGGACTCAGAATGGCCCGAGACTTTGCGGGCGGCCTCCGTGTGCCAAAAATAGGCCACGGGCACAGCCGTGCCCAAAAATTAGCGCCCGAAGGTCGGGGTGCCAAAACCCACCTGCGGAAAAATGGCCAAAAATCGGGTGGGCTATAGCTTTGGTGGGGGGCGAGGGCGAAGTTCGTCCGCCAGACTAGGAATGGCATGAAACTTTGCGGGCGGCCTCCGTGTCCCGAAAATAGGCCACGGGCACAACCGCGCTGAAAAATTAGCACCCGCAGGTCGGGGTGCCAAAACCCCCCATATGGCCAAAAAACGGGTGGGCTATAGCCTTGGTGGGGGGCGTGGGCGAAGTTCGTCCGCCGGACTCGGAATGGCCCGAGTCTTTGGGGACGGCCTCCGTGTGCCAAAAATAGGCCACGGGCATAGCCGCGCCCAATAATTAGTGCCCGAAGGTTGGGGTGCCAAAACCCCCCAAATGGCCAAAAAACGGGTGGGCTATAGCCGTGGTGGGGGGCGCGGGCGAAGTTCGTCCGCCGGACTCGGAATGGCCCGAGACTTTACGGGCGGCCTCCGTGTGCCAAAAATAGGCCACGGGCACAGCCGCGCACAAAAATTAGCTCCCGAAAGGTCGGGGTACCAAAACCCCCCAATTGGCCAAAAAACGGGTGGACTATAGCCTTGGTGGGGGGCGTGGGCGAAGTTCGTCCGCCGGACTCGGAATGGCCAGAGACTTTACGGGTGGCCTCCGTGTGCCAAAATAGCCACGGCACTGCCGCTCTAAAATTAGATCCTGAAGGTCGGGGTGCCAAAACCCCCCAGCGGAAAAATGGCCAAAAATCGGGTTGTCTATAGCCTTGGTGGGGGGCGTGGGCGAAGTTCGTCCGCCGGACTCGGAATGGCCCGAGACTTTGCGGGCGGCCTCCGTGTGCCAAAAATAGGCCACGGGCACAGCCGTGCCCAAAAATTAGAGCCCGAAGGTCGGGGTGCCAAAACCCACCTGCGGAAAAATGGCCAAAAATCGGGTTGGTTATAGCCTTGGTGGGGGGCGAGGGCGAAGTTCATCCGCCGGACTAGGAATGGCACGAAAATTTGCGGGCGGCCTCCGTGTGCCAAAAATAGGCCACGGTCACAGCCGCGACCAAAAATTAGCACCCGAAGTTCAGGGTGCCAAAACCCCCCAAATGGCCAAAAAAAGGGTCGGCCATAGCCTTGGTGTGGGGCGTGGGCGAAGTTCATCCGCCGGACTCTGACTGGCCCGAGACTTTACGGGCGGCCTCCGTGTGCCAAAAATAGGCCACGGGCACAGCCGCGTACAAAAATTAGCGTCCGAAGGTCGGGGTGACAAAACCCCCCAAATGGCCAAAAAACGGGTGGACTATAGCCTTGGTGGGGGGCGTGGGCGAAGTTCGTCCGCCGGACTCGGAATGGCCAGAGACTTTACGGGTGGCCTCCGTGTGCCAAAAATAGGCCACGGGCACTGCCGCGCTCAAAAATTAGATCCTGAAGGTCGGGGTGCCAAAACCCCCCAGCGGAAAAATGGCCAAAAATCGGGTTGTCTATAGCCTTGGTGGGGGGCGTGGGCGAAGTTCGTCCGCCGGACTCGGAATGGCCCGAGACTTTGCGGGCGGCCTCCGTGTGCCAAAAATAGGCCACGGGCACAGCCGTGCCCAAAAATTAGAGCCCGAAGGTCGGGGTGCCAAAACCCACCTGCGGAAAAATGGCCAAAAATCGGGTTGGTTATAGCCTTGGTGGGGGGCGAGGGCGAAGTTCATCCGCCGGACTAGGAATGGCACGAGCGGGGCGGCCTCCGTGGTACCAGGCCACGGTCACAGCCGCGACCAAAAATTAGCACCCGAAGTTCAGGGTGCCAAAACCCCCCAAATGGCCAAAAAAAGGGTCGGCCATAGCCTTGGTGGGGGGCGTGGGCGAAGTTCATCCGCCAGACTCTGACTGGCCCGAGACTTTGCGGGCGGCCTCCGTGTGCCAAAAATAGGCCAAGGGTACAGCCGCATCAAAAAATTAGCGCCCGAAGGTCGGGGTGACAAAACCCCCCAAATGGCCAAAAAACGGGTGGGCTATAGCCTTGGTGGGGGGCGTGGGCGAAGTTCGTCCGCCGGACTCGGAATGGCCCGAGACTTTACGGGCGGCCTCCGTGTGCCAAAAATAGGCCACGGACACAGCCGCGCACAAAAATTAGCTCCCGAAGGTCGGGGTGCCAAAACCCCCCAATTGGCCAAAAAACGGGTGGACTATAGCCTTGGTGGGGGGCGTGGGCGAAGTTCGTCCGCCGGACTCCGAATGGCCCAAGACTTTGTGGGCGGCCTCCGTGTGCCAAAAATAGGCCACGGGCATAGCCGCGCCCAAAAATTAGCACCCGAAGGTCGGGGTGCCAAAACCCTCCAGCGGAAAAATGGCCAAAAATCGGGTGGGCTATAGCCTTGGTGGGGGGCGTGGGCGAAGTTCGTCCGCCGGACTCGGAATGGCCCGAGACTTTGCGGGCAGCCTCCGTGTTCCAAAAATAGGCCACGGGCACAGCCGCGACCAAAAATTAGCACCCGAAGTTCAGGGTGCCAAAACCCCCCAAATGGCCAAAAAAAGGGTCGGCTATAGCCTTGGTGGGGGGCGTGGGCGAAGTTCGTCCGCCGGACTCGGAATGGCCCGAGACTTTACGGGCGGCCTCCGTGTGCCAAAAATAGGCCACGGGCACAGCCACGCACAAAAATTAGCGCCCGAAGGTCGGGGTGCCAAAACCCCCCAAATGGCCAAAAAACGGGTGGGCTATAGCCTTGGTGGGGGGCGTGGGCGAAGTTTGTCCGCCGGACTCGGAATGGCCCGAGGCTTTGCGGGCGGCCTCCGCGTGCCAAAAATAGGCCACGGGCATAGCCGAGCCCAAAAATTAGCGCCCGAAGGTCGGGGTGCCAAAACCCCCCAGCGGAAAAATGGCCAAAAATCGGGTGGGCTATAGCCTTGGTGGGGGGCGTGGGCGAAGTTCGTCCGCCGGACTCGGAATGGCCCGAGACTTTGGGGGCGGCCTCTGCGTATCAAAAATAGGCCACGGGCATAGCCGCGCCCAAAAATTAGCACCCGAAGGTCAGGGTGTAAAAACCCCCCAGCGGAAAAATGGCCAAAAATCGGGTGGGCTATAGCCTTGGTGGGGGGCGTGGCCGAAGTTCGTCCGCCGGACTCGGAATGGAACTAGATTTTGCGGGCGGCCTCCGTGTGCCAAAAATAGGCCACGGGCATAGCCACGCCCAAAAATTAGTGTCCGAAGGTTGGGGTGCCAAAACCCCCCAGCGGAAAAATGGCCAAAAATCGGGTGCGCTACAGCCTTTGTGGGGGGCGTGGGCGAAGTTCGTCCGCTGGACTCCGAATGGCCCGAGACTTTGCGGGTGGCTTCCGTGTGCCAAAACTAGGCCACGGGCACAGCCACGCCCAAAAATTAGCACCCGAAGGTCGGGGTGCCAAAACCCCCCAAATGGCCAAAAAACGGGTGGGCTATAGCCTTGGTGGGGGGCGTGGGCGAAGTTCGTCCGCCGGACTCGGAATGGCCCAAGACTTTACGGGCGGCCTCCGTGTGCCAAAAATAGGCCACGGGCACAGCCGCGCAAAAAAATTAGCGCCCGAAGGTCGGGGTGCCAAAACCCCCCAAATGGCCAAAAAACGGGTGGACTATAGCCTTGGTGAGGGGCGTGGGCGAAGTTCATCCGCCGGACTCGGAATGGCCCGAGACTTTGCGGGCGGCCTCCGTGTTCCAAAAATAGGCCACGGGCACAGCCGCGACCAAAAATTAGTACCCGTTCAGGGTGCCAAACCCCAAATGGCCAAAAAAGGGTCGGCTATAGCCTTGGTAGGGGCGTGGCGGGTCTGACCTCGGAATGGCCCGAGACTTTACGGGCGGCCTCCGTGTGCCAAAAATAGGCCACGGGCACAGCCGCTACAAAAATTAGCGTCCAAGGTCGGGTGCAAACCCCCAAATGGCCAAAAGCGGTGGACTATAGCCTTGGTGGGCGTGAGGCGAATTCGTCGCGGACTCGGAATGGCCAGAGACTTTACGGGTGGCCTCCGTGTGCCAAAAATAGGCCACGGGCACAGCCGCGTACAAAAATTAGCGCCCGAAGGTCGGGGTGCCAAAACCCCCCAAATGGCCAAAAAAAGGGTGGACTATAGCCTTGGTGGGGGGCGTGGGCGAAGTTCGTCCGCCGGACTCGGAATGGCCCGAGACTTTGCGGGCGGCCTCCGTGTTCCAAAAATAGGCCACGGGCACAGCCGCGACCAAAAATTAGCACCCGAAGTACAGGGTGCCAAAACCCCCCAAATGGCCAAAAAAAGGGTCGGCCACAGCCTTGGTGGGGGGCGTGGGCGAAGTTCGTCCGCCGGACTCTGAATGGCCCGAGACTTTGCGGGCGGCCTCCGTGTGCCAAAAATAGGCCAAGGGTATAGCCGCGCCCAAAAATTAGCGCCCGAAGGTCAGGGTACAAAAACCCCCCAGCGGAAAAATGGCCAAAAATCGGGTGGGCTATAGCCTTGGTGGGGGGCGTGGGCGAAGTTCGTCCGCCGGACTCCGAATGGCCCGAGACTTTGCGGGCGTCCTCCGTGTACCAAAAATAGGCCACGGGCACAGCCGCGTGCAAAAATTAGCGCCTGAAGCTCGGGGTGCCAAAACCCACCAAATGGGCAAAAAACGGGTGGGCTATAGCCGTGGTGGGGGGTGTGGGCGAAGTTCGTCCGCCGGACTCGGAATGGCCCGAGACTTTGCGGGCGGCCTCAGTGTGCAAAAAATAGGCCACGGCACAGCGCGCCCAAAAATTAGTGCCCGCTCGGGTGCCAAAACCCCCCAAACGGCCAATACACGGATGGGCTATGGCCTTGGTGGGGCGGCGCGTTCGTCCGCCGGTCTCGGAATGGCCCGAGACTTTGCGGGCAGGCTCCGTTGCAAAAATAGGCCACGGGCACAGCCGCTCAAAAATTAGCGCCCGAAGGTCTAGGTGCCAAAACCCCAAGCGGAAAATGGCCAAAAATGGGGTGGGCTATAGCCTTGGTGGGCGTGGTGAAGTTCGTTGCCGGACTCAGAATGGCCCGAGACTTTGCGGGGCGGCCTCCGTGTGCCAATAGGCCACGGCACAGCCGTGCCTGTCTAAAATTAGCGCCCGAAGGTCGGGGTGCCAAAACCCACCTGCGGAAAAATGGCCAAAAATCGGGTGGGCTATAGCTTTGGTGGGGGGCGAGGGCGAAGTTCGTCCGCCGGACTAGGAATGGCATGAAACTTTGCGGGCGGCCTCCGTGTGCCGAAAATAGGCCACGGGCACAACCGCGCTGAAAAATTAGCACCCGAAGGTCGGGGTGCCAAAACCCCCCATATGGCCAAAAAACGGGTGGGCTATAGCCTTGGTGGGGGGCGTGGGCGAAGTTCGTCCGCCGGACTCGGAATGGTCCGAGTCTTTGGGGACGGCCTCCGTGTGCCAAAAATAGGCCACGGGCATAGCCGCGCCCAATAATTAGTGCCCGAAGGTTGGGGTGCCAAAACCCCCCAAATGGCCAAAAAACGGGTGGGCTATAGCCGTGGTGGGGGGCGCGGGCGAAGTTCGTCCGCCGGACTCGGAATGGCCCGAGACTTTGCGGGCGGCCTCCGTGTGCCAAAAATAGGCCACGGGCACAGCCGCGCTCAAAAATTAGATCCTGAAGGTCGGGGTGCCAAAACCCCCCAGCGGAAAAATGGCCAAAAATCGGGTTGTCTATAGCCTTGGTGGGGGGCGTGGGCGAAGTTCGTCCGCCGGACTCGGAATGGCCCGAGATTTGCGGGCGGCCTCCGTGTGCCAATAATAGGCCACGGGCACAGCCGTGCCCAAAAATTAGAGCCCGAAGGTCGGGGTTCCAAAACCCACCTGCGGAAAAATGGCCAAAAATCGGGTTGGTTATAGCCTTGGTGGGGGGCGAGGGCGAAGTTCGTCCGCCGGACTAGGAATGGCACGAAAATTTGCGGGCGGCCTCCGTGTGCCAAAAATAGGCCACGGTCACAGCCGCGACCAAAAATTAGCACCCGAAGTTCAGGGTGCCAAAACCCCCCAAATGGCCAAAAAAAGGGTCGGCCATAGCCTTGGTGGGGGGCGTGGGCGAAGTTCATCCGCCGGACTCTGACTGGCTCGAGACTTTGCGGGCGGCCTCCGTGTGCCAAAAATATGCCAAGGGTACAGCCGCATCAAAAAATTAGCGCCCGAAGGTCGGGGTGACAAAACCCCCCAAATGGCCAAAAAACGGGTGGGCTATAGCCTTGGTGGGGGGCGTGGGCGAAGTTCGTCCGCCGGACTCGGAATGGCCCGAGACTTTACGGGCGGTCTCCGTGCCAAAATAGGCCACGGGCACAGCCAAGCACAAAAATTAGGCGCCAAGGTCGGGGGTGCCAAAACCCCCAATTGGCCAAAAAATGGGTGGACTATAGCCTTGAAGGGCGTGGCGAGTTCCGCCTCGGACTCGGAATGGCCCGAGACTTTGCGGGCGGCCTCCGTGTTCCAAAATAGGACGGGAACAGCACACAAAAATTAGCACCCGAAGTTCAGGGTGCCAAAACCCCCCAAATGGCCAAAAAAAGGGTCGGCTATAGCCTTGGTGGGGGGCGTGGGCGAAGTTCGTCCGCCGGACTCGGAATGGCCTGAGACTAGACGGGCGGCCTCCGTGCTGTAAAAATAGGCCACGGGCACAGCCAAGACAAAAATTAGCGCCCGAAGGTCGGGTGCCGAAACCCCAATTGGCCAAAAACGGGTGGACTATAGCCTTGGTGGGCGTGGCGAGTTCGTCCGCCCGGACTCGGAATAGCCCGAGACTTTGCGGCGGCCTCCGTGTTCCAAAATAGGCCACGGGCACAGCCGCGACCAAAAATTAGCACCGAAGTTCAGGTGCCAAAACCCCAAATGGCCAAAAAGGGCTCTGCCATAGCCTTGTGGGGCGTGGGCGAAGTTCGTCCGCCGGACTCGGAATGGCCTGAGACTTTACGGGCGGCCTCCGTGTGCCAAAAATAGGCCACGGGCAAAGCCGCGCACAAAAATTAGCGTCCGAAGGTCGGGTTGCCAAAACCCCCCAAATGGCCAAAAAACGGGTGGACTATAGCCTTGGTGGGGGGCGTGGGCGAAGTTCGTCCGCCGGACTCGGAATGGCCCGAGACTTTACGGGCGGCCTCCGTGTGCCAAAAATAGGCCACGGGCACAGCCGCGCACAAAAATTAGCGCCCGAAGGTCGGGGTGCCAAAACCCCCCAAATGGCCAAAAAACGGGTGGGCTATAGCCTTGGTGGGGGGCGTCGGCGAAGTTCGTCCGCCGGACTCGGAATGGCCCCAGACTTGGCGGGCGGCCTCCGCGTGCCAAAAATAGGCCACGGGCATAGACGCACCCAAAAATTAGCGCCCGAAGGTCGGGGTGCCAAAACCCCCCAGCGGAAAAATGGCCAAAAATCGGGTGGGCTATAGCCTTGGTGGGGCGTGGCGGTTCATCCGGCCCGGAATGGCCCGAGACTTTGGGGCGGCCTCACAAAAATAGGCTAGGCATGGCCGTGCCCAAAAATTAGCACCCGAAGATCGGGGTGCAAAAACCCCCCAGCGGAAAAATGGCCAAAAATCGGGTGGGCTATAGCCTTGGTGGGGGACGTGGGCGAATTTCGTCCGCCGGGCTCGGAATGGCCCGAGACTTTGCTGCAGGCCTCCGTGTGCCAAAAATAGGCCACGGTCACAGCCGCCCAAAAATTAGCGTCCAAGGTTGGGTGCCAAAACCCCAAATGGCCAAAAACGGGTGGACTATAGCCTTGGTGGGTCAAAGTTCGTCGCCGGACTGGAATGGCCCGAGACTTTGCGGGCGGCCTCCGTATTCCAAAAATAGGCCACGGGCACAGCCGAGACCAAAAATTAGCACCCGAAGTTCTGGGTGCCAAAACCCCCCAAATGGCCAAAAAAAGGGTCGGCTATAGCCTTTGGGCGTGGCGAAGTTCGTCCGCGGACTCGGAATGGCCCGAGACTGCGGGCGGCCTCCGTGTTCCAAAAATAGAGCCACGGCACAGCGCGACCAAAAATTAGCACCCGAAGTTCAGGTGCCAAAACCCCAAATGGCCAAAAAAAGGGCTGCCTTGGTGGCGTGGGCGGATTCGTCCGCCGGACTCGGAATGGCCCGAGACTTTACGGGCGGCCTCTGTGTGCCAAAAATAGGCCACGGGCACAGCCGCATCATAAAATTAGCGCCCGAAGGTCGGGGTGACAAAACCCCCCAAATGGCCAAAAAACGGGTTGGTTATAGCCTTGGTGGGCGTGGCGAATGGTCAATCGCCTGACTCGAATGGCCCGAGACTGCGGGCGGGCTCCGTTTACCAAATATAGGCCACGGGCACAGCCGCGCTCAAAAATTATCGCCCGAAGGTCGGGGTGCCAAAACCCCCCAGCGGAAAAATGGCCAAAAATGGGGTGGGCTATAGCCTTGGTGGGGGGCGTGGGTGAAGTTCGCACGGACTCAGAATGGCCCGAGACTTTTGCGGGCGGCCTCCGTGTGCCAAAAATAGGCCCGGGCACAGCCGTGCCTTAAAATTAGCGCCAAGGTCGGGGTGCCAAAACCCACCTGCGGAAAAATGGCCAAAATCGGGTGGGCTATAGCTTTGGTGGGGGCGAGATTCGTCCGCCGGACTAGGAATGGCATGAAACTTTGCGGGCGGCCTCCGTGTGGAAAATAGGCCACGGCACAACCGCTGCTGAAAAATTAGCACCCAAGGTCGGGGTGCCAAAACCCCCATATGGCCAAAAGCGGGTGGGCTATAGCCTTGGTGGGGCGCGAGATTCGCCGGACTCGGAATGGTCCGAGTCTTTGGGGACGAAACCTCGTGTGCCAAAAATAGGCCACGGGCATAGTCGCGCCCAATAATTAGTGCCCGAAGGTTGGGGTGCCCAAACCCCCCAAATGGCCAAAAAACGGGTGGGCTATAGCCGTGGTGGGGGGCGCGGGAGAAGTTCGTCCGCCGGACTCGGAATGGCCTGAGACTTTGCGGGCGGCCTCCGTGTGCCAAAAATAGGCCACGGGCACGGCCGCGCTCAAAAATTAGATCCTGAAGGTCGGGGTGCCAAAACCCCCCAGCGGAAAAATGGCCAAAAATCGGGTTGTCTATAGCCTTGGTGGGGCGTGGCGAGTTCGTCCGCCGGACTCGGAATGGCCCGAGATGCGGGCGGCCTCCGTGTGCCAATGTAGGCCACGGCACAGCCGTGCCTGCAAAAGTGAAACCCGAAGGTCGGGTTTAAAACCCACCTGCCGAAAAATGGACAAAAATCGGGGTGGTAATAGCCTTGGTGGGGCGAGGCGAGTTCGTCCGCCGGACTAGGAATGGCACGAAAATTTGCGGGGCGGCCTCCGTGCCAAAAATAGGCCACGGTCACAGCCGCGA
Organism: Citrus mangshanensis; assembly: GCA_030449895.1. Taxonomy (NCBI): domain Eukaryota; kingdom Viridiplantae; phylum Streptophyta; class Magnoliopsida; order Sapindales; family Rutaceae; genus Citrus; species Citrus mangshanensis. Next base: position 97,468 of record JASUUJ010000370.1, read on the forward strand.
CAAGGTAGCACCCGAAGTTCAGGGTGCCAAAACCCCCCAAATGGCCAAAAAAAGGGTCGGCCATAGCCTTGGTGGGGGGCGTGGGCGAATTTCATCCGCCGGACTCTGACTGGCTCGAGACTTTGCGGGCGGCCTCCGTGTGCCAAAAATATGCCAAGGGTACAGCCGCATCAAAAAATTAGCGCCCGAAGGTCGGGGTGACAAAACCCCCCAAATGGCCAAAAAACGGGTGGGCTATAGCCTTGGTGGGCGTGGGCGATTCCGCCCGGACTCGAATGGCCCGAGACTTTACGGGCGGTCTCCGTGTGCCAAAAGTGAGCCCACAGGCACAGCCGACAAAAATTAAAATCGCCCGAAGGTCGGGGTGCGAAACCCCAATTGGCCAAAAACAGGTGGACTATAGCCTTGGTGGGGCGTGGCGGTTCGTCCGCCGGACTCGGAATGGCCCGAGACTTTGCGGGCGGCCTCCGTGTTCCAAAAATAGGCCACGGGAACAGCCGCGACCAAAAATTAGCACCCGAAGTTCAGGGTGCCCAAACCCCCCAAATGGCCAAAAAAAGGGTCGGCTATAGCCTTGGTGGGGGGCGTGGGCGAAGTTCGTCCGCCGGACTCGGAATGGCCCGAGACTTTACGGGCGGCCTCCGCGTGCCAAAAATAGGCCACGGGCACAGTCCAAGACAAAAATTAGCGCCCAAGAGTCGGGTGCCAAAACCCCCCAAATGGCCAAAAAACGGGTGGGCTATAGCCTTGGTGGGGGGCGTGGGCGAAGTTTGTCCGCCGGACTCGGAATGGCCCGAGACTTTGCGGGGGGCCTCCGCGTGCCAAAAATAGGCCACGGGCATAGACGCGCCCAAAAATTAGCACCCGAAGGTCAGGGTGCAAAAACCCCCCAGCGGAAAAATGGCCAAAAATCGGGTGGGCTATACCTTGGTGGGGGGCGTGGGCGAAGTTCGTCCGCTGGACTCGGAATGGCCCGAGATTTTGCGGGCGGCCTCCGTGTGCCAAAAATAGGTCACGGGCATAGCCGCGCCCAAAAATTAGCGTCCGAAGGTTGGGGTGCCAAAACCCCCCAGCGGAAAAATGGCCAAAAATCGGGTGCGCTACAGCCTTTGTGGGGGGCGTGGGCGAAGTTCGTCCGCCGGACTCGGAATGGCCCGAGACTTTGCGGGTGGCTTCCGTGTGCCAAAATAGGCCACGGGCACAGCCACGTTAGCACCGGTCGGGGTGCAAACCCCAAATGGCCAAAAACGGGTGGGCTATAGCCTTGGTGGGGCGTGGGCGAGTTCGTCCACGGACTCGTAATGGCCCTAGACTTTATGGGCGGCCTCCGTGTGCCAAAAATAGGCCACGGGCACAGCCGTGCAAAAAATTTAGCGCCCGATGGTCGGGGTGCCAAAACCCCCCAAATGGCCAAAAAACGGGTGGACTATAGCCTTGGTGAGGCGGGGCGAGAGTTCGTCCGCTCGGACTCGGAATGGCCCGAGACTTTGCGGTCGGCCTCCGTGTTCCAAAATAGGCCACCCAGGCACAGCCGCGACCAAAAATTACCACCCGAAGTTCAGGAAGTGCAAACCCCCAAATGGCCAAAAAAGGGTGCTATAGCATTGGTGGGGCGTGGCGAGAGTTCGTCCGCGGACTCGGAATGGCCCGAGACTGGGCAGCCTCCGTGTGCCAAAAATAGGCCACGGACACAGCCGCAGCAAAAATTAGCGTCCGAAGGTTTGGTGCCAAAACCCCCAAATGGCCAAAAACGGGTGGACTATAGCCTTGGTGGGGCGTGGCGAATTCGTCGCCCGGACTCGGAATAGAGACTCACGAGGTGGCCTCCGTTTGCTGTAAAAAATAGGCCACAGGCACAGCCGCGTACAAAAATTAGCGTCCAAAGGTCGGGGTGCCAAAACCCCAAATGGCCAAAAACGGGTGGACTATAGCCTTGGTGGGCGTGGCGGATTCGTCCGGACTCGGAATGGCCAGAGACTTCTACGGTGGCCTCCGTAAAAAAAAATAGGCCACAGGCACAGCCGTATTCACAAAAATTAGTCGCCCAAGGTCGGGGTGCAAAACCCCCAAATGGCCAAAAAAGGTGGACTATAGCCTTGAGTGGGGCGTGGGCGAGATTCGTCACGATCTCGGAATGGGCCGAGACTTTGCGTGGCGGCCTCCGTGTTCAAAAAATAGGCCACAGGCACAGCACTTGACAAAAATTAGCACCCGAAGTACAGGGTGCCAAAACCCCCCAAATGGCCAAAAAAAGGGTCGGCCACAGCCTTGGTGGGGGGCGTGGGCGAAGTTCGTCCGTCGGACTCTGAATGGCCCGAGACTTTGCGGGCGGCCTCCGTGTGCCAAAAATAGGCCAAGGTATAGCCGTGCCCAAAAATGGCGCCGAAGGTCAGGGTACAAAAACCCCAGCGGAAAAATGGCCAAAATCGTGGGCTATAGCCTTGGCGGGGCGTGGCGAGTTAAATCTCGCCGGACTCGGAATGGCCCGAGACTTTGCGGGACGGCCTCCGTGTGCCAAAAATAGGCCACGGGCATAGCCGCGCCTGCAAAGTGGCGTCCGAAGGTTAAAAAACCCCCCAGCGGAAAAATGGCCAAAAATCGGGTGGGCTACAGCCTTTGTGGGGGGCGTGGGCGAAGTTCGTCCGCGGGACTCCGAATGGCCCGAGACTTTGCGGGTGGCTTCCGTGTGCTAAAACTAGGCCACGGCACAACCCTTCCCCAAAATTAGCACCGAAGGTCGTGCCAAAACCCCAAATGGCCAAAAGCGGGTGGGCTATAGCCTTGGTAGGGGCGTCCGTGTGCCAGGCGAGATTAATCGTCCGCGGGGCGGCGACTCGGAATGGCCCAAGACTTTACGGGCGGCCTCCGTGTGCCAAAAATAGGCCAGGCACAGCCGCGCACAAAAATTAGCGCCCGAAGGTTAGGGTGCAAAACCCCTAAATGGCCAAAAAGCGGGTGGACTATAGCCTTGGTGGGCGTAGGCGAAGATTCGTCCACCGGACCAGAATGGCATGAGACTTTCTGCGGGCGGCCTCCGTGTGCCAAAAATAGGCCACGGACACAGCGCAAAAAACCCCAAATTAGCTATAGCCGAAGGTCGGGGGAATGCCAAAAGGCCCCCTCCAACCATGGCCAAAAGCCGGCACCCCACAAATTAGCGGGCTTTGGGAGAGGGTGCAAACCCCAAATGGCCAAATTTACGGGTGGACTATAGCCTTGAGGGCGTAGGCGAGATTGGCCACGCCGGACTCATAGCCTTGGTGGGGCACCACCTTAAAAAGTGGCGCGCCAGGTGAGGTGCCAGCCCCCAAATAACCATGCCCAAGCAGGTGGACTATAGCCTTGAGTAGAGGCGTGGCGAGATTAAATCACGGACTGCAGGCGGCCTCCGTGGCAAAAAAATTCCAGAAAACAAACCAGGCACAGCCGCGACCAAAGTTCAGGGTGCAAACCAAATGGCAAGGTGGCCCAAATGGCTACCTTGGTAGCTAGGCGAGACTTAAAAAGATAGCCTTCCCAGCGCCTCCGTGTGCAAATAGGCCCGCAGGCAAGCCGCGCACAAAAATTAGCGTCGAGGTCGGTTGCCGGAAAACCCCCAAATGGCCAAAAGCGGGTGGACTATAGCCTTGGTGGGGCGTGGCGAAGTGTCCGCCGGACTCGGAATGCCGAGACTTTACGGCGGCCTCCGTGTGCCAAAAATAGGCCACGGGCACAGCCGCCACAAAAATTAGCGCCCGAAGGTCAGGGTGCCAAAACCCCCAAATGGCCAAAAACGGGTGGGCTATAGCCTTGGTGGGCGTCGTGAACCGCGCGGACTCAGAATAACCCCGAGACTTGGCGGGGCGGCCTCCGCGTGCCAAAAATAGGCTAATGGGCATAGAACGCTACACCCAAAATTAGCGCCCGAAGGTCAGGTGCCAAAACCTAGCGGAAAAAAATGGCCAAAAATCGGGTGGGCTATAGCCTTGGTGAGGCGTGCGAGATCGTCCGCCGGACTCGGAATGGCCCGAGACTTGGCGGGCGGCCTCCGCGTGCCAAAAATAGGCCACGGGCATGGCCGTGCCCAAAAATTAGCACCCGAAGGTCGGGGTGCAAAAACCCCCCAGCGGAAAAATGGCCAAAAGCCGGGTGGCTATGCCTTGAGTGGGGGCGTTAGGCGAGATTCGTCCGCCGGGCCTCGGAATGGCCGAGACTTTGCGGCGGCCTCCGTGTGCAAAAATAGGCCCACTGGGCACAGCCACGCCAAAGGCGCGTCCGAAGGCCTTGGGGCGGCCTGCCAAAAACCCCCAAATGGCCCAAAAAAGCGTGGACTATAGCCTGGTAGGGTAGGCGAGTTCGTCCGCCCGGACTCGGAATGGCCCGAGACTGCGGGCGGCCTCCGTGTTAGGCCACGGCGAAAAAGTAGCACCCAGCGAAGTTCAGGGGTGCCCAAAAACCCCCAAATGGCCAAAAAAGGGTCGGCTATAGCCTTTGTAGGGCGTGGCGAGGATTCGTCACGCCGGACTGGAATGTCCAGAGACTTAGGGGCAGGCCTCCGTGTGCAAAAATAGAAGCCACGGGCACAGCGCGCAGAAAAATTAGCGTCCGAAAGGTCGGGCTGCAAAACCCCCCAAATGGCCAAAAAGGGTGGACTATAGCCTTGGTAGGGCGTGGGCGAGATTCGTCCGGACTCGGAATGGCCCGAGACTTTGCGGGGCGGCCTCCGTGTTCCAAAAAATAGGCCAAAGGGCACAGCCACCAAAAATTAGCACCCGAAGTTCAGGTACCAAAACCCCCAAATGGCCAAAAAGGTCGGCTACTACTGCTTGGTAGGCGTGGGCGAAGATTCGTCCGCCGGACTCGGAATGGCCGAGACTACGGCGGCCTCCGTGTGCCAAAAATAGGCCACGGGCACAGCCGCATCAAAAATTAGCGCCCGAAGGTCAGGGTGACAAAACACCCAAATGGCCAAGCAGGTTAGTTATAGCCTTGGTGGGGGCGTGGGCGAGATTCGTCCGCGGACTCGGAATGGCCCGAGACTTTGCGGGCGGGCTCCGTTTACAAAAACTAGGCCACAGGCACAGCGCTCAAAAATTGCTCGCTCCTTGAAGGTCGGAGTGCCAAAACCCCAGCGGAAAAATGGCCAAAAATGGGGTAGGCTATAGCCTTGGTGTGGGGCGTGGGTGAGTTCGTTCGCCGGACTCAGAATAGGCCCGAGACTTTTCATGGCGGCGCCGGTCCATGTGCAAAAAAAATAGGCCACGGCACAGCCGTGCCCAAAAATTAGCGCGCCCAAGGTCGGGTGCCGGAAACCTTCACTCATGGAAAAATGGCCAAAATCGGGTTGGCTATAGCTTTGGTGGGAAATGGGCGAAATTCGTCCATGGACTAGGAATGGCATGAAACTTTGCGGCGGCCTCCGTGTGCCAAAATAGGCCACAGGCACAACCGCCGCTGAAAAAATTAGCACCCGAAGGTCGGGGTGCCAAACCCCCATATGGCCAAAATGGGTCGGCTATAGCCTTGGTGGGGGGCGTGGTGGGAGCGGTTTCATCGTCCACGGACTCAGGAATGGTCCCGAGTCTTTGGGATGGCCTCCGTGGCAAAAATAGGCCACGGCATAGTCGCGCCCAATAATTAAAGTACCCGAAGGTTAGGTGCCCAAACCCCCAAATGGCCAAAAACGGTGGGGCTATAGCCGTGGTGGGGCGCAGAGAAGTTCGTCTACGACTCAGGAATGAGACTTTCTGGGCGGCCTCCGTGCTGAAATGGCCACCCGGCACGGCAGCGCCAAGGTCAATAGATCCTGAAGGTCAGGGTGGTTTGTCCACAAACCCGGAGCGGAAAAATGGCCAAAAATCGGAGTTGTCTAAAAAAAAGCAGGCTTGGTGGGGGCGTGGGAAGTTCGTCCGCCCCGGACTCCGGAATGGCCCGAGACTTTTTATGCGGGCGCGCCTCGTGTGTGCCAAAAATAGCCACGGCCAGCATGAAAATTAGATCCTGAAGGTCAGAAAAACTTCAAAGCGGAAAATGGCTAAAATCGGTTGTTCATAGTTTTTGTAAAAGGGTGGCTGGTTCATCTACTTGACTCGAATGGCCTGTAGACTATGGCGCCCCGCAGCTGGGGGAAAAACGGCAGCCGTCAAAATGAGAGCCCAAGGTTTGGGGGTGCCCAAAACCCACCTGCGGGAAAAATGGCCAAAATCGGGTTGGTTATAGCCGGTAGGGCGGGGCGAAGTTCATCCGCGGACTAGGAATGCTTAATTTGCGGGGCGGCCTCCGTGTGCCAAAAATAGGCCACGGTCACAGCCGCGACCAAATCAGCACCCAGTTCAAGGGTGCCAGAGCCCCCGAATGGCCAAAAGAATTGACCATAGCCTTGGTGTGGGGCGTAGGCGGGATTCATCCGCGGATACGACGGCGAGACTTTCTGGGGCAGCCTCCGTGTGCCAAAAATAGACCACAGGCTTGCTTGTAATAAAAAATTAGCGTCGAAATTAAGAGTGAAACAAAACCCCCAAATGGCAAAACGGGTGGACTATAAGCACTTGGTAGGCGTAGGCGAGATTAAATCCGCCGGACTCCAAATGGCCAGAGACTTTACAATTGGCCTCCGTGTACCAAAAATAGGCCACGGGCACTGCCGTGCCTAAAATTACAGAGATCTGAGCTGCCTTGGAAAGCAAAAACCCTCTGGTGTTGAAAACACAAAAATCGGGTTGTCTCAGAGTAGCCTTGTGGGGGCGTATGAAACCGCTGATTTTCTGAAATGGCCCGAGATCATGGGCGGCCTGGGTGCTGGTAGAGGCTGCACACGGTGGTCATGGCTGCTGAACAAAAATTAGCACCCTAAGTTCAGGGTGCCAAACCCCCCAAATGGCCAAAAAAGTACTGCCATAGCCTTGGTGGAAGCATGTTCATCCGCCAGACTTGATCAGTCCACTTTATGGGCGCTCTCCGGTGCCGTACAGGGCCATGAAGGAGCCAAAGATTAAAAATTAGCGCCTAAGGTCAAAGACAAAACTCCCCAAATGTACAAAAATGAAAGCAGGTTTATGTGGGCGCGTGGAAGTGTTCAACCACGGACTCGGAATGGCTCGAGACTTCACGGGCGCTCCGTGCGCTAAAGAGCTTGTACATACCACACAAATTATGAAGGCCTGGTCGGGAAATAAACCCTCAATTGGCCAAAAACGTGACTATTTGTGGGGCATGGTTGAAATTAACCACGATCTGAATGTCCATCAAATTGTAGTGTTAAAAAGAAACACAGAAGATTACAACAATAAAAATTAGCACTCAAGGTCAAAAATAAACCTCCAAATGGAAAATGGGCTAAAATCGGGAAATGGCAGTCATAAAGTGGCTGAACTGGTTCTGCCGATCGGAAATGTCTGACTTTGGCGGCAGCTCCACCTGAAAAGAAATACGGCACAGCCGCGAATTTTAAAAAAATTAGCACCCAAAGTCTAGGTGCCAAACCCAATGGTTAAAAAGGGTCGGGAAGTAGGTTTTTATGGAAGGGTAAGGAACACCACTTGATCTGAATGGTCTGAGACTTTACTGGCGTCTGCATGTGTGGAAGAGGAACAATGGCAACAAACACATAAAATTAGCTCAAGGTCGGGGAGCAAACCCAAATGGCTAAAAACGGTGGGCTATAGCTTCTGTAAAGTATGGTTTGGAATGCTTGACTCGGAATGGCCCGAGCTTTGCGGTGAAGGCGGCTCACAAAAGAATACGGGCATAGCCGAGCCTAAAATTAGTCAAGGTCGAAGCAAAACCAAATGAAAATGGGCTAAAACTATGGTCAGAAATTATGGAAGCGGCGTGAAGGAAATCATCCATTGGTCTCCTGGAATGGCCCGACTTGGGGGCGCCCTGATTGTAACAGGCCATCAAAGGTATCGCTTCCAAAAATTTAGTGCAACCAAAGTCAGAAAACCTCTGTTGGAAAATGGCCGGGAAGGTTGGCTATAGCCTCGGTGGGCTGCGCGTGGGCTGGGTCTGTCCACGGATTCGAATGGAACTAGATTTTATGGGCGGCCTCCGCACAAAATAGCCATTAATAAGAACACGCCTGCAAATTAGGTCCAAGGTTAAAAGCAAACCCCCAGCGAAAAATGTAATAAAATCGGAAACACAGCTTCGTAAAGCATAAGTTTCATCCACGACTCAATGGTCTTGAGACTGGCGTGGTGGCTCAAAGCAAAACGAGCCACGGGCACAGCCACGCCCAAAATTAGCACTCCGAAGGTCGTGGGGTGCCAAAACCCCCAAATGGCCAAAACTGGTAATACAGTTTGGTAAGGCAAAGGTCGTCCGCTGACTCGGAATGTGGCCTAAGACTTTACGGGCGGCCTCCGTGGTGCTGTGTGAAGAAATACGGGTACAGCCGCTGCAAAAATTGAAGCGCCCAAGGTCGCAAACCCCAAATGGCTAAAAACGGTGACGGCAGCCTGGTGAGGGCAAACAAGTTCATCCGGGCCGGACTCGGATGGCTCCCAGACTTATGCAATACGTAAACCATTGCACTG
>JASUUJ010000371.1:1800000-2190000 GCA_030449895.1 Citrus mangshanensis
CATCACTATGGAGGACACTAGTCGTGGATTTTATAGACTTTGTCTGTTTTTGTCATCTTCTTCACAGGTTCAGTGATATGTTCCTTCTCATAGTCATCATCTTCCTCGATGATAGCAAGGTTTTAATCAGAGAAACGGTTGTCTTTCATCTTATTCCAAACACAAACAAAATAACTTGGTAACCATTGTGGAGCTTTTTGTTGCAACCTCCACTAAGGCTGTGCCAATTATTTTAACTAGATTTTGGTGGATCTAATTAAAACAAATAGACTTGTTTAAGGCTGGTTGAGGTCTCCTTGCTGAGCTTGTGGTGTGCTCTCACAAGCTGGAGGAGGATAGCCGGGTGAGTTAGTTATTTGGCAAAGGGACAAAAAATAAATGAAAATAGAGTAAAAAAAATAAGGAAAAATCACCAAGCTTAGGACTATAATAACCTACGAAATGGAGCAAATTGAGGTTAAAAGTGGAGTCAGCGGTAGTTGACAATTATATGCCAATGCTCAAATGAGATTTTTGGACAATAAAAGGGTGAAATTCTAGCTAAGCAACCTAAGAGGTGGGTGAATTGGGTTTTTAAAAACTTAAGAAAATAAAATCACAAAACAATTCAAGATATTGTCTTCGAAGATTCAATAACAATAAATTTAAAAATAAACAATATAAAGAGATAAGGGAGAAAAAACTAACACAATATTTTTACTTGGTACAAACTCTGCCTACATCTATACCTCCAAGCCAACCAAGTTTGAAGATTCCACTATCCAAGCCTTTACCACAAAAAACTTTAAGATCTTTACAATTGACTTCCAAGGCATTAATAAATCTTTACAAATAAAGATGATCCCTGATAAGTCTATGAAATGAGAGTTATTACATCAATTCTAGACTTAAATCGAGATAACTTAGAGAGCAAATAAGATGTTTTTATTACATTTTGGTTAGGTTTTGCATAAACATTCATTTTAGTTGAGTTTTAATAAGTTTTGTTTGAATCAAAGTAATTTGTGCTCAAAACAGGTGCATAATTGTAAGTTTTCAGAAATTCTTAATTCATAAAGGGATGCTGAGACATTAGACCAGCAAGAGGAGGAAAGAAGATGGCCGCAAAAGAAGTAAAGCACAGTGTTGTAACTGTTGTTAGAGCAACCAGTGCTGTAGCAATCTAGGAGCACGAAGGGAGAAAACTTAAGCGCGGGGCAGCTGCAGATTTGCAATCTGCATGTTTCCTAATTTAACTCATGCACGTCCACAGACTTTTATTTACCCTAGTTTGCAGTATAAAACAATGGCGCGCACCACATAAAACGGCGGCAAGGAATTAACATTGGAGAAATTGAGAGGAAAAGAGAAAACAATCAAAATTTAAGAGAACCAAGTCTGCATCAGTGAAGAATCTAGCAGCATTATTTGGATTCAATCTTCATCGTTCTTTACTTGTTCTTTTCTTTACTCTTTGATTGAACCGATGTATTTCGTGAACAATATATTGCTGTTTGTTTTTCTCATTCAAAATATGAACTAGATTTGCTTGTAATTGAGTGACAAATAATCTAATGGGTTCTTGACTGTTCTTATGTGTTGTTATTAATATAACTGTTATTTCGGTTGACCACCCATTTAATAGTTCAAGTTAAGATAGAGCAGCAAAATGACATGTCTTAACGGATATTATTAGAGTATTACTTTATCTTAATTTAAGTTCCCTGGATTAAGTTATCTTGAATCCCATAAGGGCTATACTTGAAGTTAAGATTTGTGACACACTAGATATAGGTGCTCACCTTGTAGGGTGGAGAGACTAAAGGGTCATAAGGTCATATCATAAGTAGATTTGCAACTGGTCATTTTTAATATATTTAAGGGTATAAGAGTTCCAATACATGACAGCTGAGGATATAGATTAATTCTGCCCAGTGCTGCAACACTTGCCGTAACAACTGGTGTTAACTTGATGAAAAACAATCAGCCCATAAGGAGAGTTTGATCATTCAACTATCATAGTCTCAATTGAATCTTAGACACATTTAATTTAGTTTATTTCATTACAATATTCTTTTTCTTTATTCTCTCACAATCATCAATTACGATAGAACTCACTTTACGTTTGTTAACTTCGGACTCAAGTTAGTTTGCACTATTGTGATTGCTATAACATTTCAAGTAATATCAATCCCTGTGGAGATGATCTTGAATACTCATTACTTTATTACTTGTTGTGTATACTTGCACATTGGCATTAGTAGCATTTTGATTACAAAATTTACCAACAAGTTTTTGGTGCTGTTGCCGGGGATTTATTGTTTATTTTTTAAGTGTGAAGTAAATCTTGATAGCGCCAATTTGATTTGATTCAGTCTATTTATTGGCAGATCAGTACTTGCATGTGCAAAGACGGATCTATGGTATTCCAATTCGATCCTGAGATTGAAAGGACTGTTAAGAGACTGCGAAGAGAACAAAGGAATTCAAAAAAACTGTTTCAGGTATGAATAATTTGCAGGATGTGGGAAATTTAGACCCTCACGGGCCCTTGCAACCAGTGAACGTTTAGGAAGAGCAGAATGGACATGCTAATCAGAGACAGCCAAGCGATAACAACATTATTGACATGGCTGATGACAGAGACAGAGCGATTAGAGATTATGCTGTGTTAACTCCTCAAGTTGTACACCCTGGGATAATCAAACCTGAAGTAGAAGCCGCAAACTTTGAATTGAAGCCAGTGATGTTCAAATGTTGTAGACAGTTAGTCAATTCAATGGATTGCCAAATGAAGATCCCTATCTCTATCTTAAGTTGTTCTTGGAAGTGAGTGATGCTTTTAAGATTGCTGGAGCAACACAAAATGCCTTAAGACTGAGGCTCTTTCCTTATTCCTTACGAGATCGAGCAAGAGCATGGTTAAATTTCTTACCATCTGATTCCATCACTACATGGAATGAGTTGGCTGATAAATTCCTAATGAAATATTTCCCACCGAAAAAAAATGCAAAATTACAGAATGAGATTACTTCTTTCCATCAACTTGAAGATGAGAGTTTGTATGAGGCTTGGGAAAGATTCAAAGAACTGCTCAGAAGGTGTCTTCATCATGGTATTCCTTATTGCATTCAATTGGAAACTTTCTACAATGGGTTGAATCCGAGTACAAGATTAATGGTGGATGCTTTAGCAAATAGAGCTCTGTTATCCAAATCTTACACTGAAGCTTATGAAATTATGGAGAGAATTGCCAATAATAACTAGCAGTGGCCATCAACTAGGCAACCAGTAGCAAGAGGAACAGTATGGATACATAACATAGATGCAATTATAGCCTTATCAGCGCAAGTAACCTCATTGACTAACATGGTAAAGGCCATGACATCTGCTCTAGCAGTAGTGAAGCAAGTTGCTGAACTTTCTTGTATATACTGTGGTGAAGAACATGACTTTGATAATTGTCCTGGAAATCCAGCTTTAGTAAACTATTTAGGTAATTTCAATCGACAGCTTCAGAACAACCCATATTCGAATACTTACAACCCTGGCTGGAAACAACACCCAAATTTTTCATGGAGCAGTTATAATCGAAATGCTCCAGAATTAAATTGACAAAATAGGAACACTCAACCACCTGGTTTTTATCAGCAGAGTCAAGGGCAAAAACATATCAGTCAGGATCCAATCACTTCACTGGAAGCACTAATTAAGGAATACATTGCAAAGAATGAAGCAATTGTGCAGAGTCAAGTTATATCATTGAGAAACCTAGAAAACCAAATGGGACAACTTGCCACAGCAATGAGTAACAGGATTCAAGGAAGCTTACCTAGCAACATAGAAGACCCTAGAAAAGAAGGCAAAGAGCACTGCAAAGTAATTAATTTGAGATCTGGAAAGAATATTGATATTCCAGTTGATGTGACTAAAAAGGGGATGTAAAGTAATTCCTCACAAAAACCACCTCAAGAGGAAATCATGTTACAACAAACCAACCATCAAGACACTGGTTACATGAGCCACGCTACAACAACTTCAGAAGGAACTTAACTAGTACATGCTGAAAAAGAAGCTGCAACACCAGTAGTCACGACCTATAACAAACCAAACAAGTAGAGTTTGATACCCCTTGAAGCTACCCAGCAGTTTAGACATCCACCACCTTTCCTACAGAGATTCTAGAAGAAAAAATAAGACAAGTAGTTCAGCAAATTCCTGGAAGTGCTGAAGCACTTACACATCAATATACCTTTTGTGGAATCTTTGGAGCAAATGCCTAATTATGTGAAATTTCTAAAAGACATCTTGGCACGAAATAGAAGGCCGGGAGAACTTGAAAATGTTGCTTTAACATAGGAAAGCAGTCATATGCTCCAAAATAAGATTCCTACAAAAGTGAAGGATCCAGGAAGTTTTACAATACCATGCTCTATAGGAACTAGGTACACTAGCAGAGCATTTTGTGACTTGGGAGCCAGTATTAATCCGATGCCATTTTCTGTATTTAAACAGTTGGGAGTAGGGGAATGCAGACCAACAACAGTCACTTTACATTTAGCTGACAGATCTCATGTATATCCTGAAGGAAAAATTAAGGATGTACTGGTGAAGGTTGACAAATTCATCTTCCCAGTAGACTTCATTGTACTAGACTTTGAAGCTGATAAAGAGGTACCCATTATACTTGGAAGACCTTTCCTAGCAACTGGGAAGACTCTAATAGATGTGCAAAAAGGAGAGCTCACCATGCGAGTGAATGATCAGCAAGTCACATTTAATGTACTAGAGGCTATGAAGAACCCTGATGAAGTAAAAGATTGCAATTTTCTAAGTGTTGTGGATTTTGTTGTATCAGATAGAATCGACAGATGCTGCAGTAATGAGATCAATGAAGTCATCACCTTTGAAGATTTAGAAGAGGAAGATGTTGCAGTAAACCAGATAGATTGGATGGAAGAAAAGCAATCTGATAGGCATAACAGGTTTATTGAGCATCTGAATCTTTCAGACAGGGAAGTAAAAACAACTTTACCATCTATTGAATCACCTCCTAGTCTTGAATTAAAATTGTCTCCTTCACATTTGAAATATGTTTATCTTGGTCAAAACAACACATTCCCTATAATCATTTCCTCTACCTTGAATGCAGGTTAAGAACTGAGTCTAGTAGATTTGCTTGGAAGATACAGATGAGCAATTGGATGGACCATGGCAGACATTAAAGGGATAAGCCCATCAATATGCATGCATAAAATCCTGTTAGAAGATTGCCATAACAATTCGGTGGAGCATCAGAGAAAGTTAAACCTTATTATGAAAGAAGTGGTGAAAAATGAAATCATCAAATGGTTGGATGCTGGAATCATATATCCAATATCAGACCGTTCGTGGGTGAGCCCAGTTCAATGTGTTCCAAAGAAAGAATGGATAATATTGATAGCTAATGAGAGGGATGAACTTATTCCTACAAGAACAGTGACTGGATGGAGAGTATGCATGGATTACAGAAAGCTCAACAAAGCCACAAGAAAATATCACTTTCCACTCCCATTCATAGATCAGATGTTGGACAGATTTGCTGGAAAATAGTACTATTATTTTCTAGATGGGTATTCAGGCTACAACCAAATTGCTATAGCTCCAGAGGATCAGGAAAAGACTACATTTACCTGTTCTTATGGAACATTCGCCTTCAGAAGAATGCCCTTTGGTTTGTGCAATGCTCCAGCAACTTTTCAGAGATGCATGATGTCTATTTTTTCTGATATAGTAGAGCAGACTTTAAAAGTTTTCATGGATGACTTCTCAGTTTTTGGGGAGACATACAAAGATTGTTTACACAACTTGGAAAAAGTTCTTAAAAGATGTGAGATGACTAACTTAGTACTCAATTAAGAAAAGTACCATTTTATGGTGCAAGAAGGAATAGTGTTGGGTCATAAGGTGTCCAAGAAAGGCATTGAGGTAGACAAAGCCAAGATAGAGGTAATAAATAAACTGCCACCCCCCACTTCAATAAAGGGTATTAGGAATTTTTTGGGTCATGCTGGATTTTACAGAAGATTTATTAAGGATTTTTCCAAGGTAGCTAAACCATTATGCTCATTACTGGAACATGACAAGCCTTTTCACTTTGACAAAGATTGTCTCCAAGTATTTGGAGAATTAAAGAAAGCTCTGATCACTACACCAGTGGTTATATCTCCAGATTGGACTCTACCATTTGAATTGAGGTGTGATGCTAGTGATCATTCTGTGGGAGCAGTATTAGGGTAAAGAAAGGATAAGGTTTTTCACTCCATCTACTATGCAAGCAAAACTCTACTCAAACTCAAATAAATTAGACCACTGCAGAGAAAGAGTTGCTAGCAGTAGTATTTACTTTTGATAAATTCAGAGCTTACATGGTGGGTACTAAAGTGACTGTATACACAAACCATGCAGCCATCAAATACTTGATTTTAAAGAAGAATGTCAAATCAAGATTAATCAGATGGGTCTTATTGCTTCAGGAATTTGATCTGGAAATTAAAGATAGAAAAGGGACTGAGAATCAAGTAGCAGACCACCTGTCACGGCTAGAAGCAGACACAAGTACATTGACAATGAGGGACATCACTGAAACTTTTCCTAATGAACAGCTGTTGGTAGTACAACAAGCAGAGATGCTGCAGCAGTCAGGATCTCCACGGTATGTAGATTTTGCTAACTACTTAGCAAGTGGGTTGCTACCACCTGAGCTGAAGTTTCAGGAGAAAAAGAAATTTCTTTATAATGTTAGAAGTTATCAGTGGGATAACCCATATTTATATAAGTTATGCTAAGATCAAGTAATACGAAGATGTGCTTCCGAAGGAGAAATTCTCCACATACTGGAGTCATGTCATGCTGCAGCATATGGAGGACATTTTGGTGGTCACAGAACAACTGCTAAAGTTCTGCAATCAGGTTATTATTGGCCTACTATTTTTAAAGATGCTTATGAATTTGTTAAATATTGTGACATGTGTCAAAGGATAGGGAACATAACTAAAAGACATGAAATGCCATTGACCAACATTCTGGAAGTGGAAGTCTTTGATGTCTTGGGAATAGATTTCATGGGACATTTTCCACCATCCTTTGGGAATTTATATATCCTTTTTGTTGTGGATTATGTCTCCAAGTGGGTAGAAACTGCAGCATTACCTACCAATGATGCTTAAAACAGTAGTGGCGTTTTTGCAGAAAAATATTTTTTCCAGGTTTGGCACTCCTAGAACAATTATTAGTGATGAGGGTACTCATTTTTACAACAAAATCTTTGCTGCAGCTATGGTAAAATATGGAGTTAGACACAAGGTAATAACAACATATCACCCACAATTCAATGGTCAGGCTGAAGTGTCCAACAGAGAAATTAAAAAGACCTTAGAAAAAGTGGTGAACCCAACAAGGAAGGATTGGTCTTTGCAGTTACATGACTCCCTATGAGCCTACAGAACAACATACAAAACTCCACTTGGCATGTCTCCTTACCGAAATTTTTTATGGGAAGGCTTATCACTTGCCACTAGAGCTAGAGCATAAAGCACACTGGGCACTGAAGCAATTAAATTGGGACATCCATGCTGTAGCAGAGCAAAGGAAACTTCAACTTTGTGAGCTTGATGAATTATGGTTATTTCATATGAAAATGCAAGAATCTATAAAGAGAGGACAAAACACTGGCACGACAAGCATATTCAAAACATGCAATTCAGCCCAGGTCAATTAGGGCTGCTCCACAATACCAGACTAAGATTATTTCCGGGAAAGCTAAAATCACGATGGTCTAGACCTTTTAAGCTGTTAAAATTTTATCCTCATGGGGCTGTTGATCTTCTAGATGAATAAATAGGTCAAGAATTTAAAGTTAATGGACACAGGGTTAAGCATTACATACACCCAGCGGCAGATTGTTCCAAGGAGGTCTTACTCCTTAATGAACCCAACTACTGAGTAGTGAAAGAAGGTCAGGCTGAAGGACCTTAAATCAAGCGCTCAATGGGAGGCAACCCATTATGGAAACAGCCACCTCAAACCAAGCTTGATCCTTTTTGGTTTTGTTGACGGCTCTTCCTCTCTTCCATTTTATTTAATTTGGTTCTTCAATTCTAGCTATTTAATTTTATCTTTTCATATTATTAACCTCGTTATTTTTGCTATCAATTGATCTCTTTGTTTTTAATTATTTGTAGAATTGGTTTTAGTTTTTGTGGGAAGTATGTGTGGCAATTGAATTCCATTTTGACAAGTGAGATTGTATGGTGACAAAGTGCAGAGGCAAGCCACGTGTCAGAGGGTATTGGAGTGGAGTATCCAAGCAAATGGGTACGGCAGCAACCAAAATTACCGTTACAGTAAATAAAAAATTGGAGCGTCTCACTTACTGTTGGAGATAAATCATGACAGATGGATGCATGGATTTGGATAGAAATTGAAAAAAAATCTCTGAAATTAATGCATTAATTTCACTGGCCTATGTTTTTGGGATATATTCATTATATTCACAATATTTGCTTCCCTAATTTATCTTTATTTACCAGATTTATCTTCATTTAAATTTAACTATAAAAGGGAATCACTGTGCGTAGTGACATACGGCATTATTCCCCCTTTCCTTCGCAAGCACAATTCTAACAATTCTTACCCTCATCTCTCATTTTACTCTCAGGGACATCATCTTCAATTTGTTATTGTTATAGCAATGCCAAGGTATAAGAAAACAGTTAGCCACCTTAAAGATCCTTCACGCCTCCAGAGTTACCACGCTGAAGAAAAATATGAAGAATTCATTGAGTCGCGTAACATTCTGGAAGAAAAAGGATTTCAATTTCCAGAACAACTCACTAGAATTGTGCAAACAATACATAATACTGTAGCAAAGCGTGGATGGTTAGAGTTTTGCAACTGTTGTGCAAATTTTAATGTACTCGCAAGCGCACGAATCTATTGTAGTATAGATCAATGGTGACGAGTGTCGATCCCACGAGGAGGTGGATTTTAATTGTGTATAGAATTAATTTTGTAAATGGGTTGTTGGATTTATGGTGGAAATGATTTGGAATATGCTAAAACTTAAATTAAAATGGCGAGAATAAATTCTAAATTTAGAATTGAAATGGCGAGAATAAATTGAAGAGTATTCTATTGAAATGACGTACTTGGGTATCTGGATCCGTATCAACATGCATCATGGGCTAAATAATCTGTATTAATGCCAATTAAATCATGAGGGGGGGATCCACACCTCATGAACCATGCTCTAATCAATATGGTGTTATCGTAAATAATAATAACCTTGTACTAGAGGGTGAAACCAAGGCCTAGACAAGATTAGTATTATTTGTCGATAAGTCAAAACATCCACAAAAACTAGAGGGAAGAGAAAATAAATTTACCAAATTAAGCCCATGACACATGTTGAGACTTCACCTTCAACCCAAGCTTGAAAGGAAATTAACTCATAATCAAAAATGGAAATTTATTAAAATACGAAGAAAATATAAGATGGAGAAGGAATTACAGAAAATGGAGTCCAAAAATGGATTCAGGGATATCAAATTAAGGGGGGGAGGCCCCCTTTTTATAGATACATGGAGTAAATCATGGCCATTAAAAATTTGACGCTCGATTTCACCACGTCATCGACCACGCGGGTGAATACGAGAATGCGGTTTGACCGGGTGAACAGCGCGTTTGGTTGACAATAATCCTGTGATGCATGTACCGTCGCGAGATTTTTCGTCCATATGCCGCCACCATAAACACATAAGAATTTTAGTCCAACAGGATCGTGACACCTCATCAAATGCCATGTCATCGGTCAATGCCACGTCCATCGATCCGTCTATGTGAACAAGAATGCAGACATGTGAATAAGTATATGTGAATTTTTCCTTTTATGCTCCTCCTAAGATTTTCGACCGTCCCGAGTTCAAAAGTGATGTCCGTTTTTCCGTATGATCTCTCCTTTATTCGAAATGACTATAATACCCTAAAATACATAAAATACTTAATTAAAATCAAACACACATAATTAAATTGCAAGAAACTTAAATACATAAAAGTAAAGGTTGTTAGTAAGACTTGAAATGTAAAATGATGATTTTCTCCTTTATAAATATGCATTTTCTAACACTCAACACACCCCAACTTTAGTCCCTAGCAAATGAAGCGAAAATAAAATTCAAATTCAAATTCAAAATGATTTTTTTTTATTTTATTTTATTTAGAAGTACTCGTGTTTATTCAATCAGATTAATGATAGTAATCAAATAAAAGTATTAGCATTATCTCCAATCTTAAAGAAACATCACACCCACATCAACCATTCACATGAATCAGCCCAGTAGACTTTGTTATAGCTACTTTCAAGAATGACATGTCAAACCCCAAAATCTCACTGGAAGTAGTGACACTCTCACAAAGAAATTAAACCCAATAAAAATAGTCACTCCAATGAATGATAATTAAGAGAGAAAATAATACAGAAGTGATATTACATGCTCTCACTAAGATGAAATAAATATGCCCTCAGCTTAGAAATAATATGATCTCAAGTCAAACAAAAATGCTAGTCAACCCAATTTATTTATCTTTTTTTTTATTATTATTTTTTTATTATGCATCACTACATCTTTTTAGCCCATATAACTAGCTTTTACTTCAAACTATAGTTCCCTAAAATCAAGAAGGACTTTTATTAGGACGTAACGTAGGCTAGGGACATGGCTAACAAAGAAGTGAAATAAGGAAAACAAAGTGTATGTTTGAGAAAAATGCAGAGATTTTTTTTTTTTGGAAGTTGCAAGGTGGATTTCACCTATTATTTTTTTTTTATTCTTTTGAAACAACAACTCTTGTTTTTTTTTTTTTTATGTCATAAATTCACTTAAAAAAAAAATTATTTACAATTTTCTCAAACATAAATAGGTTATGGAACTTATAAGATATCGGGTAAAACTCCAAATCAGTGGTTCAAGATGATAAGTTGACAAAGAAAAAGTTTTTTTTTTTTTTAAAGGCTCAAAATGGTTAACTATGGATATTTAATAAAAGGGATGGCTAGAAAGGCTCAAACGGATCAAAGATGGCCTTTCCATCGTCTTTTAGGGCTCTAAATAATCATCTATATCTACTAGTTAGATGGGCCTCCCAATGTAACAACACATTTTTTTTTCTTTTTTTTTTTTTTACAATTTTTTTAAAGGGTTAACTCAAAAGAAATCTAGAGATCGTGTATAAAATAATAAACTGCTAAGCTGTATAGAGAATGGGCAAAAGGGTTACTCTCCAAGAAAATGATAGGCTCAACAACTCACTTGGCACTTATTTATGATATGTTCATTCCTTCAAGCAACTCATATTTGTCTCCGACATCAACATGTAGAGTAGCAAACATAATGTAACATCACTTAAGACCAAAGATAATACAAATACTAAAAATTGAAATTAATCATGTCATCCAATGTTAAAACAAATCACACAAAATTTTATTTTTTATTTTTTTTAAAATATTCTATCCCCCAACCTATTCTAAACAAGAAAGGAAAATATGCATGCAGAAATGTGAAAATGATGTAGAAAAACTAATTAGAAAAGTTACACTTAAAATGATAGAAAAAGAAAATGATTTTTTTTTTAAGAAGATGCGTTTCTAGAGGCACTACACTCCATATTCAGCCATCTTCGACTCAAAAGTTGGAAAATGTATATTTATAGAGGAGAAAATAAAAAGAAGAAGAAAAATGAACATCAAAACTTAATAAAGAAAAAGAAATTTTTTTTTTGTTTTTTATTTTTTCAAACAATGAAGATGCGTTTCTAGAGTAACTACACTCCATATTCAGCCATCTTCAACACAAAAAGTTAGCAACAGTTAGTTTCTACAACAAAAAAATTAGTAAAAACTTAACCAAGATTTCACATTTGTCGACTATTCCCTCCCCCCAACCAGAACGAAACATTGTCCTCAATGTGTAAAAGGAAAGAAGTAGAGTTTAGAAGACATCACCTGGGTGGTGCAATACAGAAAAAAATATTTACAGGCGAAGAGTTAAATCTAATTTGTACTTCTTACTGCCGCTACTGTTACCATCATTATTTGGTCGCTCCAACACAAAGGTCCAGGGGTTGGGCTCCGGTCTAAAAGCTTGTAACAGATCAAGTAGCTCATTAGCAGTGTGAGCACAAATAAAGAGTTTTTTCACATTAGAAGGAATGAAATAGTTTTTTATTGCATGGTTAAGAAATGCGATAAAGCCATCATAAAAGTTATTGACATTTAACAAACCGATGGGTTTCTGGTGGATGTGCAGATGGGCCCAAGATGCTAGTGTGATAAGTGCCTCTAGTGTTGCAAGATCTCCTGGAAGGAAAATAAAAGCATCAGCATGATTAAGCATTTCAGTTATTCTTTCTTGCATACCTGAGACAACTAACTCTTCTCCTTGATGAGTCGAAATGGTTTTGGACTCTTGGGATGATGCCTAACACTTGACTTCCCGATAAAAGGCTTCGAGACCATTTTTGATAACCCTGCTACCTCCTCCATACACCAAGTGTAATTTTTTTCTGCCAAGATCGATGGGCCTCAACGAACTCTTTATGTTTGCCATAGGTAAATCCAAAGCACACAAATGTTCTTGAATTGTCTATTTGGAGTAAATTGCGATACTTCTCAAAAACAATTTGTGAGTGCTTGACAAAAGATATCACATTTAAGAGTCTTGGTGATAGTGGGTCATGATTGTGTATGAGGTAATATGTTAGTGTCAAAGAACGCGTAAAGCACGTGGCAAGTCAAAAAGAAAACAAGAAAAGGAAAAAGCAAACAAATAAAATTATTAAAGACAATAATGCAAACAATAAGACAATAGTGAAATAAAATAACAATAAAGTAAAAGGATATTTACACGTAGTTGCTCACATCTTCCTCGGTTTTACGTCCGAAAACGCCCTATGGGTCGAGGATAGGCTTCCTATCCGCTTTTCTTATAAACGCAAACATGGTCGTTTATAGTCGATTCCCGAGACTATATCGTGCATGCTCTTTCGGAATAATGGCCATAATCGGAGAATCGCTTGCACATATCCACCGGGATGCGTTTCAAGAGACAAGAATATCATCCAATGACTCCTTATTCAAGCCATTCCTAATGAATTGAATCTTATCTTCCTTATCGACACCATTCCTAAAGAACATGGGTTTCTATCGCAACTCATTCGCACACTTATGACAAGCAATAAATTCTTGAGCTCGTCGTTTTCTTGCATAATTTCCTTTACCACAACCAGGCATGTATGCAATAAATTTTGGAGGTAACTCACCGCCGATCGTACTTTAGCCTCGATTAACCAACGGATGTCGGTATGTTATTCCTCATGAGTAATCGCATGCGTTCGGACCGAGCTTTATAGATCGTAAGGAGGGCATTCTGAGGAAGTGAAGGGAATCGCTTGTGAAGCTTCGCGAGAATCTCGTTTCTGTCCATACTTTCGCCTCAGAATGTCAGTTATTATGGGAAACTGAAGTAACCGACTTGATTGTCACGGAGTACCGTTATCCGCCACTTTACCGGGGTAACAAACTAAAGCACACAAACAGAAAAACAAATTAAAACAAACAAAGAAAATTAAAATCGTCCTCTTATTGAATTTACCTCAAGCTCCAACTGGATGTCGTAAACACTTCTCTCAATATCTCTGAGTTGGCTTTCTAAACCCTCAACATAGGCTACTAACTCTGGTGGTTGTAGAGCCCAAATACTATGTGTTTTACAAAATTGAATCTGCCTTTTGAGATGAGTTTTGACACGTTGAAGAGGTTTAAGAATGTTCAGGAGGAACGGTCTAAGTAAGAGACTCATGATTACAATGATAAGAGAAAACTTAATAGTTAAACAAACACACTTATGCAAAAATAATTTCAATTAGCAGAAGAATAATATAAAGAAAGAAAAACAAATCAAATCAACGAAAAGAAAAAATCAATTCAAATCTGGTGGGTCACTCAAATTTATTTCGATATCTTCTCCATGTGATTGGTACTCTAGATATGGCTTTAATCTTTTACCATTAACTTTAAACGTGACACCGTTCTTTGGGTCCTTAATTTCAATTGCCCCATGTGAAAAACAGTATGAACAATAAAGGGACCAGACCATCGAGAGCGTAACTTACAGGGAATAGGTGCAATTGAATAAAAGCACTTTCTGACCTGGAGTGAACGATTTTCTCATAATTTGCTTGTCATGAAATACTTTCATTCGTTGCTTGTAAATCTTGGCATTTTCGTATGCATCATTGCGAATTTCTTCAAGTTCACAATCTTCTTTGTTGAATTTCTTGATGGCCCAATACGCACAATGCTCAAGTTCCACAGGTAGGTGGCAAGCTTTTCCATACACTAGCCTGTAGGGTGACATCCCAATCGGGGTCTTGAAAGCCGTTCTATATGCCCATAATGCATCATCAAGTCTTAATGACCAATCTTTTCCTCACCGTCTTTTCTAATATGTGCTTTATTTCTCGATTGGAGATCTCAACTTATGATGACGGGTCGCCACTTTGTGTGTGATTGAATACTTTGTCAAAAGAGCTTTGAATGCTTTGTTACAAAAGTGGGCACCACCATCACTGATTATCGCTCGAGGGAATCCAAAGCGTGAGACAATATTGCTTTTCAAAAATCCTATCACCACCTTGTGATCATTAGTTCTGCATGGAATTGCTTCTACCCATTTGGATACGTAGTCAACAGCAACCAATATGTATTGATGGCCAAAAGAAGGGGGAAAGGGTCCCATGAAGTCAATACCCCATACGTAAAAAATCTCAACCACTAAAATTGGATTTAGTGGCATCATGTTCCTTCGTGTAATGCTCCCCATTCGTTGACACCTATCACATGAAGAACAGAAAGTGTAAGCATCTCGAAATATAGATGGCCAATAGAAACCACATTGTAAAACTTTAGTCATTGTTTTCTTAGCACTGAAATGGCCTCCACAAGCTTGTTCATGGCAGAATGAAATGATATTTTGAATTTCACTTTCTGGGACACATCGTCTAACAATTTGATCTGCACAATACTTGAATAAGTACGGGTCATCCTAAAAGAAATTCTTTATTTCTGCAAAGAATTTGGCCTTGTCTTGCTTGGTCCAATGCTCTGGAAGTTTACCTATAACAAGATAATTAACTATATCAGCATACCAAGGTAATACTTCCACATTCATTAATTGTTCATCTGGAAATGACTCATTCAATGGTAATGACTCTGTAATTGTGTCAAAATGTAGACGAGAGAGATGGTCCGCCACAACATTTTCTGTCCCTTTTTTTATCTTTGAATTCCAAGTCAAATTCCTGCAAAAGTAACACCCAACGAATTAGTCTAGCTTTTGCATCTTTCTTTGTGAGAAGATATTTAAGAGCAGCATGATCTGTGAATATAATTATTTTACAACCAATGAGATATGATCGAAATTTTTCCAATGCAAACACTACTGCTAGCATTTCTTTTTCAGTAGTTGAATAGTTCAACTGTGCATCATTCAATGTCATACTAGTATAGTAAATAACGTGGGGAATTCGATCAACTCTTTGTCCTAATACTGCTCCTACTGCATAATCAGATGCATCACACATGAGCTCAAATGGTAAGCTCCAGTTTAGGGGCTGAATGATGGGTGATGATGTCAACAAATGCTTTAATTTTTCAAACGCAACAAGACATGAATCACTAAAGATAAAAGGTACATCCTTAGCAAGTAAATTGCATAAGGGTCTAGAAACTTTGCTAAAATCTTTAATGAAACGTCTATAGAAACCAGCATGCCCAAGGAAAGATCTTACTTCTTTGGGTGGAGGAAGATTAGAAATGAGATCCACCTTGGCTTTGTCAACCTCAATACCTTTGCTCGAAATGATGTGACCGAGAACAATACCTTGTTTTACCATAAAATGGCACTTCTCCCAATTCAAGACTAAGTTCTTCTCGGCACATCCTAACTAGCGTTAGATGATGTAAACATTGATCAAACGAGTCACCAAAGACAGAAAAATCATCCATAAAGACTTGGAATCGCTCAACCATATCGAAAAAATGCTCAACATGCATCGTTGAAATGTAGCAGTGCATTACATAATCCAAATGGCATTCTCCTATATAAATGTGCCAAAAGGGCAAGTGAAAGTAGTTTTCTCTTGATCTTTTGGAATCGATTATATCCCGAGTAGCCATCTGTAAAGCAATAAAATTCGTGGCTGCTAATCTATCAAGCATTTGATCAATAAATGGTAAAGGAAAATGGTCTTTACGTGTGACAACTTTCTATAATCAATGCATACACGCCATCCTGTAGTTACTCTAGTTGGTATCAATTCATTATCAGCATTGGTAACTACTGTGACTCCTGACTTTTTGGGGACAACTTGTACAGGACTGACCCATGAACTATCAGGAATTGGGTAATTAATACCGCGTCTAAGGACTTGATTCTTCTTTCATGTTAGGATTTAACCGACATTGCATTTCCCTAGTAGATTTAATATTTTCATCAAGGTGAATATAATGCATGCAATCTGCAGGGTTTATACCTTTTATGTCTGCTATGGTCCATCCTAATGCTCCTTTATGCTCTTTTAAAACATCCAACAACTTACCTTTTTGTTCGTCATTGAGGGATGATGAAATGATTACCGGCAAAGTACTTTCTTCCCCCAAAAATGCATATTCCAATGTGTTGGGCAATGGTTTGAGCTCAAGTTTTGGTGGTGATTCTGATGATGGGATGAGTTTCTTCTCTGATGGTGCTAGTTGTTCAACTCTTGACTTCCATTTATTAGTGTCCATAGATGGTGCTGAGTCAAGTAGGGCGTTGACCTCATCGACCGATCTGTCAATATCAAAATCCAAACCAAAGTGAGTTAAACATGTTTGTAAAGGATCATCACTAAGGTTTGAAATAAAAGTATTATCAACTATTGTTTCAATTAAATCCACATCAACAATTCCATCATCTACACTTGAGGTTGTTTGGCAATGTTGAAGATATTAAGCTCCATAGTCATGTTGCCGAAGGACAACTGCATATTTCCGGTCCTACATTGAATGTGAGCATCCGCAATTGCCAAGAAAGGTCGGCCTAGAATAATGGGGATGTGCTTCCTTAACTCCTGTATTGGTTGAGTGTCAATTACAATGAAATCAACAGAAAATAAAACTTGTCTACCCGGATAAGCACGTCCTCCACAATGCCACGAGGTATTTTCGACCGATCTGCAAGTAACACCACCGGAGTTGGGTGTAATTCTCCCAAGTTTCACAAATACAATAAGGCAACAAATTTACACTAGCTCCTAAATCCAACAAAGCATTCTCAATTGTGTGGTTCCCTATGCTACATGAGATAGTGGGGGTCTTTGCATTTTAAAGGAATTTTATGTTGGAGTATAGAACTAACGTTTCGTTAAAAATGCCTTCTTTTGAACATGCATATTTCTCTTTTTAGTACAAAGGTCTTTAAGAAACTTGGCATAAGATGGAACTTGTTTAATAGCATCAAGTAAAGGGATGTTAACACTTACCTTTGAAGATTTCGAGAATCTCACCGTGGATTTTCCTTCTGCCTTTAGCTAACCTCTGGGAATGGAGCTTTGGGAACGTATTCTCGTGGGTTGGTTTCTTCTTTCTCCTCCTGATGAGTCCTCAACATTCACAGTACAATTTGATTTTCTTTTGTCACCGCATCTCCACTTTGTTGTCCACTTCTTTTCCTTTTCGCAAGGTCATGACCGCTTTAACTTCTCCATGCTGCTTTGCTTCATGCACTCCTTTAGGATTAGGCACTTGACTTGAAACTTACCTTTCTCAACGGTCATAGCAAGGTCCGAATCAAGAAGCAAGTTGTCCCACCATCTTCTCGAGGCTTGAAACCGATTGGGCTTGTGAATTGAAGCTCGCTCAACTCATTTCGTAGTCCATCAATAGTGCGATTCGTTGTTCAATCGTGGAGTGAGTAACATTCTTGAAATTCGAATGCATCCTCCCATGGTTGAGAGTAGTTCGATTGTATGGTCTAAATGGGAGAGGCTTGAGGAACTTGAGGAATGGGTTGCATTGGTGGAGCTGAGTCCATTCTGGAGTCCTCGAGACCATGAAAAATTGGGGTGGTCTCTCCATCCAGGATTATATGTGTTGGAGTATGGGTTGTAATTAGATGGCTTTCTCATTACACCTATGGCATTGGCTTGATGAGTCATGGTCATGTGGTTCTTGATTTAGCAATGATAACGATGCTATTTGTCGAGCAAGACCTTCAACCATCTCTTTGACTTCTTTGATTCAAGTTGACTTGCCAATTTGAACCTCATTCACTCCTTAATTCTTCTAGTATTCCCGAGTGATCGACTTGTTGGGAATTATCTCGCTTGTCAAGAATTCCCAAATCTCGATGCACTTTTGACATTAGCTCTCCTCCACTTGTTGCCATTAGCCATTCTTGCACATTCGGCAATAATCCCTCCAGAAAGTATTGGCATTGGTGCCATTTCTCGTACCCATGATGTGGACACTTCAAGAGTAGCCCATTGAATCGCTCCCATGTTTCGAAAAATTGCTCGTCCTCTCTCTGGGTAAACTCCGAGATTTCCCTGCGAATAGCATTGGTTTTATGCACTGGGAAATATTTATTCAAAAATTTTGTAACCATTTGTTCCCATGATGTGATGCAATTAGCAGGCAAAGTATTAAGCCATGAACGAGCTCTATCTTTTAAAGAAAATGGGAATAATCTGAGTTTAACATCATCGTCTGAAAAATTCTCGTATTTAAAAGTTTGACAAATAGCATGAAAATCGTTCAGATGATTATATGGGTCCTCATTTTCTAAGCCATAAAATGTGGGGAGACAATTTAGCACACTAGGTTTTAGTTCAAAACTCCTACATTTGGGTATATTATGCATGATGCTCAAATTAGCTAAGAGACTAAAATAGTCCTTAAATGGCCTCTCCTTGTAAATCCATTTTATTTTTAACTTGTTTGTGTGTGCGAAGTGTTTTTTCTATTTCAAGGTCTATAGGTTCAAGATTAGGTAATAATGACCTACGACCATGCATGCAAAACAAATAAAATAAAAATAAAGATGAAAACAAAACAAATAAAAATAAAGATGAGAACAAAACAAATAAAAATAAAGAAGAAGGAGAAATTACGATACTAACCTTATTGCGCAATTACAACCTTTCTATAAAAATACACAAAAATAGATACGTGAAATTAACTAAAAATTAAATTAAAACTTAATAAAGAAAATTAAATTAAGATAAACAAAAATTACAAAGAAAAATAAATCGAAAATTAAATTGCAGAATTGTAAAGAATAGAGAAAGAAAAGAAATACTAACCTCTAAATGCAGATCCACTTTTTTTCTTTTTTTTTTAATAAAAAAAATACAAGAAAGCAATTTAAAAGAAATTATGCACAAAAATTAATTCTATGAATTAAAATTACTTACCTCCGCCAAAAACTTGTTGTGCAAATTTTAATGTACTCAAGCGCACGAATCTATCAGAGTATAGATCAATGGTGACGAGTGTCGATCCCACGAGAGGTGGATTTTAATTGTGTATAGAATTAATTTTGTAAATGGGTTGTTGGATTTATGGTGGAAATGATTTGGAATATGCTAAAACTTAAATTAAAATGGCGAGAATAAATTCTAAATTTAAATTGAAATGAGAATAAATTGAAGAGTATTCTATCAAATGACGTACTTGGGTATCCGGATCCGTATCAACATGCATCATGGGCTAAATAATCAGATTAATGCCAATTAAATCATGAGGGGGATCCACACCTCATGAACCACGCCTAATCAATATGGTGCTTATCGTAAATAATAATAACCTTGTAGAGGGGTGAAACCAAGGCGGTACTAGACAAGATTAGTATTATTTGTCGACGATAAATCAAAACATCCACAAAAACTAGAGGGGAAGAGAAAATAAATTTACCAAATTAAGCCCATGACACATGTTGAGACTTCACCTTCAACCCAAGCTTGAAATAATGGAAATTTATTAAAATACGAAGAAAATACAAGATGGAGAAGGAATTACAGAAAATGGAGTCCAAAAATGGATTCAGGATATCAAATTGGGGAGGCCCTTTTATAGATACATGGAGTAAATCATGGCCATTAAAAACAGCGCATTTCGCCACGTCATCGCCACGCGGTGAACAAGAATACTTTGACCCGACTTTGAACAAGAACGCGGTTTGACAATAATCTGTGATGCATGTACGCGAGATTTTTCGTCCACGATATGCGCGCCACCATAAACAGACATAAGAATTTTAGTCCAACAGATCGTGACACCTCATCACCAATGCCACGTCAATGCCACGCCATCGATCCGCCTATGTGAGCAGCCATGAATGCAACGCAGACATGTGAATAAGATATGTGAACAGTACCATTTTTCCTTTTATGCTCCTCCTAAGATTTTCGACCGTCCTGAGTTCAAAAGTGATGTCCGTTTTTCCGTATGATCTCTCCTTTATTCTGAAATGACTATAATACCCCTAAAATACATAAAATACTTAATTAAAATCAAACACACATAATTAAATTGCAAGAAACTTAAATACATAAAAGTAAAGGTTGTTAGTAAGACTTGAAATGTAAAATGATGATTTTCTCCTTTATAAATATACATTTTCTAACACTCAACAGCAACCACCCTTAAGACTTTGTGCTACCAGTAGTCAAGGAATTTTACGCCAATTTGGTAAGCCCTGATCAACACAACATTTGGGTAAGTAACACACTTGTTCCATTAGACTCCAGATTTATAAATGCTTTTTATAATTTACCTGCTGAAATTAATTGTGAGTATGCCAAGTTGCTTGATAAATTGACCCCGAAAAAATGGAACACCATCTTCATAACTCTTACAATAGAAGGGGCATCATGGGCTAATGAGGAAGGGCGTGTAGTTAATATGATAGATTTGAAACCTATTGCTAAGGTGTGGGAGAAATTTCTGAAATCGAGGCTTATGCCAACCACTCACACTACTATGGTTTCACAAGAAAGGTTGGTATTGTTATATGCCATTGTTCGAGGGCTTCCTATAAATGTGAGCAGCATCATCAAAAAAGAAATTAGAGATTGTGCTGTAAAAAATCACAAAATTACTGCCTTGCTATTCCCTTCACTCATCACCAGCATCTGTGTAGTATCCGGTGTTCGTCTTGACACAAAAGATGAACATGTCAAGAATGATGGCGCCTTACCGCACGTCGCCGAGAGAATTGGTGAGAGAATGAACGACAACCAACCAGCAAGACGAGCTATTGGTTTAGAACAAACAATCCAGGCACTAAGCACCAGTATAAATCAATGTGCTGAGGCTTAGCAGAGGGAAAACGATCGGTTTTGGAGCTATCTACAATACCTGGACAACCAACTATACCAATTTGCTCTTTACATGAAAAGCACTCACCGGAACTTCCCTGATTCATTGCTCCAGCAGTACAATTTTGACACCAACACGACAGGTGCTCCAACAGAAGCCAGTGAAGAAGCCACTGCCAGAGATGAACTAGAAGAAAAAGCAGCAGCCGAACTACAAGTAGAGGTAGAATCAGAAGATGTTGAACCATTTGATCAACCTGAGGAAGAAGGTGACGAGTCTGCGACTAACAGCTCACCCATAGAGGCAGAGGACGAGTCTGAGAAAGAACGTGAGGAACCCTCCATCAAGACCCCTGTTGAGTGTTAGAAAATGCATATTTATAAAGGAGAAAATCGTCATTTTACATTTCAAGCCTTACTAACAACCCTTACTTTTATGTATTTAAGCTTCTTGTAATTTAATTATGTGTGTTTTATTTTAATTAAGTATTTTATGTATTTTAGGGGCATCATAGTTATTTCACAATGAACAAGAGATCAGACGGCAAAACAGACATCACTTTTGAACTTAGGACGGTCGAAAACTTTAGGAGGAGCATAAAAGGAAAAATGGCACTGTTCACATGTATGGTACTATTCACATGTACGGTACTATCTACGGTATTGTTCACGACACTGTTCACATAGACGGATCGATGACGTGGCATTGACTGATTAGGTGTCACGATCCTGTTGGACTAAAATTCTTATGCACTGCTGATCGATGACGTGGCAGCATATCAGTGGACCAAAAATCTCGCGTACGGTACATGCATTACACAGGATTATTTTCAACCAAACCGCGTCACTGTTCAACCCGGGTCAAACCGTGTTACTGTTCACCCGCGTGGTCAAACCGCGTACTGTTGACTGATCACGTGGCGCAATCCTGAACGTCCAAACTGTTTTTAATCTGATGGCCACGATTTACTCAATGTATCTATAAAAAAGGGGTCTCCCACCCTAATTTGAGATCTCTGAATCTATTTTTGGACTCCATTTTCTGTAATTTGTTCTCCATCTTGTATTTTCTAAGTATTTTAATAAATTTCTATTTTGCCCTTAGTTCAATTATGAGTAGCTAATTTTCTTTCAAGTTTGGGTTGAAGGTGAAGTCTCAACATGTGTCGTAAGCTTTATTTGGTAAATTTATTTTCTCTTCCCCTCTAGTTTTTGTGGATGTTTTGACTTCTCATCGACAAATAATAATAAGCTTGTCTAGATACCGCCCTGGTTTCACCGGCTCACTAGTATAAGGTTATTATTATTTGGCACGATAAGCCCTTAGCACCATATTGATTAGAGTGTGGTTCATGAGGTGTGGATTCCCCCCTCATGATTTAATTGGTATCAATAAGGAATATTTAGCTTATGGCGCATGTTGATACGGATCCAGATACCCAAGTACGTCATTTCAATAAATTTCTATTCAATTTATTCTCGCCATTGAAAATCCAATTTTAGGATAATCTAAAGTCACTTTCACCACAAATTCAACCACCCATTTAGAAAATTAATTCTACATATAATTAAAATCCACCTCCTCATGGGATCGACACTCGTCACCATTGATCTATTCTACAATAGATTCGTGCACTTGCGAGTTCAATAAAATTTGCACAACAAGTTTTTGGCGTCGTTGCCGGGGAGGTAAGTAATTTTAATTCATAGAATTAATTTTTGTGAATAATTCCATTTAATTATTTTCTTGTATTTTTTAAAAAAAAAGAAAAAAAAAATGAATCTACATTTAAAGGTTAGTATTTCTTTTCTTTTTCTCTTCTTTAAAATTCTGTAATTTAATTTTTAATTTATTTTTCTTTGTAAATTTTTTTTGTTTATCTTATTAATTTATTTCATGTATTTATTTTTGTGTATTTTTATAGAAAGGTTTTAACAGCGTGATAAGGTTAGTAACGTAATTTCTCCTTCTTCTTTATTTTTATTTGTTTTGTTCCTATTTATTTATGTGTTTCTTGCATGCATGGTCGTAGGTCATTATTACCTAATCTTGAACCTATAGATCTTGAACTAGAAAAAACACTTCGCACACACAAGCACGTTAAAAATAAATTTGGAATTGATTTACAAGCACAACAGGAGAGGCCATTTAAGGACTACTTCAGTCATTTAGCTAATTTGAGCACATCATGCATAAGATACCCAAATGTAGCTGCTAAGAGTTTTGAACTAAAACCTAGTGTGCTAAATTGTCTCCCAACATTCTATGGCCTAGAAAATGAGGACCCATATAATCATTTGAATGATTTTCATGCTATTTGTCAAACATTTAAATATGAGAATTTTTCAGATGATGATGTAAAAATTAGACTATTCCCATTTTCTTTAAAGGATAGAGCTCGTTCATGGCTTAATACATTGCCTGCTAATAGCATTGCATCATGGAAACAAATGGTAACGAAATTTTTGAATAAATATTTCCCAGTGCATAAAACCAATGCTATTCGCAGGGAAATTTCAGAGCTTACCCAGAGAGAAGACGAGCAGTTTTTCGAAACATGGGAGCGATTCAATGGGCTACTCTTGAAGTGTCCACATCATGGGTACGATAAATGGCACCAATGCCAATACTTTTTGGAGGGATTATTGCCGAATGTGCAAGAATGACTAATGGCAATAAGTGGAGGAGAGCTAATATCAAAAAGTACATCAGAGATTTAGGAATTCTTCCAGCGACAAGCGGATAATTCCCAACAATGGAGTCGATCACTCAGGAATACTAGAAGAATTAAGGGAGTGAATGAGGTTCACATTGGCGAGTCAACTTCGGGAATCAAAGAAGTCAAGGGGATGGTTGAAGGTCTCGCTCGACAAATAGCATCGTTATCGACTGCTAAATCAACAGAGCCACATGACCATAACTCATACTCAGATCAAGCTAATGCCATAGGTGTAATGAGAAAACTATCAAATTACAACCCATACTCCAACACATATAACCCTAGATGGAGAGACCACCCCAATTTTTCATGGACTCAAGGATTCCAACAAAATAGACCAGCAGCTTCAGCTCCACCAATGCAACAAATTCATCAAGTTCTTAAAGCCTCTCAGCCACCATTTAGACCATACAATCAAAACCAGAACTACTCTCAACCCAGACCATGGGAGGATGCATTCCAGAATTTCAAGAATGTTACTCATTCCACGATTGAGCAATAGAACCGCACCATTGATGGACTACGAAATGAGTTGAGAGCAGGCTTCAACTCACAAACCCAATCAATTGTAAGCCTCGAGAAGATGGTGGGACAGCTTGCTTCTTCAGTTCAAACCTTGGCAATGACTGTTGAGAAAAGCAAGTTTCTAAGTCAACCAGTGCCTAATCCTAAAGGAGTACATGAAGCAAGTACCAGTTCACCACAGCAGCATGGAGAGGTCAAAGCAGTCATGACCTTACGAAAAAGAAAAAAAGTCGACAACAAAGTGGAGATGCCAGTGACAAAAAAAAAATCAAATTGTACCTGTGAATGTTGAGGACTCACCATCGAAGGAAAAAGAAGAAACAAACCCACGAGAATATGTTCCTAAAGCTCTATTTCCTCATATGGTTAGCTAAAGGAACGAAGGGAAAATCCACAGGTGAGATTCTTGAAATTTTCAAACTGGTAAGTGTTAACATCCCTTTACTTGATGCTATAAAGTAAGTTCCATCTTATGCCAAGTTTCTTAAAGACCTTTGTACTAAAGAGAGAAACATTCGTGTCCAAAAGAATGCATTTTTAATAGAAAACGTTAGTTCTATCCTCCAACATAAAATTCATTTAAAATGCAAAGACCTAGGCTCCCCCACTATCTCATATAGCATAGGGAACCACACAATTGAGAATGCTTTGTTGGATTTAGGAGCTAGTGTAAATCTCTTGCCTTACTCAGTATTTTTGAAACTTGGACTTGGAGAATTACACCCAACTGTAGTGGTGTTACAGCTTGCAGATCGGTCCACGAAAATACCTTGTGGTATTGTGGAGGATGTGCTTATCCAGGTCGACAAGTTTTATTTTCCTGTTGATTTCATTATGATTGACACTCAACCAATACAGGATTCAAGAAAGCACATTCTCATTATTCTAAGCCGACCTTTCTTGGCAACTGCGGATGCTCACATTCAATGCAGGACTGGAAATATGCAGTTGTCCTTCGGCAACATAACTATGGAGCTGAGCATCTTCAACATTGCCAACCAACCTCACAATGCAGATGATGAAATTGTTGATGTGGATTTAATAGAAACAATAGTTGATAATACTTTTCTTTCAAACCTTAGTGATGATCCTTTACAAACATGTTTAACTCACTTTGGTTTGGATTTTGATATTGACAGATCAGTCGATGAGGTCAAAGCCCTACTTGACTCAGCACCATCCATGGACACTAATAAATGGAAGTCAAGAGTTGAACAACTTGCACCATCAGAAAAGAAACTCATCCCATCATCAAAATCACCACCGAAACTCGAGCTCAAACCATTGTCCAACACTCTGGAATATGCATTTTTGGGAGAAGAAAGCACTCTACCGGTAATCATCTCATAATCCCTAAACGACGAACAAAAAGGTAAGTTGTTGGATGCTTTAAAAGAGCACAAAGGAGAATTAGGATAGACCATAGCAGACATAAAAGGTATAAACCCAGTAGACTGCATGCATTACATTCACCGTGATGAAAATGCTAAACCTATTAGGAAAATACAACGTCGGTTAAATCCTAACATGAAAGAAGTTGTTAGAACTAAAGTCCTTAAGCTATTAGACGCAGGCATCATTTACCCAATTTTTTATAGTTCATGGGTCAGTCCTGTACAAGTTGTCCCCAAAAAGTCTGGAGTCACAGTAGTTACCAATGCCAATAATGAATTTATACCCACTAGAGTGACTATAAGATGGCGTGTATGCATTGATTATAGAAATTTGAATTATGTCACACGTAAAGACCATTTTCCTTTACTATTTATCGATCAAATGCTTGATAGATTAGCAGGCCATGAATTTTATTACTTTCTAGATGGTTACTCAGGATATAATCAGATTCCCATAGCACCAAAAGATCAAGAGAAAACCACTTTCACTTGCCCTTTTGGCACTTTTGCATATAGGAGGATGCCATTTGGATTATGTAATGTACCTGCTACATTTCAACAATGCATGTTGAGCATTTTTTCTGATATGGTTGAACGATTCCTTGAAGTCTTTATGAATGACTTTTTTGTCTTTGGTGATTCATTTGATCAATGTTTACATTATCTAACACTAGTTCTGCAGAGATGTATTGAAAAGAACTTGGTCTTAAATTGGGAGAAGTGTCATTTTATGGTAAAATAATGTATTGTTCTCGGTCACATCATTTCGAGCAAAGGTATTGAGGTTGACAAAGCCAAGGTGGATCTCATTTCTAATCTTCCTCCACCCAAAACAGTCAGAGAAGTAAGATCTTTCCTTGGGCATGCTGGTTTCTATAGACGTTTCATTAAAGATTTTAGCAAAGTTTCTAGACCTTTATGCAATCTACTTGCTAAGGATGTACCTTTTATCTTTAATGATTCATGTCTTGTGACATTTGAAAAATTAAAGCAATTGTTGACATCATCACCCATCATTCAGCCCCCAAACTGGAGCTTACCATTTGAACTCATGTGTGATGCATCTGATTATGCAGTAGGAACAATATTAGGACAAAGAGTTGATCGAATTCCCCATGTTATTTACTATGCTAGTATGACATTGAATGATGCACAATTGAACTATTCAACTACTGAAAAAGAAATATTAGCAGTAGTATTTGCATTGGAAAAATTTCGATCTTATCTCATTGGTTGTAAAATAATTGTGTTTACAGATCATGCTGCTCTTAAATATCTTCTCACAAAGAAAGATACAAAAGCTAGACTAATTCTTTGGGTGTTACTTTTGCAGGAATTCGACTTGGAATTTAAAGATAAAAAAGGCATAGAAAATATTGTGGCAGACCATCTCTCTCGTCTCCATTTTGACACAATTATGGAATCATTACCATTGAATGAGTCATTCCCAGATGAACAATTGATGAGTGTGGAAGTATTACCGTGGTATGCTGATATCGTTAATTATCTTGTTACAAGTCAACTTCCAGAGCATTGGACCAAGCAAGACAAGGCCAAATTTTTTGTGGAAATAAAGAATTTCTTTTAGGATGACCCTTAATTATTCAAGTATTGTGCAGATCAAATTGTTAGACGATGTGTCCCAGAAAGTGAAATTCATAATATTCTTTCATTCTGCCATAAACAAGCTTGTGGAGGCCATTTTAGTGCTAAGAAAACAACTACTAAAGTTTTAAAATGTGGTTTCTATTGGCCAACTATATTTTGAGACGCTTACACTTTCTTTTCTTCATATGATAGGTGTTAACGAATGGGGAGCATTACACGAAGGAACATGATGCCACTAAATCAAATTTTAATGGTTGAGATTTTTTATGTATAGGGTATTGACTTCATGGGACCCTTTCTCTCTTCTTTTGGCCATCAATATATATTGGTTGCTGTTGACTACGTATCAAAATGGGTAGAAGTAATTCCATGTAGAACCAATGATCATAAGGTGGTGACAGGATTTTTGAAAAGCAACATTGTTTTGCACTTTGGATTCCCTCGAACAATAATCAGTGATGGTGGTACCCACTTTTGTAATAAAGCATTCAAGGCTCTTTTGACGAAGTATTCAATCACTCACAAAGTGGCGACCCCATATCATCTGCAAACTAGTGGCCAAGTTGAGATCTTCAATCGAGAAATAAAGCACATATTAGAAAAGACGGTGAGGCCAGACAGAAAAGATTGGTCATTAAGACTTGATGATGCATTATGGGCATATAGAACAGCTTTCAAGACCCCGATTAGGATGTCACCCTACATGCTAGTGTATGGAAAAGCTTGCCACCTATCTGTGGAACTCGAGCATCGTGCATATTGGGCCATCAAGAAATTCAACTTTGACATGCAGCAAGCTAGCTCAGAAAGAAGATTACAGCTGGCAAAACTTGAAGAAATTCACAATGATGCATACAAAAATGCCAAGATTTACAAGCAACGAATGAAAGTCTTTCATGACAAGCAAATTATGAGAACACTCTAGGTCAGAAAGTGCTTTTATTCAATTCTCGCTTGCACCTATTCCCAGGTAAGTTACGCTCTCGATGGTCTGGCCCCTTTATTATACATATTGTTTTTCCACATGGGGTAATTGAAATTAAGGACCCAAAGAACGGTGTCACGTTTAAAGTTAATGGTCAAAGATTAAAGCCATATCTAGAGTACCAACCACATGGAGAAGACACCGAAATAAATTTGCGTGACCCACCAGATTTGAATTGATTTTTTTTCTTTCCGGTGATTTGATTTTTTTCTTTTTTTTTTATTATTCTTTTGTTAATTGAAACTATTTTTGCATAAGTGTGTTTGTTTAACCATTAAGTTTTCTCTTATCATTGTTAATCATGAGTACCATACTTAAATCATTCCTCCTGAACATTCTTAAACCACTTCAACGTGTCAAATCTCATCTCAAAAGGCAGATTCAATTTTGTAAAACACATCGTATTTGGGCTCTGCAACCACCAGAGTTAGTATCCTATGTTGAGGATTTAGAAAGCCAACTCAGAGACATTGAGAGAAGTATTTACGACATCCAGTTGGAGCTTGAGGTAAATTCAATAAGAGCACGATTTTAATTTTCTTTGTGTGTTTTAATTTGTTTTTCTGTTTGTGCGCTTTAGTTTGTTACCCCGGTGAAGTGGCAGATAACGGTACTCCATGACAATCAAGTCGGTTACTTCAGTTTCCCATAATAACTGATATTCTGAGGCGAAGGTATGTACAGAAATGAGATTCTAGCGAAGCTTCACAAGCGATTCCCTTCACTCCCTCAGAATGCCCTCCTTACGATCTATAAAGCCCGGTCCGTACGCATGCGATTGCTCATAAGGAATAACATACCTGCTGACATCTGTTGGTTAATCGAGGCTAAAGTACGATTGGCAGGAATGGTGTCTGATAACAGGGAAGATAAGATTCAATTCATTAGGGATGGCTTGAATAAGGAGTCATTGGATGTTATCCTTTTGTCTCTTGAAACGTATCCCAATGGATATGTGCAAGGAGCGATTCTCTAGTTATGGTCATTATTCCAGAAAGGGCATGCACGATATAGTCTCGGGAATCTGACTATAAACGACCTTGTTTGCCAGTTTATAAGAAAACTGGATGGGAAGCCTATCCTCGACCCATAGAGGGCGTTCAAGCCGTTTCTGGACATAAAACCAAAGGAAGATGTGAGCCACAGCCACAACAACCTGTAAATATCCTTTTACTTCACTGTTATTTTATTTCACTGTTGTTTTATCTTTTTCATTATTGTCTTTAATAATTTTATTTTATCATGGTTTCTTTTTCCTTTTACTGTTTCCCTTTTGCTCATTTTTTTATACAGCTTAATAGTTTATTATTTTATACACGATCTTTAGATTTCTTTTGAGTTAACCCTAAAAAAAAATTATAAAATAAAAAAAGAGAAAAAAGTGTGTTGCTACATTTGGAGGCCTATCTAATTAGTAGATATGGAAGATTATTTAGAGCCCTAAAAGATGATGGAAAGACCATCTTTGATCCATTTGAGCCTTTCTAGCCATCCTTTTTATGAAATATCCATAGTTAACCATTTTGAGCCTTTAAAAAAAAAACATTTTCTTTGTCAAACTTATCATCTTGACCCACTCTGATTTGGAGTATTACCAAATATCTTACATATTTCATCACCTATTTATGTTTGAGAAAAATGTAAATAATTATTTTGTTCAGTGAAGTTGTGCCAAACAAAAACAAAAAAAAGGAAAAAAAATTTGTTGTTTAAAAAAAAAACAATGATAGGTGAAATCCACCTTGCAACTTTAAAAAAAAATCTCTACATATTTCTCAAACATACACTTTTTTTTTCTTATTTCCCTTCCTTTATTAGCCATGTCCTAATAAAAGTCCTTCTTGATTTTAGGGAACTATAATCTAAAGTAGAAGCTAGTTATATGGGCTAAAGAGATGTGGTGGTGCATAAAAAAATAAAAATAAAAATAAATAAATTGGGTTGACTAGCATTTTTATTTGATTTGAGATTGTATTATTTCTAAGTTAAGGACATATTTCTTTCATCTTGGTGAGAGCATGTGATATTACTTCTTTATTATTTTCTCTCAATTACCATTCATTGGAGTGACTATTTTTATTGGGTTTAATTTCTTTGTGAGACTGTCACTACTTCCAGTGAGATTTTGGGGTTTGACATGTCATTCTTGAAAGTAGCTGTGACAAAATCTACTGAGCTGATTCATGTGGATGGTTGATGTGGGTGTGATGTTTCTTTAGACTGGAGATAATGCTTATACTTTTACTTGATTACTATCATTAGTCTGATTGAATAAACATGATTGTTTATATATATATATATATATATATATATATATATATATATATTAGATTTGAATTTTGTTTTCGCTTTATTTGCTAGGGACTAACAATAAGCTGGTTGGGGGGTGTGTTGAGTGTTAGAAAATGCATATTTATAAAGGAGAAAATCGTCATTTTACATTTCAAGCCTTACTAACAACCCTTACTTTTATGTATTTAAGCTTCTTGTAATTTAATTATGTGTGTTTTATTTTAATTAAGTATTTTATGTATTTTAGGGGCATCATAGTCATTTCACAATGAACAAGAGATCAGACGACAAAACGAACATCACTTTTGAACTCGTGACAAAAACCCAGAGGAGCAAAAAGGAAAAATGGCTTCACATGTAAGTACTATTCATATGTACATCGTTTACGCATCGCTCACTGCTCACATGATCGATGATGTGGCATTGACCGATGATGTCGCATTGACTGATGAGGTGTCATGATCCTGTTGGACTAAAATTCTTATGCACTGTTGATCGATTATGTGGCAGCATATCAGTGGACCAAAA
This sequence comes from Citrus mangshanensis, assembly GCA_030449895.1. NCBI lineage: Eukaryota > Viridiplantae > Streptophyta > Magnoliopsida > Sapindales > Rutaceae > Citrus > Citrus mangshanensis. The sequence continues at coordinate 1,831,488 of JASUUJ010000371.1, forward strand.
ATCTCGCATACGGTACATGCATTACACAAGATTATTTTCAACCAAACCGCGTCACTGATCAACCCAGGTCAAACCTTGTTACTGTTCACCCGCGTGGTCAAACCGCATACTGTTGACTGATGACGTGGCGCAATCCTGAGCGTCCAAACTGTTTTTAATCTGATGGCCACGATTTACTCAATGTATCTATAAAAAAGGAGTCTCCCCCCCTAATTTGAGATCTCTGAATCTATTTTTGGACTCTATTTTCTGTAATTCCTTCTCCATCTTGTATTTTCTATGTATTTTAATAAATTTCTATTTGCCCCTAGTTCAATTATGAGTAGCTAATTTTCTTTTAAATTTGGGTTGAAAGTGAAGTCTCAACATGTGTCATAGGCTTTATTTGGTAAATTTATTTTCTCTTCTCCTCTAGTTTTTGCGGATATTTTGACTTCTCGTCGATAAATAATAATAAGCTTGTCTAGATACCGCCCTGGTTTCACAGGCTCCTTAGTACAAGGTTATTATTATTTGACACGATAAGCCCTTCGCACCATATTGATTAGAGTGTGGTTCATGAGGTGTGAATTCCCCTCTCATGATTTAATTGGTATTAATAGGGAATATTTAGCCCATGGTGCATGTTGATACGGATCCAGATACCCAAGTATGTCATTTCAATAAACTTCTATTCAATTTATTCTCGCCATTGAAAATCTAATTTTAGGATAATCTAAAGTCATTTTCACCACAAATCCAACCACCCATTTAGAAAATTAATTCTACATATAATTAAAATCCACCTCCTCGTGGGATCGACACTCGGCACCATTGATCTATTCTACAATAGATTCATTCACTTGCGAGTTCAATAAAATTTGCACAACAACCCCTTCCAAAACTAGGAAAAGGCACATTATCCAAGAAGATGAAGAAGAGGACCCTGGAGAGGAGCCCCCCATTCCAGTCCTTTCGGGCAAGGGCAAGAAAAAAATAACAACCTCTCCAGCCTCTGAAAATGACATTGAGCAAGTCGATGTAGAGTTGGCTGCTTCAGCAGCCAAAGTTACGAATACACCCGCAGAAGCCAAGCAGCTACTTGATATCATTTCCGCCGTTACAGTTGAGGGACAGGTAGCTGATGCATCAACCCTAACTCCTCCACAGCAAACTCCTGGCCAACCTGTTTGTACCAGTCCGTGACAATCCAGTAAAAGAAAGGGCAGTACATTTAGAGGCACTACTACAGCAGCCTCGCCACAACCAAAACGAACCAGATCGGTGTCAACCACGCCAGCTGCCCCAGCCGTAACTCCTCTCACCAGCCCAGTGAAGAAAAAAACAAAGACGTTGTCAGCTACTTCCCCACAAGCTTCACCAAAGGGTAAGCTGCGCAGTGCATCCAAGAAGCGCTAGGTCCTCCTGTCATATTGCAGCAGTACCAACCACAGGGAAATATTCCCTTCTTGCTAGTCAATTTATTTTAATTAAAAAAAATTTCTTTCATTATGTTTTTCAATTTGTGTGGTATTTTCTAATGTCTTCCACGTCCTTGTCAAATTGTGTGACTTCGTTGTGTATGCTTGTGAGGACACAACACCTTTCCAATGGGGGGGTTGTGTTTCTGAGTGCAGGTGTTTATGCTTGTGTTGTGTGAAGCTCTGTTATCTAATATTTGTGGTATGGATTTGAAAACCTAATGAAGATAAATTGAGTGTTATTCAGTATTTGTGAGAATGCCAAGTAGAGATAGTTACAAATGGAGGTTGAAATTATGTCCCGACACTTAGACTTTTTTTGAGTTATATGAGACTGCTAGAGCAGAGCCAAAAGAGTAGAAAAGAACTTAATTTGGGGGGAAAAGCAAGTTTGATTGACTGCGATATCTATGAAATAAACTTTGTTCCAATGGCTCAAATTGTAGAGTAACCAGATCTGAGTATGTACTCTATATACAGAGTTGTGTTCAAAGGTAACAAGAGTTATGAGCAATGCTGTAGCATTTTTATGTGCTAGTAAAAAAAAAGAGAAAAGTAAGACAATAATACAAGAAAGTCCTCTGTCTAAGGCATTGAGTAACCAGGTCTGTTCATGAGCCCCATGTTCAGCCTTGAGTAAAAGATATCTCTAAATAAGATTATATTACAGATATTGCTACAACAACTCTGATCTGTGCATGGTTTAAGTAATTGGGTGTCATCATTACAATTAATTGACATTCACATGAAAAATAAATGTTGCAGTGAGGAGGTTGAATACTCTCAAGTTTTCAATCTTATAATCAGCACAGTTTGACCATAGGAAATTTATGCTACCCTATATATAAATGCAATTTTGTTACTGTTGAATTACATGCAATCTCTTGTGATATTATAGCATCTCTGGAATTCAATCAAAGTAGCACACACACACTGTGGACATAAGAAAGCTTAAGTCTAGAACTGATTTACTATGGTCACTTTGCATAATTGGGATTGTGATATGAAGGTGGAAGAATCCTTACAAATTTGATAAAAGAGCTAAAGTTGTGTTGCATGATTGTTTGCATGAAGTGTTAGTATGTTGTCATTACTTGAGGAAAAGTAAAGGTTTAAGTGTAGGGGTGTGATAACTCTATGAAATGAGAGTTATTACATCAATTTTAGACTTAAATCGAGATCACTTAGAGAGCAAATAAAGTGTTTTTATTACATTTTGGTTAGTTTTTGCATAAACATTCATTTTAGTTTAGTCTTAATAAGTTTTGCTTGAATCAAAGTAATTTGTGCTCAAAACAGGTGCATAATTGTAGGTTTTCAGAAATTCTTAATTCATGAAGGGATGCTGAGACATTAGACCAGCAAGAGGAGGAAAGAAGATGGTCGCAAAAGAAGTAAAGCACAATCGGGAACAGTGCAGTGTTGTAACTGTTGTTAGAGCCACCAGTGCTGTAGCAATCTGGGAGCACGGAGGGAGAAAACTTAAGTGCGAGTCAGATGCAGATTTGCGATCTGCATGTTTCTTAATTTAACTCATACACGTCCACGGACTTTTATTTATCTTAATTTTCAGTATAAAAGGATAGCGCGCACCACATAAAACAGCGGCAAGGAATTAACATTGGAGAAATCGATAGAAAAAAAGAAAACAATCAGAATTCAAGAGAACCAAGTCTGCATCAGTGAAGAATCCAGCAGCATTATTTGGATTAAATCTTCATCGTTCTTTACTTGTTCTTTTCTTTACTTTCTTTTCTTTACTCTTTGATTGAACCGATGTATTTCGTGAACAATATATTGCTATTTGTTTTTCTCATTCAGAATATGAACTAGATTTGCTTGTAGTTGAGTGACAAACAATCTAATGGGTTCGTGATTGTTCTTATGTGTTGTTATGTCATTGCTGTAGCATTTTACTCTAGTAGTTATTATTAATATGACTGTTATTTCAGTTGACCACCCATTTAATAGTTCAAGTTAAGATAGAGCAGCAAAATGGCATGTCTTAGTAGATATTATTAGAGTATTACTTGATCTTAATTTACGTTTCTTGGATTAAGTTATCTTGAATCCCATAAGGTTTATACTTGAAGTTAAGATTTATGACACACTAGACATAGGTGCTTACCTTGTAGGGTGGAGAGACTAAAGGGTCATAAGGCCATATCATAAGTAGATTGGCAACTGGTCATTACTAATATATTTAAGGGTATGAGAGTTTTAATACGCGACGGCTGAGGATATAGATTAATTCTACTCAGTGCTGCAGCACTTGCCGTAACAACTGATGTTAACTTGATGAAAAACAGTCAGCCCATAAGGAGAGTTTGATCATTCAACTACCATAGTCTCAATTGAATCTTAGACACATTTAATTTAGTTTATTTCATTACGGTATTGTTTTACTTTATTCTCTCACAATCATCAATTACGATAGAACCCACTTTATCTTTGTTAACTTCGGACTCAAGTTAGTTTGCACTATTCTGATTTCTATAGCATTTCAAGTAACATCAATCCCTGTAGAGACGATCTTGAATACTCATCACTTTATTACTTGTTATGTATACTTATACATTGGCATTAGTAGCATTTGATTACAAAATTTACCAACAATCCCACATCTCTCTCCCAAAGTGTTGCCCACACATATAATCACTCAATTTTGGTATTAAAATAAAAAATTACACAAACTTTCCCTCACATAATGTATGTGTTTAAAATAGAACCCCAAAATGCAATTTAATTAAAGAATAACAAGTTATAAGCACAAGAGGGGTTGAATACTCAATAACAAGCTCAATGATAATTATATAATCTATTCTAATTTAAATTTGATTGAGCTTTTTTATAGAGAAGAAAACTAGCCGTTGTTAACTTTCTGGACAATATCATATCTCTGTTAACCTCAGTCAGTTTGTTGTTCTGACTTGTGCTAAGTAACCGTTATAATGAAATTTGAATTGTCGAATCACTATTTGAAATTGTTGGTTTACTATTTAATTCCAAAGTAATCACTGATCGAAGTTGGATTGTCATTTGTGAATAATGGTTTTCTGTTTAATCCTAGAAGCTCAACTGTTCAAAGTCAACTTGCCGTTTATGAATAATGGTTTGCCGTTTTTGATAAATTTGTTTCTGAAATTTATCGGTTAGCCATCTTCTCATTAACGATTAACTGTTAATTTCCAGAAGCTGTTAAAACTCAAACATATGTTATCGGTTTGCCATTTTAAAATTAACGGTTATCCGTTTGTTTTCAAAAACTTGAATTTGTCCAAAACATCATACAGCCTAAGAAATTATCCAAATTAAAGATTCTAACATTCTTAATCTTCTTTGTTATCATCAAAATCAATGTTATGGATACATTTATGTCAACAATCTCCCCTTTTTTTTATGATGACATACCTTGTATTCATATATGTGAATGATTCAAAAATATTAGCTCCCCCTAAATAAAAGTTCCCCTTAAGTATGTTACAGATTTTAAGGGTTGCCAATATAAAAAGTTATAACAATTTTAACCAAATCAAAGACATCCCCTTTTATGTGCCCGTGTATATATACCAATTTTAATAACGCAACTCTTCTTAAATAAAAAGGCAATTTTAACAAGTGCAAAGTTAAAAAACATGTATCTTTTTCCCCTTTATTATCAAAATGATAATTTAGTGATCGAGGAAAAGAAATGTAGTGAAAAAAAATTTTAAAAAAATTTACCCTTGTTGTCTGAGTTGAAATTTCGGCAGAATCTCCCCCTAAAAATAAGTATTACCTTAGGAAACATGTTAACGACATTACACCCAAATCATCAAATCAAAATCATCACCAAACCAACACACATATCAACTATATAATCAAATGTCAACCATCAAAGTATGAGTCACTAAAAAAAATAGCCAAGAACATATATATATATATATATATATATATATATCTCAAAATATATGAAAAAAATCAAGGTGTCATAACAAAATACATATACTGATACATAAAATATCTAAAGATAAAAACTAATAATGGACTATTGTAGAGGATGTGATCAAGAAGATGGAGGAAGAATGCCAAGAGCAGTGAAGATGCATTATTGGCCATCTAGGAGCTGCTGCTACTGATCAAGAATGCATTGTTGTTAAAGCTAGAAAGCAGCAAACTAAGACTGAAGCTATTGCCGCTGCTTAGAAAATGATCAAACCTCGCCTATTAGCTGTTGCAGAAACAAGAGGTGCCTCAGGAACTAGATTGTAATCGGTGTCCATGTCATGTCCCTTATATTCCTCTGGCCCCTTAGCCTGTGCTACTGCAGTTCGTCATGGCTCTTAAGGTCTAGCTCCTAATATAAAATCAAGCAGCTAATCAACAAGATAGATGTCGTTAAGCACTCACTCATCCTTTGGGACTACAAAGGTGTCATGGTTCTTAAACGAAGTCATTTAAACCCATTCCTCATTTTTTCTATAAAAGCCTCTCCCCTTTATGACCTTCCCTTCTAACTTATTGGTCTCTACATAGACTGAATCACTTAAAGGCACTTTAAAATGTCTCAAAATCTTAGTAGGGACACTGCCATATGGGAGTAACTTAGTAGTGACACTGCCATATAGGAGTAATTTGTTGGCTACTGCCAAAGTAGTTAGCATGTGGCAAAGAATAATATAACTGATAACTCTATTAAATGAGAGTTATCATGAGACTTTTAGGCTTAAATCAAGACTGTTGTGAAAATTTTAATATACTCGCAAGCGCACGAATCTAGAAATAGAATACTGGTAACGAAGTCGATCCCACAGGGATTGTTATAAATTGAAAAGTCTAATTTAAATCTAAAATTAATATTTAATTCTAGCCTAGTTGACCAAATTGAGTTTTTAAGAAAATTAAATCAATTAAACTAAGGAAGCAATTAAAATAAAGGAGAATTCAATAAGATAAGAATTACCAAGGTTTCAGAATCCACCACTATTCAACTAGCAATTATCTAATTATTAATTAATCCCCAATTTTAGAGTGACAACTCGAAATCAATCTATGTCATCTCATGGATATAACAATTAAGCCCAAGTAATTAAATTTAATGTAGGTTCTTTTTCTGCTTAATAATATGACATCTAAGCATCCAATGTAAACATATTGAATAACAAAGAGTCAAATTTTTCCTAAGCACTCTATGTAAACAATTTAATGAAAGACATCAAATTTTAATATACTCGCAAGCGCACGAATCTAGAAATAGAATAGTGGTAACGAAGTCGATCCCACAGGGATTGTTATAAATTGAAAAGTCTAATTTAAATCTAAAATTAATATTTAATTCTAGCCTAGTTGACCAAATTGAGTTTTTAAGAAAATTAAATCAATTAAACTAAGGAAGCAATTAAAATAAAGGAGAATTCAATAAGATAAAAATTACCAAGGTTTCAGAATCCACCACTATTCAACTAGTAATTATCTAATTATTAATTAATCCCCAATTTTAGAGTGACAACTCGAAATCAATCTATGTCATCTCATGGATATAACAATTAACCCCAAGTAATTAAATTTAATGTAGGTTCTTTTTCTGCTTAATAATATGACATCTAAGCATCCCATGTAAACATATTGAATAACAAAGAGTCAAAGTTTTCCTAAGCACTCTATGTAAATAATTTAATGAAAGACATAAAATCAAAGATAATCATGTATAAACTTTATAGATCCAAGCATAGAATTAATCGAATATTAATCCTAACAATCAATAATGCATGACAGAATTGATGAAAAGATTTTAATAACATCTAATTAATCATGTGAAATAAAATCATAAACATTAAAGCACATATATAGGGAATTAAATAAATAAAAAGATAATTATTTCATTGAATAGGATTTCATCCTTAACCTCAGTATAAGAAAATTAGCTAAACATACTTGAATTAAGAGCAACAAAAGAGATAAAATCAGCCATGAAAGTCGAACTACTGCAGATTTTCTTCTCTTTGTCTCGCGTTTTCCTCCTCTGGCGGCTCCTCTCTCCAAAAGCCAAAACTCCCTTTTATAATCTTTAAAATGGGCCCCACCTCTTAAATCCTAAAGCCAAAAGGCTTGGCCTTTTACTTGATTTGCACTCACACATGTCTTGGGCACTTAGAATTGCTAAAGGACTCCTTTTTCCAATTATAAAAGCCAAGTGTGGGTCCCTTCTTAAAGCTAAATCAATTTCTCTCCTTTGTCCGCATGTACATGATGAATTAACTTGTTGAATTCAGTTCCTTGGCTTGATTTCCGCATGTATGTATGTCTAACTGCTTCCAAAAATCAATTATTCTTTAATGCTTACAAATTGAACTCCTTTATGCTCTTTTTATCCATAATCTCCAATTAATTCCCTATTCAATAAAATAATTTAATTAATTAAAAATAACTAGCAATTAAATAATTAAGGGTAAAATATGTACATAAATTATGCTCATCAAAGACTTCTTAGAAAGTAATTGATGTGTTTTATTGTACTTTAATGATAGTTTGCATTACATTTATTTTAGTTTGAGTTTGATAAAGTTTATGTGATTCTTGAATAATTGTATGCCTAAAACATATGCTTAATTGTAGGTAATTGGAAACTTGAATTTTATGGAAATGATGTTGTTGCAATGGACTTATAAAGGAAAAACCGAGAATGGCAATAGAAGAATTTGAGCAAGTCTGGAACAGTGAAGATGTTGTAGCCATTGTTGTAGATACCATTGTCGTAGCAACTCTCGAGCATTGACAAAAAAATCCAGGCAAGATATTCAGAATATTGTGATCTGTAATTTCCTAATTTGAAGATGCGCGCCCTAAAAGTTTTCAGTTACCCTAGTTTGCGAATATAAAAAGAGGGATATATGAAAAGAAAAATGGGAGATCATCAAGTAAGATCAAAACAGAATAGAGACAACAAAGATATAGAATTCCCTATCAGAATTCAAGGCTGCACCAGTAGAAGATTTTGCAGAATCGATTGGAATCTATTCTTTTTTTTTCTTTTCTTGTTTATTTGTTATTCATTGATCATTGAAGATGTATTCGACGGCTAGAACTTGGTTTTTTATTTACCTTTCACAAATTATGAACTAAATTTTTTTGTGGTTGAGCGTTAAACTAGCTTGATGGTTAATTGACTGAATATAGATGCTGCTGCATGTTTGCTATAGCATTTTGCTTTGATGGTATTCATTTAAAGTCATTATTTCAGCTAACCATCCATTTAATGGTACAAGCTAGGAAAGAGTCACAAAAAGGTCTATCCTAGTGGAACATATAAGAGCAATATATAGTCTTGGATTGAGTTTAACTTGAGTCCTAAAAGGGTCATGCTTAATCTAAGATTAGTGATGAACTAAATATAGAGTTCACCTTGTAGGGTAAAGAGAACCTAAACGTGTAATGTTATATCTTATGTTGACATAGCAGTTGGTCACCGTTAGGGTGCATTAAGATATAAGACATCCAACGTGCTACCGCTGAGGATAAAACTGGTTTCTACCCAGTGTTGTAGTAGATGTTGTAGTAATTGAACTTGACATGAATAAAATATTCAAAACCATCAAGAGAGTTTAATCACTCAACTACTCCATTCATATTGATTTAACCTTTGTGTTTAACGTGCAAACTCTATTCACCGCAACTTTTAATTATTGAGATTTTATTTTCCTAAGCTATGTGGTAGTCTTGGTTGTATTGATTAAATTTAGAACATATATTGTACTGTTGAAATTGTTGTAGCAAGTATGATAACATTAATCCTAGTGGAGACTATCTTGAATACTCATCATTTTATTACTTGTTGTGTACACTTGTACATTGACACCATAGCAATTGAAGTAAAAGTAACAACAAATTTTTGGCACCATTACTAAGGATTGATTGTTTATTTTTTAGTTGTGAAATTCATTTTGACGGTGCTAATCTTTGATTTTATTACTTTGTTAACAAATCACTCTTGCACGCGCAAATATAAACTTGTTGAATTTCAATTTGATCCAAAGATTAAAAGAACTATAAGGAGATTGATAAGAGAGCAAATAAATTCAAAAGTTGTTGTAGTAATGGATGACTTGTATAACTTAGGAAACTTAGACCCTCACGGACCAATAAAACCTGTCATTGTTCAAGAAGATCAGAACGGGCAAATTAATCAGAGACAACCAGGGAATAACAATATCATCTGCATGGCAGATGATAAAGACAGAGCCATTAGAGATTATACAGTGTTTGAGGTAAGTAATGCTTTTAAACTAGTGATGTTTCAGATGTTGCAAACAATGGGGCAAATTAATGGATTACCATCAGAAGATCCTCATCACCACCTTAAGTTGTTCTTGGAGGTAAGTGATGCTTTTAAAATTGCTAGAGTATCACAAGATGCATTGAGACTAAGACTCTTTCTTTACTCCTTAAGAGATCGAGTAAGAGCATGGTTGAACTCTTTACCACCAGACTTCATCACAACATGGAATGACTTAGCTGATAAGTCTTTGATGAAGTACTTCCCACCAACCAAAAATGAAAAATTGTGGAATGATATCACTTTTTTTCATCAACTGGAAGCTGAAAGCTTGTATGAGGCTTGGGAAAGATTTAAGGAGTTGCTCAAGAGATGTCTTCATCATGGCATTCCTTGCTTTATACAGTTAGAAACCTTCTATAATGGGTTAAACCTAATAAATAGGGCCTTATTATTTAAATCTTACAATTAAGCCTATGAAATTTTGGAGAGAATTGCTAATAACAATTATTAGCGGCCATCAACTAGACAAACGGCCGCAAGAGGAGCAGCAGGGATACACAATGTGGATGCATTTACAGCATTATCAACCCAAGTAACATCATTGACCAATATGGTGAAAGTTATGACTGTTGAGCAAATTTTATTGAACTCGCAAGCGCACGAATCTATTGTAGAATAGACTAATGGTGACGAGTGTCGATCCCACGAGGAGGTGGATTTTAATTCTGTGTAGAATTAAATTTTGGAAATGGGTGGTTGGATTTGTGGTGAAAATGATTTGGATTATCCTAAAATTGGAATTGAAATGGCGAAAATAAATTCTAAAATTGGAATTGAAATGGCGAGAATAAATTGAAGAGAAATCTATTGAGATGACATACTTGGGTATCTGGATCCATATCAACATACATTATGGGTTAAATAATCCTTATTAATGCCAATTAAATCATGAGGGAAGAATCCACACCTCATGAACCACGCTCTAATCAATATGGTGCTAAGGGCTTATCGTGCCAAATAATAATAACCTTGTACTAGACAAGATTATTATTATTCGTCGACGAAAAGTCAAATCATCCACAAAAATTAGAGGGGAAAATAAAATAAATTTACCAAATAAAGCCCATGACACATGTTGAGACTTCACCTTCAACCCAAGCTTAAAAGAAAATTAACTACTCATAATTAAACTAGGGGCAAAATGGAAATTTATTAAAATACATAGAAAATACAAGATGGAGAAGGAATTACAGAAAATAGATCCCAAAAATGGATTCAGAGCTATCAAATTAGAGGGGGAGGCCCCCTTTTTATAGATACATTGAGTAAATCGTGGCCATCGGATTAAAAACAGTTTGGACGCCACATCATCAACAAGATTTTTGACCACGGGTGAACACGATTTGACCCGGGTTAAACAATTACGCGGTTTGGTTGAAAATAATCATGTGTGATGCATGTAACATCATCAATGCCACGTCATCAATCCGCCTATGTGAATGCGATGCATGCACGTGAATAGTACCGTACATTTTTCGTTTTATGCTCCTCCTAAGGTTTTTGACTGTTCTGAGTTCAAAAGTGATGTCCATTTTGCCGTCTGATCTCTCATTTATTGTGAAATGACCATGATGCCCCTAAAATACATAAAATATTTAGTTAAAATAAAATACACATAATTAAATTATAAGAAGCTTAAATACATAAAAGTAAGGGTTGTTAGTAAGACGAGAAATGTAAAATGATGATTTTCTCCTTTATAAATATACATTTTCTAACACTCAACACACCCCCCAACCAGCTTAGTGCTAGTCCTTAGCAAATAAAGCGAAAACAAAATTCACATCCAAAATGATTTTTTTAAACACTCTTGTTTATTCAATCAGACTAACGATAACAATCAAATAAAAGTATAAGCATTATCTCAAGTCTAAAGAAACATCACACCCACATCAACCATCCACATGAATCAGCTTAGTAGACTTTGTCATAGCTACCTTCAAGAATGACATGTCAAACCTCAAAATCTCACTGGAAGTAGTAACACTCTCACAAAGAAATTAAACCCAATAAAAATAGTCACTCCAATTAATGGTAATTGAGAGAGAAAAAAAAATGATATCACATGCTCTCACCAAGATGAAAGAAATATGCCATCAGCTTAGAAATAATACGATCTCAAGTCAAATAAAAATGCTAGTCAACCCAATTTATTTATTATTATTATTTTTTTATGCACCACTACATCTTTTTAGCCCATATAACTAGCTTCTACTTCATACTATAGTTCCCTAAAATCAAGAAGGACTTTTATTAGGACGTAACGTAGGCTAGGGACATGGTTAACAAAGAAGGGAAATAAAGAAAACAAAGTGTATGGTTGAGAAAAATGCAGAGGAATTTTTTTTTGAAAGTTGCAAGGTGGATTTCACCTATTATTGTTATTTTTTTTCTTCTTCTTTTTTTTTTGAAATAACAATTTTTTTTTAGCATAACTTCACTATACAAAATATTTATTTACATTTTTCTCAAACATAAATAGGTGATGGAACTTGTAAGATATTGGGTAATACTCCAAATCGGAGTGGGTCAAGATGATAAGTTTGACAAAGAAAAGTTTTTTTTTTTTTAAGGCTCAAAAGGGTTAACTATGGATATTTGATAAAATTGATGGTTAAAAAGGCTAAAATGGATCAAAGATGGTCTTTCCATCGTCTTTTAGGGCTCTAAATAACCTTCCATATCTACTAGTTAGATGAGCCTCCAAATGTAGCAGCACACATTTTTTTTCTTTTTTTTTTTAATTTTACAATTTTTTTAAGGGTTAAATCAAAAGAAATCTAGAGATCGTGTATACAATAATAAACTGCTAAGCTATATAAAGAATGGGCAAAAGGGTTACTCTCCAAGAAAAATGATAGGTTCAAAAACTCACTTGGTACTTATTATGACATGTTCATTCCTTCAAGCAACTCATATTTATCTCCAACATCAACATGTAGAGTAGCAAACATAGTGTAACATCACTTAAGACCAAAGATAATACAAATACTAAAATTTGAAATTAATCATGTCATCCAATGTTAAAACAAATCACAAATTTTATTTTATGTTTTTTTTAAACAACATTCTACCCCCCAACCTATTCTAAACATGAAAGGAAAATATGCATGCAGAAATGTGAAAATGATGCAGAAAAATTAATTAGAAAAATTACACTTAAAATGATAGAAAAAGAAATTTTTTTGTTTTATTTTTAACTAAGAAGATGCGTTTCTAGAGGCACTACACTCCATATTCAGCCATCTTCGACTCAAATATTTAAAAATGTATATTTATAAAGGAGAAATTAAAAAAGAAGAAGAAAAATGAACATCAAAACTTAATAAAAAAAAAGAAAATGTCTGAATTTTTTGAATTTTTTTGTTTTTTTTCAAATGATGAATATGCGTTTCTAGAGTCACTACACTCCATATTCAGCCATCTTCAACATAAAAAGTTAGCAACAGTTAGTTTCTACAATAAAAAATTAGTAAAAACTTAACCAAGATTCCACAATTGTCGACTATTCCCTCCCCCCAACTAGAACGAAACATTGTCCTCAATATTTGAAAGGAAAGAAGTAGAGTTTAGAAGACATCACCTGGGTGGTGCAACACAGAAGAAAATATTTACAAGCGGAGAGTTAAATCTATTTTGTATTTCTTACTTCGGCTACTGTTACCATCATTATTTGGACGCTCCAACACAAAGGTCTAGGGGTCTGGCTCCGGTCTATAAGCTTGTAACAGATCAAGTAGCTCATTCGCAGTGTGAGCATAAATAAAAAGTTTTGGAGGTAACTCACCTGCCAATCATACTTTAGCCTCGATTAACGAACGTATGTCAGCAGGTATGTTATTCCTCATGAGCAATCGCATGCGTTCGGACCGGGCTTTATAGATTGTAAGGAGGGCATTCTGGGGAAGTGAAGGGAATCGCTTCTGAAGCTTCGCTAGAATCTCGTTTCTATCCATACCTTTGCCTCAGAATATCAGTTATTATGGGAAACTGAAGTAACCGACTTGATTGTCATAGAATACCGTTATCTGCCACTTCACCGGGGTAATAAACTAAAGCACACAAATAGAAAAAAAAATTAAAACACACAAAGAAAATTAAAATTATTCTCTTATTAAATTTACCTCAAGCTCCAACTGAATGTCGTAAACACTTCTCTCAATATCTCTGAGTTGGCTTTCTAAACCCTCAACATAGGATACTAACTCTGGTGGTTGCAGAGCTCAAATACGATGTGTTTTACAAAATTGAATATGCCTTTTGAGATGAGTTTTAACACGTTGAAGTGGTTTAAGAATGTTCAAGAGGAACGGTCTAAGTATGGTACTCATGATTAACAATGATAAGAGAAAACTTAATGGTAAAACAAACATACTTATGCGAAAATAATTTCAATTAGCAAAAGAATAATGAAAAGAATGAAAGAAAAATCAAACCACCAAAAAGAAAAAAAATCAATTCAAATCTGGTGGGTCACTCAAATTTATTTCGGTGTCTTCTCCATGTGGTTGGTACTCTAGATATGGCTTTAATCTTTGACAATTAACTTTAAATGTGACACCGTTCTTTGGGTCCTTAATTTCAATTGCCCCATGTGGAAAAACAGTATAAACAATAAAGGGGCCAGACCATCGAGAGCGTAACTTACCTGGGAATAGGTGCAAGCGAGAATTGAATAAAAGTACTTTCTGACCTAGAGTGAAAGATTTTCTCATAATTTGCTTGTCATGGAAGACTTTCATTCGTTGCTTGTAAATCTTGGCATTTCCGTACGCATCATTGCGAATTTCTTTAAGTTCTGCCAGCTGTAATCTTCTTACGGAGCTAGCTTGCTGCATGTCAAAGTTGAATTTCTTGATGGCCCAATATGCACGATGCTCGAGTTCTACAGGTAGGTGGCAAGTTTTTCCATACACTAGCCTATAGGATGACATCCCAATCGGGGTCTTGAAAGCCGTTTTATATGCCCATAATGCATCATCAAGTCTTAATGATCAATCTTTTCTGTTTGGCCTCACTGTCTTTTCTAATATGTGCTTTATTTCTCGATTGGAGATCTCAACTTGGCCACTGGTTTGCGGATGATATAGGGTCGCCACTTTGTGAGTGATTGAATACTTTGTCAAAAGAGCTTTGAATGCTTTGTTACAAAAGTGGGCACCACCATCACTGATTATTGCTCGAGGGAATCCAAAGCGTGAGGCAATGTTGCTTTTCAAAAATCCTATCACCACCTTGTGATCATTAGTTCTGCATGGAATTGCTTCTACTCATTTCGATACGTAGTCAACAGCAACCAATATGTATTGATGGCTAAAAGACGGGGGAAAGGGTCCCATGAAGTTGATACCCCATACATCAAAAATCTCAACCACTAAAATTGGATTTAGTGGCATCATGTTCCTTCGCGTAATGCTCCCCATTCGTTGACACCTATCACATGAAGAACAGAAAGTGTAAGCATCTCAAAATATAGTTGGCCAATATAAACCACATTGTAAAACTTTAGTCGCTGTCTTCTTAGTACTGAAATGGCCTCCACAAGCTTGGTCATGGCAGAATGAAAGAATATTCTGAATTTCATTTTCTGGGACACATCATCTAACAATTTGATCTGCACAATATTTGAACAAATACGGGTCATCCCAAAAGAAATTCTTTATTTCTGCAAAGAATTTGGCTTTGTCTTGCTTGGTCCAATGCTCTGAAAGTTGACCTGTAACAAGATAATTAACTATATCAGCATACCAAGGTAATACTTCCACACTCATTAATTATTCATCTGGAAATGACTCATTCAATGTTAATGGCTCTGTAATTGTGTCAAAATGGAGATGAGAGAGATGGTCTGCCACAATATTTTCTGTACCTTTCTTATCTTTAAATTTCAAGTCAAATTTCTGCAAAAGTAACACCCAACGAATTAGTCTAGCTTTTGCATCTTTCTTCGTGAGAAGATATTTAAGAGCAGCATGATCTGTGAACACAATTATTTTACAACCAATGAGATAAGATCGAAATTTTTCCAATGCAAACACTACTGCTGGCATTTCTTTTTCAATAGTTGAATAGTTCAACTGTGTATCATTCAATGTCATACTAGCATAATAAATAACATGGGAAATTCGATCAACTCTTTGTCCTAATACTGCTCCTACTGCATAATCAGATGCATCACACATGAGTTCAAATGGTAAGCTCCAGTTTGGGGGCTGAATGATGGGTGATGATGTTAACAATTGCTTTAATTTTTCAAACGCCACAAGACATGAATCATTAAAGATAAAAGGTACATCCTTAGCAAGTAAATTGCATAAGGGTCTAGAAACTTTGCTAAAATCTTTAATGAAACGTCTATAGAAACCAGCATGCCCAAGAAAAGATCTTGCTTCTCTGACTGTTTTGGGTGGAGGAAGATTAGAAATGAGATCCACCTTGGCTTTGTCAACCTCAATACCTTTGCTTGAAATGATGTGACCGAGAACAATACCTTATTTTACCATAAAATGTCACTTCTCCCAATTTAAAACCAAGTTCTTCTCGATACATCTATGCAGAACTAGTGTTAAATGATGTAAACATTGATCAAACGAGTCACCAAAGACAGAAAAATCATCCATAAAGACTTCAAGGAATCGTTCAACCATATCAGAAAAAATGTTTAACATGCATCGTTGAAATGTAGCAGGTGCATTACATAATCCAAATGGCATATTCCTATATGAAAAAGTGCCAAAAGGGCAAGTGAAAGTGGTTTTCTCTTGATCTTTTGGTGCTATGGGAATCTGATTATATCCTGAGTAGCCATCTAGAAAGCAATAAAATTCATGGCCTGCTAATCTATCAAGCATTTGATCAATAAATGGTAAAGGAAAATGGTATTTACGTGTGACAGAATTCAACTTTTTATAATCAATGCATACACGCCATCCTGTAGTCACTCTAGTGGGTATCAATTCATTATCGGCATTTGTAACTACTGTGACTCTTGACTTTTTAGGGACAACTTGTACAGGACTGACCCATGAACTATCAGAAATTGGGTAAATGATACCTGCGTTTAATAGCTTAAGGACTTATGTTCTAACAACTTCTTTCATATTAGGATTTAACCGACGTTGCATTTCCCTAGTAGATTTAGCATTTTCATCAAGGTGAATGTAATGCATGCAGTCTACTGGGTTTATACTTTTAATGTCTGTTATGGTCCATCCTAATGCTCCTTTTGTGCTCTTTTAAAACATCCAACAACTTACCTTTTTGTTCGTCATTTAGGGATGATGAGATGATTACCGGTAGAGTATTTTCTTCTCCCAAAAATGCATATTCCAAAGTGTTGGGCAACAGTTTAAGCTCGAGTTTCGGTGGTGATTCTGATGATAGGATGAGTTTCTTCTCTGATGGTGCTAGTTTTTCAACTCTTGACTTCCATTTATTAGTATCCATGGATGGTGCTGAGTCAAGTAGGGCGTTGACCTCATCGACCGATCTGTCAATATCAAAATCCAAACCAAAGTGAGTTAAACATATTTGTAAAGGATCATCACTAAGGTTTGAAAGAAAATTATTATCAACTATTTTTTCTATTAAATCCATATCAACAATTCCATCATCTGCATTGTGAGGTTGTTTGGCAATGTTGAAGATGTTCAGCTCCATAGTCATGTTGCCGAAGGACAACTGCATATTTCCAGTCCTGCATTGAATGTGAGCATCCGCAGTTGCCAAGAAAGGTCGGCCTAGAATAATGGGGATGTGCTTCCCTGAATTCTGTATTGGTTGAGTGTCAATTACAATGAAATCAACAGGAAAATAAAACTTGTCTACCTGGATAAGCACGTCCTCCACAATACCACGAGGTATTTTCGTGGACCGATCTGCAAGTTGTAACACCATTGGAGTTGGGAGTAATTCTCCAAGTCTAAGTTTCAAAAATACTGAGTAAGGCAACAGATTTACACTAGCTCCTAAATCCAACAAAGTATTCTCAATTGTGTTGTTCCTTATGCTACATGAGATAGTGGGAGAGCCTGGGTCTTTGCATTTTAGAGGAATTTTATGTTGGAGTATTAGAACTAACGTTTTCTGTTAAAAATGCCTTCTTTTGAACATGAATGTTTTTCTTTTTAGTACAAAGGTCTTTAAGAAACTTGAAATAAGATAGAACTTGCTTTATAGCATCAAGTAAAGGGATGTTAACACTTACCTGTTTGAAGATTTTGAGAATCTCACCTGTAATTTGATGGTTTTCTCATTACTCCTATGGCATTGGCTTGATCTGAGTATGAGTCATGGTCATGTGACTCTGTTGATTTAGCAGTCGATAACGATGCTATTTGTCGAGCGAGACCTTCAACCATCTCCTTGAATGCCAATGTGAACCTCATTTACTCCTTTAATTCTTCTATTATTTCTGAGTGACCGACTCCGTTGTTGGAAATTATCCGCTTGTCGCTGGAAGAATTCACAAATCTCTGATGCACTTTTTGACATTAGCTCTCCTCCACTTGTTGCCATTAGCCATTCTTGCACATTCGGCAATAATCCCTCCAAAAAGTATTGGCATTGGTGCCATTTCTCGTACCCATGATGTGGAAACTTCAAGAGTAGCCCATTGAATCGCTCCCATGTTTCGAAAAACTGCTCGTTTTCTCTCTGGGTAAACTCTGAAATTTCCCTGCGAATAGCATTGGTTTTATGCACTGGAAAATATTTATTCAAAAATTTCATTACCATTTGTTCCCATGATGCAATGCTATTAGCAGGCAATGTATTAAGCCATGAACGAGCTCTGTCCTCTAAAGAAAATGGGAATAGTCTAAGTTTTACATCATTATCTGAAAAATTCTCATATTTAAATGTTTGAAAAATAGCATGAAAATCATTCAAATGATTAAATGACTCCTCATTTTCTAGGCCATAGAATGTTGGGAGACAATTTAGCACACTAGGTTTTAGTTCAAAACTCCTAGCAGCTACATTTGGGTATCTTATGCATGATGTGCTCAAATTAGGTAAAGGACTGAAGTAGTCCTTAAATGGCTTCTCTTGTGGTTGCAAATCCATTTTATTTTTAACTTGTTTGTGTGTGCGAAGTGTTTTCTCAAGTTCAAGGTCTATAGGTTCAAGACTAGTTAATAATGATCTTCGACCATGCATGCAAAACAAATAAAATAAAAATAAAGATGGGAACAATATAAAAAATAAAGAAGAGGGAGAAATTACGATACTAACCTTATTGCACTATTATAACCTTACTAAAAAACAATACGTGAAATAAATTAATTAAAAAAATTAGTAAGATAAACAAAAATTACAAAGAAGAAGAAAAAAATAACTTGAAAATTAAATTATAGAATTTTAAAGAAGAGAAAAAGAAAAGAAATACTAACCTTTAAATGTCGATTTACTTTTTTTTTCTTTTTCTTTTTTAATAATAAAAAATACAAGAAAACAAATAAAAGAAATTATTCACAAAAATTAATTTTACGAATTAAAATAACTTACCTCGCTGGCAACGGCGCCAAAAACTTGTTGAGCAAATTTTATTGAACTCGCAAGCGCACGAATCTATTGTAGAATAGACTAATGATGACGAGTGTCGATCCCACGAGGAGGTGGATTTTAATTGTGTGTAGAATTAATTTTGTAAATGGGTGGTTGGATTTGTGGTGAAAAAGATTTGGATTATCCTAAAATTGGAATTGAAATGGCGAGAATAAATTGAAGAGAAATCTATTGAGATGACGTACTTGGATATCTGGATTCGTATCAACATGCATCATGGGCTAAATAATCCTTATTAATGCCAATTAAATCATGAGGGGGGAATCCACACCTCATGAACCATGCTCTAATCAATATGGTGCTAAGGGTTTATCGTACCAAATAATAATAACCTTGTACTAGGGAGCCGGTGTAACCAGGGCGGTATCTAGACAAGATTATTATTATTCGTCGACGAAAAGTCAAATCATCCACAAAAATTAGAGGGGAAAATAAAATAAATTTACCAAATAAAGCCCATGACACATGTTGAGACTTCACCTTCAACCCAAGCTTAAAAGAAAATTAACTACTCATAATTAAACTAGGGGCAAAATGGAAATTTATTAAAATACATAGAAAATACAAGATGGAGAAGGAATTACAGAAAATGGATCTCAAAAATGGATTCAGAGCTATCAAATTAGAGGGGGAGGCCCCCTTTTTATAGATACATTGAGTAAATCGTGGCCATCGGATTAAAAACAGTTTGGACGCTCAGGATTGCGCCACATCATCAGTCAACAGTACTCGGTTTGACCACGCGGGTGAACAGTAACACGATTTGACCCGGGTTAAACAATGACGCGGTTTGGTTGAAAATAATCCTGTGTGATGCATGTACCGTACGCGAGATTTTTGGTCCACTAATATGCTGCCACGTCACCATCAACAGTACATAAGAATTTCAGTCCAACAGGCTCGTGACACCTCATCAGTCAATGCCACATCATCAGTCAATGTCACGTCATCGATCCGTGAACATGCGTGAATAATGCACATGTGAATATTTTTCCTTTTATGCTCTTCCTAAGGTTTTCGACCGTCCTGAGTTCAAAAGTGATGTCTGTTTTGCCATCTGATCTCTCGTTTATTGTGAAATGACCATGATACCTCTAAAATACATAAAATATTTAATTAAAATAAAACACACATAATTAAATTACAATAAGCTTAAATACATAAAAGTAAGGGTTGTTAGTAAGACGTGAAATGTAAAATGATGATTTTCTCCTTTATAAATACACGTTTTCTAACACTCAACAATGACCACTACTCTAGTAACTGTCAAGCAAGTTGCTGAGATTTCCTGTTTGTACTATTGAGAGGGGCATTTATTTAATGAGTGCCTATGGAATCCAGCTTCAATTAATTATGTGGGCAATTTCAATAGACAAAACTAGAACAATCCATATTCTAATACCTACAACCCTGGATAAAGGCAGTATCCAAATTTTTCATAGAACAACCAGAACCAGCATGTTCCAGCACCCAGTGGATAGAACAGACCTACTCAGCCACCTGGTTTTCATCAGCAAATCCAAGAGTAAAGAAACACCAGTAATGATCAATTTAGTTCCTGGGAAATATTAATTAAAGAGCACATTGTGAAGAATTGAGCAGTTGTCCAAAGTCAAATTGTGTCCTTGAGAAATTTAGAAAATCAAATTGGACAGCTTACCACAACATTAAGTAACAGACCTCAGGGAAGTTTACCTAACAACACAGAAGATCCAAAGAGAAATGGTAAGGAACATTGTAAGATGATCAACTTAAGGTATGGGAAGGGTGTTGATAATCTTGTGGGTATGCCAAGAAAAATGATGGAACATATTTCACCTCCCGAGGAACTTCAAGTTGAAAAAGAGTTGCAGCAACCCAGTTATCAAAACACTAGTGAAAGCAGCCAAGCTATAGCAACCACAGGAAAAAATCCCTCAGTACCTATTGAAGCAGAAGCTGTAATACCAGCAGTAACAACCCAGAGTCAATCAAAAGAATAGCAACTTGTATCTCCTGCTGCCATGCAACAGTGTAGGCATCCACCATCTTTCCCACAAAGATTCCATAAACAAAGACAAGATAAGTAGTTCAGCAAATTCTTGGAAGTGTTGAAACAATTGCATATCAACATTCCCTTTGTGGAAGCTTTAGAACAAATGTCCAATTATGTGAAATTCTTTAAGGATATTTTGGCAAGAAAGAGAAGGCTTGGAGAATTTGAAATTATTGTTCTAACACAAGAATACAGCCATATGCTTTAGAATAAGATTCCTCAAAAACCCAGGAAGCTTCACAATACCATGTTCTATTGGAACTAGGTACAATGGTAGAGCACTTTGTGACTTAGGAGCAAGCATCAATCTCATGCTCTTGTATATATTTAAGCAATTAGGAATTGGTGAATGCAGACCAACAACAGTCACTTTACAACTTACTGACAGATCTCATGCATACCTTGAGGGTAAGATTGAAGATGTCTTAGTAAATGTAGACAAATTCATTTTTCCAGTGGATTTTATTGTTTTAGATTTTAAAACAGACAAAGAAGTACCAATTATACTTTACAGACCTTTCCTAGCAACAGGAAAGACATTAATAGATGTGTAGAAAAGAGAGTTAACCATAAGAGTGAATGACAAACAAGTCACCTTCAATGTGCTGGAAGCTATGAAGAGTCCTGATGAAGTTGAAGAATGTAATTTTCTGATCGTTATAGACTTTGTTGTGACAAAAAGAATAGACAGTTGCTGTAGCAAAGAAGAAATCATAGTTGCTACTTTTGAAGAACTTGAAGAAGATGATACTGCAACAACCCAGATAACATGGTTATGAGAAAAGTAATCTGTAAAACATGACTGACACTTTGAATCTCTAGATCTTGCAAACATGGAAGTAAAACCAACAGTTCCATCTATTGAATCACCTCCTATTTTAGAATTGAAACTTTTACCTTCGCACTTGAAATATGTTTATCTTGGCAAAAATAATACACTTCTTGTAATCATTTGATCTTCTTTAAATACAGATCAAGAAAGGAGCTTGGTAGAAGTGCTGGAGAAATACAAAAAGGCAATTGGATGGACTATGGCAACATTAAGGGAATTAGCCCATCCATATGCATGCACAAGATTATGTTGGATGACTGTTGCAATAATTCAGTAGAGCAACAGAGGAGACTAAACCCTATTATGAAGGAAGTTGTGAAAAAAGAGATCATCAAGTGGTTGGATGCTAGGATCATATACCCGATATCTGACAGTTCTTGAGTGTGCCAAGTACAATGTGTTCCAAAGAAAAGTTGAGTAACTATTGTAGCAAATGAGAAAAATGAGTTTATTCCCATAAGAACAGTAACATGATGGAGAGTATGTATGAATTATAAGAAACTTAACAAAGCCACAAAGAATGACCACTTCCCATTGTCCTTTATAGATCATATGCTGGACAGACTTGCTGGAAACATTACTACTGCTTCTTAGATGGGTATTCAGGTTACAACCAGATTGCTATAGCAGCAGAGAACCAGGAGAAGACCACATTCACCTGCCGTTATGGGAATTTTACTTTCAGAACAATGTCATTTGGTCTATGCAATGCTCCAGCAACATTTCAAAGGTACATGTGTCCATCTTTTCAGATATGGTTGAGCAAACATTGGAAGTTTTCATAGATGATTTCTCAGTCTTTAGAAGTTTCTTGAGACATACTGGGTTCTACAGAAGGTTCATCAAAGATTTTTCCAAAATAACTAAACATTTATGTATGCTGCTGGAATATAACAGGCCTTTTAATTTTGATAAAGATTGCTTCAAAGCCTTTAGTGAGTTAAAGAAAGCTCTAGTAACAACACCAGTTGTTATAGCACCAAATTGGAGTCTACATTTTGAACTGATGTGTGATGCTAGCGATCATTCTGTTGGAGCAGTACTGGTGCAGAGAAATAACAAGCTTTTTCACCCCATTTGTATCAATTTACTGTGTTCCTGAAACACCAACACTCGGATTTACCAAACTCTCTGCAGCTTCAACTCAGACCCAAGAGTGAGGAGTTGCAATGTAAGCCGAGGAGGACTGCAAAAATGCAGAGGGTCCTGAGTCAGAAGCCTACAGCTCCACAGAAAATAAGGAAAAAAATGGATTCAAGGGATAATAAAGTTGAGCAATCAAATATCCCACCCCCTAGGCGAAGACGAACGCACACCATTAGAGATGAGGATGATGATGAAGCTGAGGAGGAACCACCAGTCCTAGTCCCCTCTCATAAGGGCAAAGAAAAAGTGAAAAGTGAAGAGGATTCTGAGGATATTTCAGTAGACATCGATGTAGAGTTAGAAGCAGCTGCTAAAAGGGTCACTCGGACACTTGCAGCAAAGAAGCTCCTCTTGGACATCATTACTAAAAGGGAAAATATCCATCGTCCACCCGTTTTTTACACCTTTTTCAAAAATACACAATTCCTTCATTTTTTGGCTGGAATCCACCTAAAGTTACATTTTATTTCACTTTTCCACTTCCGTTTGGAATCCGTTAAGAAAACTAACGGAAACTTAAAAAAATGACCATTTTACCCCTAAAACGAAAATTACAGTTTCACCCTAAAAATGCCAAAAATAATAAGATTTAATGATGAATATCATTATTGGTACGTTAATGAAGTACAAAAAAATCTTAACTACTAGAGATTATAACTCAATGAATAATAAAACTCTGCTTATCTTAAATTCAATTGATGGTTTGTAAGATTAGACTATTTTTAATACTACTGTTATAATTTAACATTCTAATTACAGACATATTTAAAAAAAACTTGCATTTGATGGTTGTTGAATTCATTTCTTTATTGACTGATGGGAAAAATAATTAGATTTAATTTGATTATTTTTGGTAATTTTTAAGATGAAATTATAATTTTCGTTTTGGGGGTAAAATGGTCATTTTTTTAAGTTTCCGTTAGTTTTCTTAACGGATTTCAAACGGAAGTGGAAAAGTGAAACAAAATATAACTTTAGGTGGATTCCAGTCAAAAAATGAAAGAATTGTGTATTTTTGAAAAAGGTGTAAAAAACGGGTGGACGGTGGATATTTTCCCTAACTAAAATAACTGCTAAGGAAGCTGCTGCAACAAAATCTGCCTCAGCTACAACCCTTCAACCTCCAGTTAAATCTCTTTCCACCACCACCAAGACAATCAATAAACGCAAAGGGGCCACCTCTGGAGGTGCCGCAGCACCAGAAGAACCAGAGCACAAACGCACAAGATCCACTCAGTCCACCCCTACTGCCACTGCTGGTATTTCTCAATAAGTCCAACACCATGCCAGAAGAAACAGAAGTCTGCATCCACACCACAAGGTTCTCCTAAAGATCGTTTGAGGAGTGCCGCGAAAAAGAAATGAATCTTATGCTGCAGCAAAATAAAATACACTAGGGGAGTCCCCCTTACTAGCTCAATTTACTTTCTTTCATTTCCAAAACTTTTCTTTTCAGTTTTCATGTTTTTTTTACCACCACTTGCATGTGTAGTTTGATTGTTTTTTAGTGCTTGTGAGGACACAACACCTTTCAAGTTTGAGGGGAGTTGTGCTAAGTTATATTATTGTGTTTAGAGTATATGCTTGCATTGTGTGTTTTGTATGGTATATAGCTTTGTTTTCTATTTGTGAGTGGATCTAATAAAGGCCCAATGAGGATAACTTAAATGTTAATTTTAAAATACCAAGTAGAACAGTTCATGGATAAAGGTTGAATTTTGTCATTACACATAAGCTTTAAGTAAGTCCTATGAGAATGTTGTAGAAAAACCAGAGAACACAAAAAGGGCAGAAAAATCTCAAGGTTGGGGGGGAAGAAAAGAAAAAAAAGAAAAAAATAATATATGTGTGCTTTTTGTTAAATGATTGCTGCTTTTATAGCTTAAGTTGTTGAGTAACCAGCGCTAAGTATGCAGTCTATATGCAGACTTGAGTCCAAAAGCAGCAAGAACTATGAGCATTGTTGTAGCAACTGAAAAGAAAAATCCTTTTAGAGAAAGTTCTCTATTTAAGATATAGAAATAGTCAGGTCTATTCATGAGCCCCATGTTTAGCCTTGAGCTGAAGATGTCTACAGATATAACTATATTGTACCTATTACTGCAGCAACTCTGATTTGTGCATTGGTTAAGTAATTGGGTGTCATCATTACAAGTGATTGATATTCACATTAAAAATCAATGATACATTGAAGAGAGTTTCTTGATAGATTGACGTGTTTGCTAAATAGCACAATTTGCGTTGACTTGTAACTTTTGCCCCCTAGATGTAAATATAATTGTGTTCTACCTCTAAAATTTATGCACTATCTGTGTAATGCTATAGCATCTCTGAAATCTTATCAAAGTGGCGCACACACACTCTGGACAGGATGAGGCCTAAGTCTAGAACGTGAACTGGAATGGAAAATTGTGTATGATAAAGAATGTAATCTGAGCGTTGAAGAGTCCTTGCAAAATTTGATGACATAACTAAGTTACTTATTGCTTGATTGTGTGATTGTAGTGTTAGTGTTGCAGTCATTACTTGAGGAAAAGTAATGGTTTAAGTTTGGGGGTGTGATAACTCTATGAAATGAGAGTTATCATGAGACTTTTAAGCTTAAATCAAGATTACTTAGAGAGTAATTGATGTGTTTTAGTGCACTTTAATGATAGTTTGCATTACATTCATTTTAGTTTGAGTTTGATAAAGTTTATGTGATTCTTGAATAATTGTACGCCTAAAACATATGCTTAATTGTAGGTAATTGGAAACTTGAACTTTATGGAAATGATGTTGTTGCAATGGACTTATAAAGGACAAACGAGCATGGCTATCGAAGAATTGGAGCAAGTCTGGAACAGTGAAGATGTTGTAGTCATTGTTGTAGCAACCATTGCTGTAGCAACTCCCAAGCATTGACAAAAAAATTCGGGCAAGATATTTAGAATATTGCGATCTGCAGTTTCCTAATTTAAAAATGTGCATCCTAAAAGTTTTCAGTTAGCCTAATTTGCGAATATAAAAAAAATGCATACATGAAAAGAAAAAGGGGAGGCCGTCAAAGAAGATCAAAACAGAAAAAAGACAACAAAGATACAAAATTCCCGATCAAAATTCAAGGCTACCCCAATAGAAGAACTTCCAGAATCGATTGGAATATGTTCTTTCTCTTTCTTTCCTCGTTTATTTGTTATTCATTGATAATTGAAGATGTATTCAACGGCTAGAACTTGGTTGTTTATTTACCTTTCACAAATTATGAAATAAATTTATTTGTGGTTGAGTGTTAAACTAGCTTGATGTTTAATTGACTGAATATAGATGTTGCTGCATGTTTACTATCGCATTTTACTTTGATAGTATTCATTTAAAGTCATTATTTTAGTTGACCATCCATTAAATGGTATAAGATAGGAAAGAGCCATAAAAGGGCCTATCCTAGTGGAACATATCAGAGTAATATTTGGTCTTGGATTGAGTTTAACTTGAGTCTTAAAAGGGTCATGCTTAATCTAAGATTAGTGATGAACTAGATATAGGGATTCACCTTATAAGGTAAAGAGAACCTAAACGTGTAATGTTATATCTTATGTTGACATAGTAGCTGGTCACTGTTAGGGTGCATTAAGATATAAGACATCCAACATGCTACCGCTGAGGAAAAAATTGGTTTCTACCTAGTGTTGTAGTAGATGCTGTAGCAACTGAACTTGACATGAATAAAACAATCAACACCATCAAGAGAGCTTAATCACTCAACTACTCCATTCATATTGATTTAACCTTTGTGTTTAACGTGCAAATTCTATTCACTGCATTTTTTAATTATTGAGATTTTATTTTACTAAGTTATGTGGTAGTTTTGGTTGTATTGATTTAATTTAGAACATAGATTGCACTGTTGAAATTGACATAGCAAGTCTGATAACATTAATCCCTATGGAGACGATCTTGAATACTCATCATTTTATTACTTGTTGTGTACACTTGCACATTGACACCATAGCAATCGAAGTAAAATTAACAACAATAACCTAGGTTAACCAATCATGTCCTTATAAGGAAATCTAGTAATCCTACATCAAACCTTGTAACCTTATTACTATGACCCTTCCTAGGAGTGACTATATTCTGTAAAATATTGTGAAGTACTCGAACCTATCGAGGTAAGAGTTAGAAACAAAACAAAAGGTGGCAAATATCATCAGAAAGGTTGCTAAGTGATAACTCTATGAAATAAGAGTTATTATGGCAATTCTAGACTTAAATCAAGATCACTTAGAGAGTAAATGATGTGTTTTTATTGCATTTTTGTTACATTTTGTATAAACATTCATTTTAGTTTAGTCTTAATAAGTTTTGCTTGATTTAAAGTAATTCGTGCTCAAATTATGTGCATAATTGTAGGTTTCCAGAAGCTTATAATTCATGGAAGGAATGCTGATGCAATAGACTAGCAAAAAGGAGAAAGAACATGGCTATAAAATAATTGAAATAAATCTGGAATAGTGCAGTTGTTGTAGCCGTTACTGTGGCAACCAGTGTTGTAGCCGTTGCTGTAGCAATCCTGGAACAACGATAGAGAAAATTCTGTGTGGGATACTTGCAGAATTGCGATCTGCAGTTTCCTAATCTGACTTATGCGCGCCCTAGGCTTCTGTTTACCCTAATTTTCAAATATAAAAGAAGCACACATCATAAGGATTAAAGAGGGCCGTCACCCAAGGAGAAAAACACAAAGAAACAAATGAAAAACAAGATTTAAGATAGAGATTAAGGGCTGCACAAGAAAAGAATTTGTAGAAATCAATTGGGGGCTCAATCATTCTTATTCTTCTCTTGCTTTCTCGTTTTCTATTTATTTATGGGAATGAGTTTCATGGCTGAAACTTTGTTCTTTATTTTTGTTTTACAAACCATGAACTAAATTTATTTATAGTTGAGTGATAAACAATCTTGATGCTTTATTGACTAGAAATATGTGTTGCTGCATGTTTGTTGTAGCAGTTTATTTTGATAGTATTTATTTTATTCGTTATTTCGGTTGATCACCTATTTAATGATACTAGCTAATGAAGAGCCGCATAAGGGCCTATCTTAGTGGAACTTATCAGAACAATACTTGATCTTAAATTGAGTTTTCCGGATGGAGTTTTACTTGAGTCCCAAAAAGGTCATGCTTGATTTAAGATTAGTGATGAACTAGACATAAGGATTCACCTTGTATGGTAAATAGAATCTAAGCGTGTAATGCTATATCTTATGTTGGCATAGCAACTGATCACTATTAGGTTGCATAGAGATACAAGATATCCAACATGCGACGGCTGAGGATACATAAGGATTCTGCCCAGTGTTGTAGCAAATACTTCAGCAACCGAGCCAACCATTAGAAAATAGTCAAGACCATTAAGAGAGTTTATTCACTCAACTACTCTATATTCTCATTGTTTTTATTCTTGAGTTTGACGTGATAATCTACTTTGTTGCATTTTATTTATTGTGTTTTTATTTTAATTAGTAAATTAGTTTCATCAATTGTTTTATTTTATTTTAGCACCAAATCTGCACTGTTAAGATTGTTGTAGCAAGTCTAATAACATCAATCCATGTGGAGACGATCTTGAATACTCCTCACTTTATTACTTGTTGTGTATACTTGCACATTGACACGAATAGCATTAGTAAAAATTAACCAACACTAAGCCTATAAATGTTTCTAAGGTGTATATCTCTAAACCCTCATTCTTAGATCCTAAAATCGAGTTTAAATCTCTAATATTAATTCAATAGGCACCTTTCCAATGTTGGTAATTATCCTACCTTGGCTAGTTGCGGAAAGTTCGATATTCAAATAAAATACTCTAAGTAGGTTAGGAGATACCATCTCCTTAATACTCAAGGCTTCTTCCCAAGGTTCCAGCATCTCCTTTATACTACTACCTTACACAACTAGCTCCTTAGAAACATCCAAATCCACAAAGTAACAATATATTACCTTATGTTTCATAAAGCGGGTTTAGAACCATCTAGTCATAGGGACAATGAGGAAATAATTTTTTCGAACTCCAGGACCTCCTTGGGAGGTGATGGATTCCTCATTGCCGCTTGTTTTTGTCTTGCTCTAACCCTTGAAGACTCAAGACCAACCATCTATACTAAATTTTGGAATTTTGTGAAATATGGTATTTTGGGAGAAATTAAAACCAATTAAAGTGAAGATGAAGGGTATAAGAAGTAATGTATGTGCTCAATTTGGCCAAAAAATAGTGAAAATTTTGACAATTTTGAACAGAGAGGTTCGGCTGATAGTAGGGTTTTAAATTGGGAATTTTTTATGTCGGGCTTGAAATGTTGTTTTGATCTAATTAAAATGTTCCTAAATGATTAGAAATTATTATATGGCTTTAATTTGGCAAGAAAACACAATGAAATTGATGAATTTTTAGAAAGATGTAGAGTGATGTCGACACTAGAGAGAGAAAATGTTAAAGGCTAAGGAAAAATAAGAAAGAAAACCTATGAACAATGACTTATTGAATGAAATCGACAAATTGTTTTTTTGAAAATGGTTAACCGATTATTTCCAGCAACCACTTAACGCGTAACTGGTTCACTGCTTATGTGAATTAGTTAACCATTAAGACAAAACAATCTTGTTGTTTTTAATTGGTAAATCGTTATCCTTAATCGGTTGATCAATAACTTGCAGTTTTCATTTCCTAAGTTTCTGTTTTTAAACAGTAAACTATTTGTTTACAAATAGTTATCCATTTATGGTAACAATAACTTTGCATAGCTATTTTGATCTTTGGCCAATAATTACTTCATTCCAAGGTTATTTTAAGAACCCGAAATGTCTCAAAAGCCAGTTGTTTAAAGCGTGAAAAGTGAATGCAAGTATAAGCTTCAAAATCAAAACAAATTATTCAACATTAACGCACATACACATCAATAATCACATAATAGATAGTTTAATAGTCTCGACATCATACAAAGATATGCTAATGTGAAAATTTCATCATCTCAAGTTCACGTCAAATTTTGACAAACTAATCCTTATTAAGAGGTTTTGTAAAGATATTGGCAATTTATTTTTTAGATGAAACAAATTCTAATACAATATCCCTTTTTTGAATATGATCTCTCAAGAAATGATGTATAATCTCTATATGTTTGGTCCTAGAATGTTGAATATGATTTTTTGACTAATTTATAGCACTAGTATTGTCACACATGATAGGTATATAATCAAGTTTAATCCCGTAGTTTCTAAAGGTTTGTTTCATTCATGTGGCTTGTGTACAATAGTTACCGGCAGCAATGTATTCAGCCTCGGTAGTTGAAAGAGCAACCAAATTTTGTTTCTTACTAAACCAAGAGACAAGTGAATGATATAAAAAGTAACATCTTTCACTAGTACTCTTCCTATCGACTTTGTATACGGCAAAGTCAGCATCCGAATAACAAGTTAAACCTTTACGAGTTCCTTTAGGATACCAAAGACCAAAGCCAATTGTTCCACTCAAGCAATGGAAAATTATTTTCACAACAAACAAGTGAGATTTCTTGGGACATGATTGAAATTTTGCACACAAACATACACTAAACGTGATATCGGGTCTACTTGTAGTTAAGTAAAATAAAGATCCAATCATACCTCGATAGGTTCGAACATCAACTTCTTTACCTTTTTTATCTTTGTCAAGCTTGATTGTTAAGCTTATTGGAGTGCTTTTAGCCCTTCCATTTTTAAACCCGATTATTTTAGGTAAATCTCTCAAACATTTGGCTTGATTTATAAAGATTCTTTCTTATTTTATCTTATTTGTAGTCCAAGGAAATACTTTAATTCTCCATCATGCTCATCTCAAATTCTTTGCTCAAACAAGATGGAAATTCCTTACACAAAGATTCATTAGTAGAACCAAGGATAATATCATCGACACAAATTTGAACAATAAGTGTATCTTCATTTTTATACATAAGAAAAAGTGTAGTACTCGCTTTTCCTATTGAAAACCATTTTCCAAAATAAATCTACTAAGCATTTCATACCATTCTCTAGTTGCATGTTTTAAACCATACAAAGCTTTAAATAATTTGTAAACATGATTTAGAAATTTTCATTCCCAAAACCAAGAGGTTGTTTCACATATACTTCCTCCATAATATAACTATTCAGAAAGGCACTTTTAACATCTATTTGATACAAAATGAAATCCTTATGACATGCAAATGTTAAGAGCATCCTAATAGATTTTAATCTAACCACAGTTACAAAGGTTTCATTAAAATCAATTACTTCTTCTTGGTTATATTCATGAGTTACTAATTTAGTTTTATTCTTTATAGCCACACAAGATTCATCTATCTTATTCTTAAATACTCATTTTGTACCTATAACAAAATGATGTTCTAGTTTAGGAACAAGTTTCTATACATTATTTCTCTCAAATTGATTTAACTCTTCTTCCATTGTCATAATCTAAGATTTATCTTTTTCCATATCCGAAAAGGATTTTGGTTCAATTTTTTATATAAATGCAGTAAGTTCGCATGAATTTCTAAGTAATGATCTAGTAGTTACACCTCATGAAGGATCTCCTAAGATTAAGTCTTTATGATGAGAAGAAATATACATCCACTCATTGGGGAGTGTTTACGAATTACATTCATTTTGCCCTATAGTGGTTAGTTTTTCTTGTCGCTCCTCTTGATTCTCACATGGTGCATTATCTTGTTTGTCATTTTGTTAGGTTATTTCTAATGTGATAGGTGTCAGTGTGCAAGGTAACACAATAAGTAATATACTGATGAGTATTCAAATCGTCTCCACAAGGATTGATGTTATTAGATTTGCTACAACAATCTTAATAGTGCAGTTTTGTTCTAAATTAAAATAAGATAATTTATTAAACTAATAAACTAATTAAACTAAAAATGTAATAAGGAAAATTCAATAAAACAAATTCTCACGTTAAACACAAGATCTAACCAATGGGAATAAAGTAGCTGAGTGAATAAACTCACTTAATGGCTTTGATTATTTTTTCCATTACAGTACAATTGCTACAGCATCTACTATAGAACTAGGCAGAATCCCTTATGCATCCTCAGCTGTCGTGTGTTGGATATCTTATATCTAATGTAAGCTAACATTGACCAATTGTTATGTTAACATTAGATATAGTATTAAACGTTCTAGGTTCCATTTACCCTACAAGGTGAATCCGTATATCTAGTTCTTCATTAATTTTAGATCAAGCTGAATATAAGTGTGCAACCCAAGAGGGGGGTGAATTGGTATTTTAAAAAATTATCCTAACAAAACCACACAATAATCCGATCTAACGCCTTAATAAATTCGAAAGCAATAAGTTCAATAAAAGCACAATAACAAATGAGTAAGGGAGAAGAGAAACAAACACACAAAGTTTTACGTGGTTCGGCAATCCCTGCCTATATCCACGCCTTCAAGCGATCTAATTTTGAGGATTTCACTATCCGAGCCTTTCCAAGGCTTCAACGTTTACAATTGACTTCAAGGTGTCAATGAACCTTTACAACAAAGAGATTATCTCCCAATCTCTTCACTCAAGTATCTCACACACTCAATCACTTACAATTAAAATGAAGAAATGAAAGTTACAACAAAACTCACTCAAAGAGTAGATATTCAAAATGAAGAACAAGAAATGACTCAATGTTTTATAATTTGCGACTTGAGAGCTCAAGATATCTCGTGTGCTTTTTGTTTTTGCTTTCTAGAGATATTGAAAATGAATTGGATTTGAGTTTATATAGTTTGAACTCAAAAACTAGCCGTTATGCATGTTTTGGTCATAACCGGCTTACCGTTTATGGACATCCGGTTAGCCGTTAAATGTTACTGTTACAGCCACAATTTTGAATTTCTGAACATCTGGTATGCCGCTTGTGAAATCCGATTAGCCGTTTAAGTTCTAGAAACATTTTACCCGAATCCGGTCTACTGTTTTTCAGGATCCGGATAGCCATTTGCTACAGTAACTGCTACAGTGAACTATGTTTCAAAATTATAATTTGATCCCAAAATGTTATAAAAATGTGTTATGGCCCAAAACATTATAATAGTTTTCAAATAGGTTCATTTTCAAAATTTCTTAATATTACTTTATGAATCCTAAAACTTTCTGAAAGATATGACCCAAAATATGTGAAATTATAGAATGACCCAAAACATTTAAATATTTTCAAATATGTCCAAATTCGAAATTCAAAACAATAATTTTTTAAAATCAAAGATTATGAAAAACAACTTAACTCCATAAAAATATTTTCTTATTGTAAAAGCACAATACATAAATCTTTGTTTAATCAGCAGATGTGGTTTGTTATCATCGAAATCAATATCTATAATCATATAGGCTAACAATCTCCCCCTTTTTTATGATGACAAAACACATTATAAAAATTTAATCTAGTTATGAAAAGCTACCCCTTAATCAATGCAAGGTTAAAAAAAATTGATTTGAAAATTATTTAAAAAGACTCCCCCTGCATACATGCATATTTTTATAACACTTTTTATAACACATATTAAATTATTCTCCCCCTTCATCATCAAAAAGAATAAAAGAATAAGAGCTCCCCCTATCAATCATCAAAATCGCAATATAAGCACATTAGTTCAAAAATATCCATAAGCATAAGGAAATCCATATAATCCATAACAAACAATCAAAACAAATCCATATTATCCAAAACAAATCTATATCATTCAAAACAAATACATAATCCAAAAGCATAATAACCATCCATATAATCGAAAATACAAGGACATAAAGCAGTAAATGATATGTAGGTGTGTCTAAATACAAACATAAGAGACTACTGAGGTGGTGAGGATGGTGATGATAGAGGAGGATACGGATATAGAATGCCAAAGTGCTAAAAAAGGAGGCATTGTCCATGAATGAACTGCTACTGCTGAAACTCAGTCTGCCGCACAAAGAGTGTCTGCACTTCATTAATAAGCTGCTGAAGAGTAACCTCTTCAGAGGTAGGAGGCTGTAGAGGTGATGAGGCGGATACAGAGACACCAACAGCTGAAGCAACCACGGGAGGATCTCGGCGTCTACGCTAGCCCCGAAATGAGAGTGAGAAAATAGGTAGCTGATCGACTGGAACCATAGCATTAAGTGGCCGATCATCACTTGGAGCAAGAAAGGTAAACTTGTTATCAGTGACTTTCACCCAAGTGCCATTACTCTACTCAAAACCTAAAGAATTAACAGCCTCATCCCCAATGCTCTTAGATGGCCTACATGATGGTTCTTGGATAGGGACGCTAAAGTATTTGAGGATTCGGATGATGAAATGACCATACGAAAGGGAACAAGTAATCAACTTAGGTATACTGAGCATGTTTCGGACAATGGTGTATCCTAAGTCGGCTGAACGATGTCTAAGAATACAATCAATCAAGGCAACATCCATAAAAGAAACCTCATCCAAATGGCCTAATTTAGGAAGGACAATACTCTGAATAAAATGAAGTAATATCCGAGTTTGAAGACAAAGACATTGGGTGCGAAAATGGATAGTACAATCTTCATCTGAAAGGTCAATACGACGACATATATTCTTACTAGCATCAATATGAACATAGTCATCAATATCATGAGGTTTCCTAGGTGAAACAATTTCTAGGCCATCATCGGAAGTTCCTAGGATAGAGTTCAACTCTGAATCATCAAACTCAATCGAAACTCCTCCAACTGTGGTGATTACTTGATTTTCTTTCTCCGCGGAACAATCCATATTCGAGTAAAACAGTTTCACCAAGTCGGGGTATACATTTTCCTCAAAAACAAGTGCATTAAGTCAACCAACATCTTCCAACAATTGTAATAAAGTTATATTGCTAATACTAAGATTATTTAACCAATCCGGTAAAACAAAAAAGGTTTGGAGAACCTCACGAGTCATGAACTGTTGGTGAAATCGTTTGGCTAGATGTTTGTGTTTCTAAAAGTGTGTGGACTCAAAGTTGGATTGATTGGAGGTGCCCTCTACTTGCTGTGACCGGTTGGTTTATTAAACCGGTTCTTTGCCTTTTCTTCGAACCGGCCGTGAGCTTGACATGGTGAGTTTGTGTTGATTTGAAGTGAAATAAAGCAATGAAAAGGGAGATAATGAGGATTGAAAGAGATTTTGAGAAGCAATTTGGATCAAAAACAAATTGAGAGGAAGAATTTTAGGGAGAGAAAAATTCGGTTAAACCCTAGATTTGATTTCGGATCTAGTGGTTTTGAGGTTGAAAATGGATTTGAAAGATGATTTTAGGCATAAGAAAGGATGTGAATTAGGTTTTATGGATTGATTTGCATAAAAAATGAGTAGAAATGGTGGATTTTGGAGTGAAAATGAGAGAGAGAGGAACTGATTTTAGAGAGAGAACGAGATCCGGATTGCCGAAAGAGAGGAAGAAGATGAACAGTTAATAAAGCCTCAAATTCGGCTTGCTGGATTTCACTAACCGGTTAGCCGGTTAGTGTCCAAAAGCATGAAAGCCGAAAACGGCTTACCGGATGCATTATCTGGTTTTCCGGATAGTTTCTAGAATGGTTCAATCACTCATTCAGCTCACCAATTTGAAGAACCAGCTGTCCGATTTTGAGGCAGAATGGAACTTCATGAATTCGGCTTACCGGTTTAGACAATGGTTGTCTGGTTTTGAGGCAGAATGGAAGCTTAGAAAATCCAGCTTTCTGGATGTCATAACCGGATGACCAGTTTGCGTCTAGTGAGCTTTAGAATACATCCGACTTTCTGGTTTGATAAATCCAGTTATCCGAATGTTGACCCGAGAGCAACCAAACCTAATCCGACATACTGATTTGCTAAATTCGGTTATCCGGAATTTGTCCCAAGAGAAATCAATAAGCAAACGGTTTTCCGGTTGAGAGGAAGTGGTATACCGGTTTAGACTTGGAAATCTTTTTGTCTCTAATTAAATTTTGGCAAGCTCTTATACTTGTATTTTATACACCAATTTATTTTTGGCTCAAAATTTGATCAATTTTAAATCATTTTGAGATTTAAAACTTTTCAATAAGCTACTCAATGCGTGAACCATAAATGCATACAATAATAAACATATTAACTTAATCAATAAATTATAATTCAAGATGCTACATTCATCATTCCAAGCTCATGTCTTATCTTTATAAAATACTCTTCACTAAGAGGCTTCGTAAAGATATCCGTAAGTTGATTTTCAGTAGAAACAAATTTAATCACAACATCTCCTTTTTTAACATGATCTCTCAAGAAGTGATGCCTAATTTCTATATGCTTAGTCCTAGAATATTGAATTGGATTCTTCGATAGATTTATAGCACTAGTATTGTCACACAAGATAGGTATTTGATCGAGTTTAATACCATAGTCTCTAAGGGTTTGTTTCATCCAAAGAATTTGTGCACAACAACTACCTGCGGCAATATATTCTGCTTCGGTGGTTGAAAGTGCAACCGAGTTTTGTTTCTTACTAAATCAAGAGACAAGTGAATGGCCTAGGAAGTGACATGTTCCACTAGTACATTTTCTATCAACCTTATATCCGGTAAAATCGGCATCCGAATAGCATGTTAAGTCAATATGAATTCCTCTAAGATACCAAAGGCTAAGATTAATGGTGCCAATCAAATATCGAAAAATTCGTTTGACAGCAAGCATGTGTGACTCTTTAGGATAGGATTGAAATCTAGCACACAAGCATAAACTAAACATAATATCAGGCCTACTAGCAGTCACATAGAGTAAGGATCCAATCATACCTCGATATGTCTTGATATAAACTTCCTTACCTTTCTCATCTTTGTCCAGCTTGATGGTAGTACTCATTGGAGTACTTTTTGCCGTTCCATTATCATAGCCAAATCTTTTAAGTAGATCTTTCACGTACTTGACTTGATTTATAAAAATTCCTTCCTCGTTTTGTTTGATTTGGAGTCCAAGGAAGTACTTCAACTCTCCCATCATACTCATCTCAAATTCTTTACTCATACACGATGAAAATTCTTTACACAACAACTCATTAGTAGAACCAAAAATAATATCATCAACATAAATTTGAACAATAAGTATATCTTGGCTCTTATTCTTAAAAAATAAAGTTGAGTCCGCTTTTCCCATCGAAAAATTGTTATCTAACAAGAAGTTTTTAAGCCTATCATACCAAGCTCTAGGTGTTTGTTTTAGTCCATACAAAGCCTTAGATAACTTATACACATGATCTGAAAATTTTTTACTTTCAAAACCAGGAGGTTGTTTCACTTAAACTTTCTCTATAATATAACCATTTAAGAAAGCACTCTTAACATCCATTTGATATAAAATAAAATCCTTATGACATGCATATGCTAACAACATCCTAATGGATTCTAACCTAGCTACAGGTGCAAATGTTTCATCAAAATCAATTCCTTCTTCTTGGTTGTAACCTTGAGCCACTAATCTAGTGTTATTCCTTACAACCACACCGGATTCATCCATTTTGTTTCTAAATACCCATTTAGTGCCTATAATGGATTGATGTTCTGGATTAAGAACTAATTCCCACACATTGTTTCTCTCAAATTGATTCAACTCCTCTTGCATTGCCATAATCCAAGATTCATCATTTTCCGCATCCGCAAAAGATTTTGGTTCAATTTGAGAAATAAATGCAGCATGCTCACATGTGTTCCTAAGAGATGATTTAGTTGTAACACCTCGTGAGGGATCTCCTAAAATTACATCCTTAGGATGAGAAGAAACATACCTCCACTCCTTGGGGAGTATTTGAGAAGTACCTTCACTTTGCTCTGCATTTGTTTTTTCATGATGTTCCTCTTGAATTCCATGTGGTGCATCTTTTTAGTTGTCATTTTATGCTTCTTCTTGTTGTCCTTCTTCTGTGTTATCATCAACAATAACTTTCTCCGTAGATGAGGGGTTAGACTCATCAAATATAACATGCATAGATTCTTCCACAACTAAAGTTCTTTTATTATAAACTCTATAAGATTTGCTTGAGTTTGAATAACCAAGAAAAATACCAACATCAGATTTTGGATCAAATTTACCAAGATTATCTTTTGTGTTCAAAACAAAACATTTGCATCCAAAGACTTTAAAATAGCCAATGTTGGGTTTTCTATCTTTCCAAAGTTCATATGGAGTTTTATTAAGATTAGGTCTAATCAACACATGATTCAAAACATAACAAGCGGTGTTGATGGCTTTGGTCCAAAAATACTTAGGCAAAAAATTTTCATTCAACATGGTCCTAGCCATTTCTTGAATGGACCCATTCTTTCTCTCTACAACTCCATTTTATTGAGGAGTCCTAGGTGATGAAAATTGATGCTCAATGCCAAAATCATTACAAAAGTTCTCAAAAGCATAATTTTCAAATTCTCCACCATGATCACTTCTAATACAAGAAATACTACATCATTTTTCATTTTGAACCTTTTTGCATAAAACTTTAAAAGCATCAAAGGCATCATCCTTATTAGCTAAAAATAATACCTATGTGAATATAGAGTAATCATCCACAATAACAAAAGCATAATATTTGCCATTTAAACTAGCATATCTAAAAGGACCAAATAAATTTATGCGAAGAAGTTGAAGTGGTTTTGAAGTAGAGATGTGATTTTTGTTTTTAAAAGAGGTTTTGATTTGTTTTCCAAATTGGCAAGCTTTACAAATTCTATCTTTTTGAAAACTGATTTTTAGAAGACCTTTAACCAAATCATTTTTCATGATTTTTGAAATCAAATCCATGCTTGTATGACCTAATCTTCTATGCCACAACCAACCATCATCATGCAATGCGAAGAAACATTTATCATTTGAAAATGCACAATCTATATTAATGGTATAGACATTAACACATCTATTTCCTACAAACAAAACCTTGCCATCACATGCATTCTCAATAACACATTTTGATTCATCAAAGATAACTCTATATCCTTTATCACATAGTTGACTAATGCTAAGCAAGTTGTGTTTTAAGTTTTCAACCAAACATAAATTTTCAATGAGAGTAGAGGATACATTATCGACATTGTCAATGCCAATGATTTTTCCTTTTGAATTATCTTCAAACGATACATCTCCACCATTTTCGATCTTGGTAAAACTTGAAAACCAAGAATAATTCCCGGTCATATGTCTTGAACAACCGCTGTCCAAGTACCACTTATTCTTCTTCTTCTTCAAGCCCTATAGAGAAAATCTCAAGTTTTAGGTACCCAAATCTTTTTGGGTCCTTGAGAGTTAGCAATGGTTCCTTTCGGAACCCAAACACATTTCATACCATAATATGCATTTCTCTTCACTAGACATCTATTTTTCATATGACTATCTTGATTACAATAATGACATACAATTTGATTGTCAATAGATGTATTCTTCACAAAATAACTCTTGTAATATTTTTGTTTCAAATTTGGCTTATAACCAATGCCTCCTTTGTCAAATACACATTTTTGTGAGTTTAACAAGTTATCCAACATCTTTTGCCCATTTTTGAATTTTAGCACAATCTCATTTAGTTCATTGCTCTTCTTTCTAAGCATTTCATTTCATTTTTCAAATCATTCAAGTGTGACTCTAAATGCTCATGTGAAGTGCTAGAATTCTCAAATAATGCAACTCTATCAAGCAATGTTTTATTCTCTAATTCTAGGCATGTAATCTTTGCACTAAATGATTCATTTTCATTTTTAAGCTCTATCATTTTCTTTTTAAGACATATATTCTTTTTACCAATCTTCATCAATTCATCATGCAAATCCTTAAAGGCATCATGTAATTCATCATATGTAGGAAGAACACTTACCTCATCAACTTCATTACATGATTCTTCCCCAAAGGCCATGAGAGCTAGATTAGTCATCTCTTGTTGCTCTTCATCATTGCTTGTTTCCTCATCACTATCATTCCACGTGGCCACCATAGCCTTCTTCTTGAATTTATTGAGGAGAGAATATTCCGGTCGAATGTGTCTGGGCTTCTTGCATTCATAGCAAGTAATTGGCTCTTTCTTCTCCTTTTTATTTTTGTGACTTTTAAACTTTCTCTGCTCGTTATTCTTCTTGTAGAATTTTCTGAATCTTCTAACCAACATAGCCAACTCCTCATCATCCATCTCGCTTTCCTCATCACTATCACGTTTTGAGGCTTTGAGAGCAATGCTCTTCTTCTTTTCCTCATGTCATTTTTCTGCTGTCAAATCTTCTTCATATGAAATAAGAAAACCAATTAAATCGCCAATGGGTAATACATTTAAATCTTTGGCTTCCTCAATAGCAGTCCTTTTTGGTCTCCATTCCTTAGGTAGCGACCTAATGATTTTCTTAACTTCCTCGCTATTTGAAAAGGTCTTTCCTAAGGCTCTTAGAGTGTTCACTATATCCGTAAATCTAGTATACATAGAGTACACACTCTCATTTTGTTCTATTTGGAACAATTCATATTGTCAAGTGTAACTACTTATTTTAGATTCTTTCACTTGATTAGTGCCTTCATAAACAACTTCAAGTTTGTGCCAAATTTCATTAGCACTTTCGCAACTAGACACTCTATGAAACTCTTTCTTATCTAATGCACAAAACAAGGCATTCATAGCCTTGGAATTTAGAGAAGCTTTTCTCTTTTCGAATTCATTCCATTCCCGTGAAGGTTTTGGAATATCTTCCCCAACTTCATTTTTAGTCAAAGGCATGAATGGACCATCATTAACGATTTCCCAAATTTCGTAATCTAAAGCTTGCAAGTAAATTCTCATCCTAGTTTTCCAATAAAGGTAATCGTTTCCATCAAAATATGGTGGTCTAGTGGCGGACTGTCCTTCCTTAAATGTGGAATAATTTTGAGTTGCCATTGAACTTTAGCTCTAGACGGTTAAGTCTAAACAAGAGCACTTTGCTCTGATACCAAATGAAATATAAGTATGCAACTCAAGAGGGGGGGTGAATTGATATTTTAAAAAATTATCCTAATAAAGCCACACAACAATCCGATCTAATGCCTTAACAAATTCAAAAGAAATAAGTTCAATAAAAGCACAATAACAAATGAGTAAGGGAGAAGAGAAATAAACACACGAATTTTTACGTGGTTCGCCAATCCTTGCCTACGTCCACGCCTCCAAGCAATCCAAACTTGAGGATTTCACTATCCGAGCCTTTCTAAGGCTTCAACGTTTACAATTGACTTCAAGGTGTCAATGAACCTTTACAACAAAGAGATTATCTCCCAATCTCTTCACTCAAGTGTCTCACACACTCAATCACTTACAATTAAAATGAAGAAATGAAAGTTACAACAAAACTTACTCAAAGACTAGATATTCAAAATGAAGAACAAGAAATGACTCAATGTTTTATGATTTGTGAATTGAGAGCTCAAGATATCTCGTGTGCTTTTTGTTTTTGCTTTCTAGAGATATTGAAAATGAATTGGATTTGAGTTTATATAGTTTGAGCTCAAAAACTAGCCGTTATGCATATTTTGGTCATAACCGGATTACCGTTTATGGACATCCAGTTAGCCGCTTAATGTTACAATAATTTTGAATTTCAACATCCAGATGTCAAAATCCGGTT
The DNA here is from genome assembly GCA_030449895.1 of Citrus mangshanensis. NCBI lineage: Eukaryota > Viridiplantae > Streptophyta > Magnoliopsida > Sapindales > Rutaceae > Citrus > Citrus mangshanensis. The sequence continues at coordinate 1,873,480 of JASUUJ010000371.1, forward strand.
AGCCGTTTAAGTTCCAGAAACATTCTGCCCGAATCCAGTCTACCATTTGTCAGGATCCGGATAGCTGCTTGCTACAGTAACTACTACAGTTAACTATGTTTCAAAATTATAATTTGACCCCAAAACGTTATAAAACTGTGTTATGGCCCAAAACGTTATAATAGTTTTCAAATAGGTCCATTTTTAGAATTTCTAAATATTACTTTATTAATTCTAAAACTTTTTGAAATTAAGATATGACCCAAAATATGTGAAATTATAGAATGACCCAAAACATTTAAATATTTTTAAATAGGTCCAAATCCGAAATTCAAAACAATAATTTAGTAAAATCAAAGATTATGAAAAACAACTTAACTCCATAAAAACATTTTCTTATTGTAAAAGCACAATAAATAAATCTTTGTTTAATCAACAGATGTGATTTGTTATCATCAAAATCAATACTATAGTCATATAGGCTAACACAAGCATGGCCCTATTCAAATTAAGATTTATTCAACTTGGGAAACCCAATCTAAAATTAAGTATTATCTTAATTTAATCCACTAAGTCAAACCTTTTTTAGGCTCTTTCTTAGATAGTATCCACTAAATGGGTGGTTAGCCGAAATAAGGAATTGAAATAAAAACAATTAAGACAAAATGCTATAGCAAATACAGAGCAACACGCATATATCAGTCAAGCATCCATTAAGATTATTTATCACTCAACCACAATCAAATTCAATTCATAATTTGTGATAGAACAGCAAATAAAATTGTTAAAGCCATTCAATACATTCCCATAGTTAAATAGAAAACAAGAAAATAAGATGAAAAACTAAAGTTCGGCTGGTCGTATTAATAATTTCTCAGTTTCCTCCTTGAATCCTCTGTTACATCCTTCTATCCCTCCCTAAATTTATGTTTTCTTGTTGTTTTTATTCAGTATTCTTCTTGGGTGACGGCTCTCCCTATTTTCTTTTCATGCATGCTATTTTTATAACTCAGAATTACGACAACCGAAAGTGTGTGGCGCGTATCATCTATTTTTGGAAACTTCATATCGTAATCTTTTAGTTATTGCGCGTGAAATTCAATCTGTCATTACTCCAGAATTGCTACAGCAATGACTACAGCATCTTCAATATTCCAGACTTGTTTTAATTTCTCTATAGCTAAGTTTTTTTCATTGTCTCTACGAGTCTGTTGCAGCAGCATTCCTTCCCTAAAACTTGAGCTTTCAATCACCTACAATTATGCACATATTCTAAACACAAAATATTCTAAAACAACTCAATTTATTAAAAATAAACTAAAATGAATTCTCATACAAAATGTAACTAAAATGCAATAAAAACACATCATTTACTCTCTAAGTAATATCGATTTAAGTCTAAAAGTGTTATAATAACTCTATTTTTATACAGTTATCACATTTAAAGACTTTTTTTTATAACTCTTCATCTGCATCATCATTTACAACAACTTTCTCTATAGATGAAGGATTAGACTCTTCTTCAACAACTAGGGTTTTTTACTACACACTCTCTAAGCTTTGTTTGTATTTGAATATGCAAGAAAATGCCAACATCAGATTTTGGATCAAATTTACGAAAATTATCTTTAGTGTTCAATATAAAACATTTGCATCCAAAAACTTCAAATAATCAATATTGGATTTTCTATCTTTCCAAAGCTTATATGGAGTTTTATTGAGATAAGGTCTAATCAATACACGATTTAAAACATAACAAGCAGTGTTGATGGCTTCGGCCTAAAAATATTTTGGTAAAGCATTTTCATTCAACATAGTCCTAACCATTTCTTAAATAGACCTATTCTTTCTCTCAACGACTCCATTTTATTCTAGGGTCCTTGGTGATGAAAATTGATGTTCTATGCTGAAGTTATTGCAAAAATTTTCAAAATCATGATTTTCAAATTCTCCACCTTGATCACTCCTAATCAAGAAATAGCATAACTTTTTCATTTTGAACAATTTTATAAAAGATTTAAAAGCATCAAAGGCATCATATGTATTAGCTAAGAATAATACACATGTATAGCTAGAATAATCATCAACAATTACAAATACATAATACTTGCCACTTAAACTTACATAACTAGAAGGTCCAAATAAATCCATATGAAGAAGTTAAAGTGGTTTTGAAGTAAAGACATGATTTTTATTTTTGAAAGTTTTGTTTTGATTTCCAAATTGACAAGCTTCACAAACCCTATCTTTCTTAAAACCAATTTTTGGAAGAACTTTAACCAAATCATTTTTAAAAAAAATTTTGAAATAAAATCCATACTTGTATGACCTAGTATTCTATGCCATAACCAACTATCATCGTGTAATGCAAAAAAAAAAAAAAATTGTCAATAGTTGATGCACAATCTATATCAATGGTGTATACATTAACACATCTTTTTTCCAACAAACAAAACTTTGCCATCATATGCATTCTCAATTACACTTTTTGTTTTATCAAAAATAACTCTATAGCTTTTATCACACAATTGACTAATACTAAGCAAGTTATGTTTCAAATTTTCAACTAAACACACATTTTCAATAAGGTAGAGAAATCTTTACTGATATTACCAATGCAAATAATTTTTCCTTTTGAATTATCTCCAAAGGATACTTCTCTACCATTTTCAATCTTAATAAAACTCAAAAACCAAGAGTAATTGCTTGTCATATGTCTTGAGTATCTGCTGTCCAAGTACCATTTGTTCTTTTTCTTCTTTGATCCCTGTAAAAGAAATCTCAAATTTTAGGTACCTAAGGTTTTTTGGGCTCTTGAGTGATAATAATGGTTCCTTTTGGAACCCAAATATATTTGCTTCCATAATATACATTTCTCTTAACTGGACATTTAAAACTTATGTAACCATCTCTATTACAATAATGGCATACATTTTTATCATTAATGGAGATAGCCTTAACAAATTAATTCTTGTAATACCTTTATTTCAAATTTGGCTTCTAGTTAATACCCCCTTTATCAAAAACACATTTTTTAGAGCCAAGCAAATTATTTAAAATCTTTTGTCCATTTATAAATTTTAAGACAATATCATTAAGCTCATCACTCTTTCTTCTAAGCGTTTCATTTTCCTTTTCAAATCATTAAAAGTAAACCTTCATTCCTAGATGAAACATCTTGTTTTTCTTTAAAGAATGCAATTTCCTTATGCAAACTTTTGCTTTCTACTTAATCTTTTCATCCAAAGTATCATTCTCATTTAAAAGTTCTACATTTTTCTTTTTAAGAGAAGCGTTTTTCATTTTTATCTTTTTTAGGTCATTATCTTCTTTTTAAGAGGGAAGATCATTTACCTTGTTAAGTTCTTCTCCTATTGTCATAAGAGTCAGGTTTGACACTTTATGTGATTCCTCCTCATCTAAGGTCTCTTCATCATTGTCATCCCGCATTGCCACCATAGCTTTCTTTTTCGCATTGTTGAGGAGAGAACATTTTGATTTTACATGTCCAGGGTTCTTGTATTCAAAGCATATGATTGCTTCCTTGTTTTCTTTTCGATTTTGAAGTTCCTGAACTTTCTTCGCTCATTAGATTTCTTAAAAAATTTCCTAAATTTTTTGGCTATCATAGCCTTATCTTTTTCTTCGAATTCGCTTTGTTTGCCACTTTACGATCTTGAAGCTTTTAGGGCAATGCTCTTTTTCTTTTTATCTTCATCACCTCTTTCAACTGTCAAATCTTCTTCATAAGAAAAAGTGAGCCATTCTTTTGGTAAAGACCTAATGATTTTCTTTACCTTCTACCTATTTGAAAAGGTTCTTCTTAGAGCTCCTAAAGTGTTTACAATATTCTTCAATCTAGTATACATAGAATGCACACTCTTATTTTGTTTCCTTTAGAAGAATTCATATTGCCTTGTATATCTATTTATTTTAAACTCTTTGATTTGATTTGTACCTTCATAAACAACTTTAATTTTTTTTCCAAATTTCATAAGCATTGGAACAACCTGAAACCCTATGGAATTCTTCCTTATATAAGGTACAAAACAAAGCATTCATGGCTTTGGAATTAAGAGAAGCTTTTCTCTTTTCTGATTCATTCCATTCTTGTGAAGGTTTTGGAATTTCTTCCTCTTCTTCATTTTTAGTAGCGGGCATGAATGAACCATTACAAACAACTTCTCATATTTTATAATTGAACGCTTGTAAATAAATTCTCATCTCAGTTTTCAATATGGATAATCATTCCCATTAAAAAATGGTAGTCTAGTAGTGGACTGATCTTCTCTAAAGATGGAATCATTTTGGGTTGTCATGAATCATTTACTTTAGATAGTTTAGTCCAAACAAGAGAACCCGCTCTGATACCAAATGAAATTCTAGTTAAGCAACCCAAGAGGCGGGTGAATTGTATTTCTAAAAACTTAAGTAAATAAAATCACAAAACAATTCAAGCTAATGTCTTAGAAGATTCAATATCAATAAATTTAACAATAAACAAATATAAAGAGATAAATGAGAAGAGAGCAAAAAAAATATTTTTACGTGGTATGGCAAACTCTGCCAACGCTCACGCCTCTAAGCCAACCGAGTTTGAGGATTCCACTAACCAAACCTTTACCATCCAATGTGTCAATAAACCTTTACAAGTAGAGATGATCCCACATTTCTTTCTCAATCACTCAATTTTGATATTGAAATAAAGATTACACAAATTTTACAAATAAAACCCCAATATGCAATTTGATTAAAAAATAACAAGTTATAAGCAAAAGAGAAGTTGAATACTCAATAACAAGCTGAATGATAATTGTTGAATCAATTCTAATTTGAATTTGATTGAGCCTTTTTATAGTTGGAGAAGAAAGCTAGCCATTGTTGATTTTCTAGACATTATCGGATCTCCGTTCACCTCAGTCGATTTGTCGTTCTGATTTGTGCCAAGTAACCATTATGCTGAAATTTGAATTGTTGGATCACCGTTTAAAATTGTTGGTTTACCGTTTAATTCCAAAGAGTTCACTGATCAAAGTCGGCTTTCCGTTTGTGAATAACGGTTTACCATCTAATTCCAAAAGCTCACCTTTTCGAAGTCGGGTTGCCATTTGCAAATAACAGTTTGCCATTTCAGATAAATTTGTTACCGTTAATTTTCAAAAGCTATTAATAACTTAGCCATATGTTATCAGTTTGCCATTTTAAACTCAACGGTTATCCGTTTGTTTCCTAAAACTTGAATTTGTCCAAAACATCATACGGCCTAAGAAATTATCCAAAATTAAAGACTTCAATATTCTTAATCTTGTTTATTATCATCAAAATTAAGGTTCATAAAACCTTGAAGCTCTTAATAATAGTGAGCTTGCTCTTAGAAAGAAGAAGATGAGTTTTTTTTTTTTTCAACAATGAATTTGTTATCATTCTTGGGAAAACTCTTGAGCTTTTGTAAAGTGTGTTGTGGGTCATTTTTTGTCCTTTTCGACATGTGACGTTCATTTAATGGTTGTCCTCCCTTAGGTGAGGATATTTAGGTAATTTGCCTTGTGGTCCCTTGATGGTGACAGTCATAAGCTTGGGAGGCAAAGAAACCTCCAACCACCTTTTTGCTTCCATAATTGAGCACATGGCAGTCTCTCAACCTTGTGATTTTGTTGCTTTTCAAGGGATAGTAAAGGATAGCTGACATGGCATTTTCTTATTGTTTGGTTCGAGAATCACCTTTCTTATTGGGTTTTTATCCTTAGCAAAAAAGAAAATATTTTTGTTCTCTCTCATGATAGTGTGCACTATTCATGTACCGCCCCTATCCATCAAAATATGACTTTTGATAATACCCTTTGATGTTGAGTTATTTACAAAAACTTTCTTTTCTTTTGATAGCTTCTCTCCCAAGCCCTTTTGAGCTATCATGATAACTTTCCCTGGTTAACTTTCTTTGCCACATGTCACTAAATTATTGGTCAACTTTAGCACTGAGATTTCCCTCCAAACATATAGAATAATTTTAATATTACTAATACATGAGAATTAACACAAAGATCCCCTTTTGACTATAATATTTTTTATACATAGTAACAAAAAAAATTGACTTTAAAATTTTATTATAAAATATATTATTAAAATAAATACAATAATTTACATTTTAAAAATTATTTTATGTATTAAAAATAATATTATATTATTAGTCTATTAGACAAATTAAACTATTTAAATCATATTTATATTTATTGAAAAATTTTAAAGTTAATTTTTTTAATTACTATCTAAATAAGATATTATAGTCAAAAGACAATCTCAGTATTTCTTATTAAAAACCTGAAAGTCTATATAATTATTTTCCCAAAATCTTGAAAGTACATGTGCCCTTTTCCGCTTAAAAAATGGAAATTGACAGCAGCAATCATTTCAGCAAACACCCACTGTACTGAATGTGCAAGTGATCAACCATCACCAAAGCAGGCGACCAAACCATCAAAACCCAGATAAGAAGAAGCTCTAGGCAGGCGACTATTGAGAAGAACCAGAGCAAGTGCAACATTGGGCCTGACGATTCCATCGAAGAAAGGTAGTGCGCACATAAAAAGCCATGTTGAATTCTGAAAAAAAAAATTATATATATATAAAACAATATTTTTATCTTTAATACTTTTTTATTCTTTAATAAGGATACTTATAAAAATATGTGGAGTTCAGATATCACTACTCTTTAATTTTATTTTGATTGATTTTGGAAAGGGGTGGTGATATTTCTATCTCACAAGTTTTTGTATACCCACTCTACTTTCAAAAAATCATTATAAGTTCACATTACTTTTTAAGAATTCAAATGAAGAACTAATTTGGAGAAGTAATTACTTAACTTTAATAATTTCTTTTATAAAAATATTATTGTTTCTAAATTTATGTATAACTACTACTTTATTAGAATGAATATTAATATTCAACTAAACTAACAAGATGTATTTATGACATGGAATTTTGAAAATTATTAAATTTTATTTAAACATATATTTGATTATAAAGCATAAAACTATATGTCTAGAGTCTGAACTATTAGTTATAATAATACATATTTCTTGGGGTAAGCTGGTCATTTCATATTATAAGGGTAAAATAATTAAATTAAACTTATTTTAAAACAATCTTAAATAATCAAAATTATTAAATGACTGACGTTAAAAAAATTAAAAGAATGATTCAATTAATTAGTTATTTAAACTTGTTGTTAATTTATAATTTTGTAAAATAATCTGAATTTATTATAATTATTTTGTAAAATTGAGGTGGGTTTATAAAAATAGTGGGATGACAATATTCTCACATTTGGAAGGGGCAAGTGCTTTTAGCCTTTACTTTTAAGCTAATTACATAGCAGCTTCAATTGTATTAAAAAAATTATTCAACACACTCATATTGTTACTTTTCCAGGATTAAATTTCACTTTTCAAGTGGAAGTCAGATAATATTTTTATTTGATATAACATGAAATTTTAACAAATACGTAAATAGATTATAATTAAATAAATTTTTAACGAAAGCAAATATACGATAAACACCTTGCAAGTACTTTTGGAAAGACAAAAATAATTAGATGATTATCTTAGACTATAGGAATTAAAGGAACATTAACTCTTTAGTAATAAGCTTAAGACCTGAAAATCGGAACAACTAAGTTATCTTCAATGTTGCAATTGCCGCAAAAAAATAACGATATTCAATCATGAAGTGGAGACTAGAGAGTAGAGAAAGGGCGGGAGCAAGAGCAAACAATTGCACAGAAAAAATAAAGATAGTTACAATTTTATTTTATAATTTGTCATGAACACAAAAGAATTTTCTTTTTATTTTACCATATTTCCCACGGACATTTTTGGTCTACTCTTTTATTGATCGGGATGTCTACTTGGTAGACTTTTTTTTTTCTTTCCATCTACAAGAGCACACAAAATTAATCCCCACACTCAAACTCCTTATCACCACCAATCCACAGTAGACAGCTCAGCACCACCATATTACACACAAAAATTAAATAAAAAAAAAATCTTTCACCTTTTAGGGTATCTGTAACTAATGATGAAAGCAGACCATGGCTTTTTTTTCCCTTCCCGTACAACCATCGAATTTAACATTATATAATATGAATATCACACCAAATGCCAAATACTTTGCTTGCAAATTTTCCAGTTACCCTTCCCATTCTTGCATGCAGCCTCCCATGTGAAAAAATGAAAAAGCAAGAAGTCCACATCTCATACCAAAAACTTTCTACACTGTTCACCTGCATTCCAAGTACAGCAAGTACCCAGGCGTGATTTATTACAGAATAAATATTTCTGCTTCATCCAATTTTGACAGACCTATGAAGTATTTAAAGATGATCAAAAACCTTCAGTAATATATATTCTCCTTAAAATTTTTAAGAATCATCTTTAACCTTTCTTAAGGTTTCTAGATTCATAAATTTTTCAGCAAACTCCGTTATGAAAGGGCAAGGTTTCTGCTTAATTTTTAGGCTTGAATGTGAAGCTATATGCTTGTAATTTCGTCAAACATATAAGAGAGGTCATACTTAATTAGTATTAGATGTTTTTGTCGTTGTTTGGTACAAAGGAATACTTTTATGACTACAAAAGATAGGTAAACACAAATTAGAAAGAATGTTATGTCCCTTTAATAGATTACTCTGCCTACTAGTCATGGAGCCATATGTAATCTAAGGCAGGAGAACTAGTGTAATTTATGGCCTGTGGAGTGGAAACTAGTAGCTTGAGGGTTGAGAATGATAATTTTTTTTTTTTTGGGTATAAAATAAATAAGAATGATTTGGAATCAGAATTGGAATTCTACCTTTATCCTTGTTTGAAGTGTTCTTTTAATTTTCACTGGCATGTGGTGAAATGGGAATCTTGTCCAAAGGCACCAAGCATCTGGCATGCCACTTCAAGCAATTTTCCTGCCACATATTGTGCCATTAAAATAGTTGCATACTAATAAATCAACCATTCGGACCTCATGCGTTAAATTGAATATAAACAAATCTACAGAAAGCAACTCAATAACTTCCATCGGTTGATGAAATCCACTCTCCAACCACAGAACGTCATAAAATAACAGTAAAAATCAATCATTTATGGACTTAAGTCTCTCAAAACTAGCTTATTCTACAATCAAATAAGCTCAGGACAGGACTAGTTCTAATATCCTACCTATATTGTTTTAAGCCACATCGTCATCAATTTCAATTTATTTTCATTCATAAAAAAATGTAATTAAAACTTGGTATAATAATAATAATAATTTTAATATATCAGATGCCCATGGCTGACAGCAAGAAATGGAAGAGGCAACAAAAGAGATAGATCTCATTATAGACGGCGGTGAATCAGATACATGTTACTTTAATAATGACTTGCAATTTGCAAAGAATAATATTGGCAGGATGCTCTAGTGGTCCCGTATCTTATAATTCAATATTTCTCCATAAATCAGAGATGACTAAAATAATCACAATAAAACAAAACAAATCATGCCTGATAATTTAAAGCATAAAATAATTGAAGAAAAAGAAATTATAAATCAATAGGCAGGCGAGCTGTCAGGTTTTTAGTTAAGGAGTGGCAACAAAGTAAGTCAAGATTCCAATAACTTTAGTATTAATTCTTACTAATTCTTCCTGGCCATTTGGTGTGAACCGTGGCCTATGAGCTTACTTAATTCCAAAAACAACTACTCACCTACAAAAACGTTTTTCTATTTTCTACTTCACCGACAGTTTCTTCAGATTTCCTGAATCTCCATTTCTAGCCGACAGTTTCCATATTATGTATTTTCAACATATATCAAGATCACAGCTCACACCCACGCAACGTTTCAAAAGCAGTAGGATTTTTATGGAAATATGTTAGCCTTGAAAAAAAAAATTATCCAAAGCAAGACCAACATAAAATTATTACATTTCTGTAATTTAATAATGATTTATTTAATCCTAATCTCAAAAGTATAGGCTTAATACAGAACATGACACATTCTCTAATAACCCCTTCTACCACCTCAATTGGTCATTGTCCGCTTTGTTACATATAAGATGATCATGATAATTATGCCGAATAACCTAATCTCGAAGTAGTATTTTTAACCAACTTCCAGACCAACTTGGACTGTCTTTTGGGGATTCTAAGAAACTTCTTCTACCTATTTCGTCAAACTATGGGTATAACTATCCTTTAAAAATAAAATTTTCTTATCTATTCACTTCTCATACTATTTAATTGTAATTTTCTTAAAATCCTTATAAAACACGTCCCATATAAAAAGAAAAAATAAACAAGGTAAACAAATTTGTCTCATTTTGATGAGATCATCAAAATGAGTTTAACCTTAGTATCATCTTCTTTACATAAAATACAAAATATAAAAAATAAGAAAAACACATCCCTAATACTTTTAGGCCAAGCACATACAAAACTTAACAAGGAAAAGCATCCAAAACCACTAATTCCATCCTATCCGTATCATATCATTTTCATATTTTCATTAATGAAAACATCACGGACACATTGAGTCAGGGAACAACCCAAAAAACCAAAAGCAGACGGAAAAAGGAAATGACAATTATGACCTCCCACCAACTCTGACCCACCGACGATTCTCCCTTCGCCGACACACACATTAACACTATTAACACTACGCCAAACCGGCATTTCCCATTCCCGAAAACCGGCCGATACTTAAAAATTATAAAAAAAAAATTGCCATACAAAGTAAATCGCCCGATATGCTTATTTTTTTCAAAGTGAATATAAAAATAAAATGGTGCAATATCATAATTTATTTACTAATTATAATACCCAATAATGCATTATTAATTTTATGATTTAGAAAAAAAAAATTTGAACATACCTCTTCTTGTTGCAGGTTTTTGTTTTACAGCGACTTTAACATTTTTTTTACTTTCTGATAATTTCGTCGACGTTTCCTCTGGCGGGAACAAAACCCCATCAATTCCCTGAACCGAAATTCGGCCATCGGTATAAATATCGGGGTCAAACAAATAGGCCGATCCGTCACCATGGCCGAATTTCACAGACCCATCAGCTTCCTGTGCCAAAACTTTATGCGGCAAACGCAGCGTATCGTACGAAATCTTCCCGAATCTTCTCACCGCATTGTACATGCTTTCCTCCGTCTGATACTCCGGAATCACGTGGTAGTAAATAATCTGTTCCGGCGATCCCGGCTCGCTCAGCTGGTCCGTCGTCAGCTTAGCCATGGCTTCATCATTCGGCGCCAATACCGTCAAAACATATCCCTCCGACACAAGCCGCCCCATTTCCGTTGCCAGCGACGTCAGATTCACTAAAATATCGGCCATTTCGTTGTACCCGCCGTAGTGTAAAAGCGTTTGGATGAAATCCTTCACTTGCTTCTCTCCGTTGAAGTGGTGGTGCGGCCCGCCCGGCCCTGGTGCCGGGGCCGGAGCTAGTGAAGGACCGGGAGCCATTGCGTAGTAAACCGGAAGGGCCGGAGGTGAGCCGGGTTTGGAGGCTGGTGCCGGTTTCTTCAACCGGTTTGTCCTCGGGTCGACCTCTGGTGCTCCTTCCGGTCTAACGGCTGAGATTGAACGGAGATTCCTTCGGTTGTTGAAATCTTGCTGTACGGATCGAGGGATTAGCAGCCGTTCGATGCCGTGGATGACTCCATCTGGACGGTCCACGGCGTTCGGATGAATGACCTTGGATTGACTTATAAATTTATCACCCGAATCATGACTCGTTAGCTCGACTGAATCACTGGACAGTGTATGATGCTGTGTTGACTCGGTGGCAGTCCGGTTTAACTCTATTCGCGTGGAGACAATGTGATGAAGCAAAAGAGTCTGAAGAGACTTCAAGTTGCCTGGCTCGAGCAAGAAGCGCTTGAACTCGGGATCGAGATCCCGCTCCAAAGCTTCATTTTTGGGAGCGAAAATGGTGATGCTGTGCTTGCCGACAGCATCTTCGAGTGGCTGCAAGAGGAGAGCTTTCTCGACGAGCTCAGCGAGTTCGGTGTAATGCGAGTCGAGAAGTGCGACCAGGACTGAGTTGGAGTTGATTTGGCCAGAGTGAGTTGCGTTGTTTCCTTGCAATTGCATTGAAGCCGTGAGTTGGAGAGGGAATATAAAAATTAAAAGAAGAAATGAAATGAGTTTCCGAGTTTCGGCCATTGAAACCGAATAGAATGAATTGAATGAACGAATAATTGTTCGCAGCAGCACCATATAGAAAAATATCTTGAGCTTTATTCGCTTCAAAGGCCAGTCAGCTGCTGCAGCTGCTTCTTCCTCCCCTCCTTTTTGCTTTTGGTTTGGGATATAATAACAACTGTATCCCTAATCTTTCAAAGATTATCATATAAAGACGTAATTTGTCTTTCTCTATAAGATAGATCCCTGATCCCGGGGAACAATTTGGGTTGGATTTGTCCAACTTGAATTGAACCTTATTAATCATGTTTAGAATTTCATAATCTCAAATACTAATCCAACCCATTAATATTAATAGTAATATAATTTATACTCTAAAAATTATTCTAAAAAATATAATTTATTTTTTTAAATAAAAAATAAATTAATATAATCAAGTCATTAATACGTTGTGGTGATAAAATTTTTAATATAATATTTATAAAATTATTTAATAAATGAATAGAATTTTATTATTTTATGTTATAGGATTGGATTTGTGGGGCATACCAAAAAGTTACTTTCACTATTCGATGCCACAATACATGAAATAATAATATTATTACATTTTTAGTATTTAAGTTATTTCTAAACAATCGCTATTCATGTTATATGTACCTAAGTTGACATAATAGACAAATTAGGCTACAATTTGAGAAAACCTAAAAATATAAGGATCCCAATTTCATTCGCCTGTTTAAATCATATATTTGTCTGTTAAACTGATTAGTGTTCGGGCGAAGGACAAAAGGAAGATAAGTTGAGATTGGTTTGGTGGAGTTGTACGTGTGATGAATTAGTGTCAGTTGCGGTTAAAAATCGTACTTGAATCGAAAAGTTGCATGTTTCTGGCGTATGAAGTTTTACGGGAAAAGGAAAGTTCTTGGGAAATTTACTCAATTCACCACTTTCTAACTTTTAATTTAAGAGAAGGACATACTTCAGTTTCTTTTCTTTTTTTTCAATATCAATCATTTACATGTTTCTTTGACGAAAATACTCCTAAAACAAAGCATACCAAATTCTTTCACTTCTAGCGACGATTTCATTTACTTCTTGTGGTGATTTCAAGAGAGTTATAATTTCAATTTCTAATAAACTTTGGCTTAATTATAGTTCTATTGCCTCTTTTTTTTCATTAAGTACATATTGTTTAAATCATTAATGATAGTTAAGCATTAGGATATATATTGGGCAAGAAAATATTATAACTTTTCTAAAGACTGGGATGTATAATAAATGGCACAATAAGTGTTAACATTTTTAAGAAATTATTGATCTAAACTTAATATTATTTTGAGGTTAAGAGAAGGCTGGTGTGCCGATCAGTTGGAAAAGTGGGTGTTTGCCCATGTTGACCCAAATTTGGCCATGCCAAGCTTAGGAAATGCTGGTGTCTCACCCCCGTCGCCCAACCAAATGCCCATACATGGCAAGAGCTGCTAGTTGGACAATGCAAGCAACATAGCTATGTCGCCCAAGCATTGCATGGGCTGCTAGCTGGACAATGCGAGAGACACGCATGCATCAGGTAGTAAAATGCCCAAGCATTGCAAAGGCTATTGGCTGGGTAATGCGAGTAACATGCCAATGTCGCCCAACCAAATATATACGTGACAACATGCTTTCGCCCAACTGAATTTGAGCAACAATAAGTTTTATGAATTTTAGTTTTTCTTTTTTTGTAAAATTTGTGCCAATGTTGTCCTAATTTATTGTTTACATATGTTTAAATAATATACATCCCTGGTCACTGAAGATACCAATCGAGGATCACTTCCCGAGTTGCATTTAGAATTTAGTAAGATATAGTTTTGTGACTACATCTATAAAAGCCAGTCAACTAATACTCAATTTGAGTTGTTCAAAAAATCAATTTTTAGTCATTTTCTAACCGTGGAGGATTCTGGATTTAGCGGCAATCTCGTACATTGTGGAGTATTTATGTTAATATACATGTCTTATTTAATATTATGGTGTGCACCAAACTTTAGCTATTGTGAAGATTTGCTTAGGAAGAAGATTACTATAGATATCTTTATGGATGATATCCTATAGAAAGGCATATTGTTAAACATTAATAAAGTCTTGTTTCATTTTTATATTGTTAATTGTCATTTACTTGTCTAATATTTTTAAAATGATTTGGCTTAGTGTTGAAATGTGGTGATTCTTAAAATGGAATATACCATGGTCACAATATGACAGTCACCAAAATCAAGCAATTGACAAAGCTAAAAAAAAAATAATCAAGCAACAAACCAGTCGCCACATGGGTTGTCGCCTATTTTAAGCATTCGACATACGCAATCACCAAGTTTTTCTGAGAGTTGTCTGATTTTGTCTTCATCATTGAATTTTAAGATACTTTTCAGTCAATAATACAACACCATTAATTATTAACATAGTGATACTAGATTAATCAAAAATCCTTACATAAAATAAGATTTGCAAAAGTCCTTATATAAATCATTCCAAATTAGATAAATTATTTTGACATAAAAAATAATACAAGTCCCAAAAATAAATAAACTTCAAATACTCTATTAGACCATTAATGAGGATTTTCCATAAGGGAATTCTTACACGTCTTGTGGTAATGGCCTCACTTCCCACACCGATCAGAAATTATAGTAGACCAAAGGATATTGTTAATTGCATATAGTATTCTTCACGCTTTTCGAGAATCGAGGATTAGACGATGATGGTACATTTAGTGGATTCACCTACAATGTTCGGACATCTTTTGGAATTTTCTAGTTGGCCATCTCACCAAGTAATGAAAACAAAAGCTTATAGGATCTAATTGGAGATATCGGCAAACAACAAGTGCATGGGCACAAACAAATTGATCTAGTTGAAATACTCTTCATTTTCATATTTTTTTTTCTTATGTCAACAAAACCCTCCTTAATACCACCTTCCTTCACCTAATATTGATGTCAGACACATTGAAAACATGCATTTTAATGGCAATTATTTTCTATTATCGCATATTTTATGTGCCTCAGTTGTAAGTTGAGTAGTCTTTGACTCAACTACTTTCTTTGTATCATAAAACCATGCATTGTAAGTCTAAAATGATCATCCAATTGAGTGATAGAAAATTTTATTAGCTCCTTTATTAAAGCATTAATGTGAAATACTATCTAAGCAACCCAAGAGGGGGGTGAATTGGGTTATCAAAAATTTATGCAAAAAAAATCACACAATAATTTAAATCTAATGCCTTAATAAGAAAAAATAATAAATTTAATCAAGCAAGATTTTTAAAGAGTAAGGGAAGAGAAATCAAACACATGATTTTTACGTGGTTACTTTTAAAGCCTCCAAGGCTTCAACCGCTCTTACAATTGACTTTCAATGTGTCAATAAACCTTTACAATAAGAGATTATACACAATCTCTTAACCCAAGTGTATCCCAACACTTACAATCTCTCAATTTGATTTTAAAGAATATTACAAAATAAATCTCTCTCACACAATGTGTTTGATTACAAATGAAAATCCAAAGTGTGAGTAAATAAGATGAATACAAGAATTTAAGGCTCAATGAATGTTGTATACTCGATAATTTACTCAATAATAATTGTTGGAATCGTTGAAGTTTGAATTTGATTGAGCTTATTTATAGTTGGAGCTGAAAACTAGTCGTTATTGACTTTCTACTCGCTGTCGGATCGCCGTTAACTAGATGTCAGAATGTCGTTTGACTAGTCAATATGATCGTTGGACTAAATTTTCAAATTGTCGGATCACCGTTTTCAAGATATCGGATCGCCATTAGTGTCCAGAGGCTACTCTTCAATTCTGTTTGATATCGGCTAGCCGTTATCAAGATATCGGTTAGTCGTTTGCTACAGTGAACTATTTTATAATATTATAGTTTTACCCCAAAACTTTATAAAATTATACTATGACCCAAAACTTTATAAAACTTGTCAAATAAGTCCATTTTCAGAATTTTAAGCAATATTTGCTAATTTCAAAGTTCTCAAAACTTTTTCAATTTAAATCATTAACATGAAGATCATAAAATTACTTTTTATTGAATATAAAGCCTTTATAATATGAAAACTATATGAAAGAATAATTTGAGCTTTTAAATCAATCTTAATCAAGTTTGTTATCATCAAAATCAATATTAAAGAAAAATTTATGTTAACATAATGTTCTTGGCAATATTAGTGGTTAGAATGTCATACATTTGACCTTTGAAACGAGAGCAAGTCTAATAATTAATGCCTACGTCTTCCAAATACTTTACTACTTCTACATGCATACCCTTCAATTTTAATCAAGTTTGTTATCATCAAAATCAATATTAAAGAAAAATTTATGTTAACAATCTCCCGCTTTTTAATGATGACAAACTTTTCAAGAAAATGGTTGTGCAATTTTGCTCCCCCTAAGTAAAATATTTATAGAATTTACCTCCCCCTAAATATGTGCCCATCAATTTTTAACCACACAAAAATAAATTTAATAAAAAGAAAGTTATTCAACATATTATATATAAATTATCTCCCCCTTCATCATAAAAAAGAAATGAGCGCAAAAAGATTAAAAAGAGAAGTTCAGAGATTACCCATGTCGGAAAAAAAATTTCGGCAAAATCTCCCCTTAAAAATGAACATATCCTCAAAAATAAAGTAGTTAAAACACTCCCATATAAACTCCAATTTAGCAACCAACCTCCATACCAACAAATTCAACATTATCATAAGCAACAACCAAACATGTTATCAAAATCAACTCAATCATAAACAAAGTCCACATATCCAACAAAATTATCATAA
Source organism: Citrus mangshanensis (assembly GCA_030449895.1). Classification (NCBI taxonomy): domain Eukaryota; kingdom Viridiplantae; phylum Streptophyta; class Magnoliopsida; order Sapindales; family Rutaceae; genus Citrus; species Citrus mangshanensis. Next base: position 1,890,482 of record JASUUJ010000371.1, read on the forward strand.
AAGCATCACAAGCACAAACAAAAACCAAATAGTATCGCAACAACTACATGAGATGAGTAATGTTTGTGCGAAATGCATAGGTGTAGAAAACCAAGATGGGGGCGGTGAAGAGGAGCTACCGGGATCATAACCAAGGTGACCAAGAATGCGGCGCTGTCTAGAAAGTAATTCTATCTGTTGATATAACATTTGATGCCGAAAAGTCGCAAAGTCTGATTGAAGCTGATGTTACTGCTGGGAGAGTGCATCCACTTTGTCGAAGAGCTGCTAAAGGTGGTCCTCAGAAATAGAAGATGCTGCAGGAGGCACAGCTGGCTCAGCTGCTCCTCATCTTGAGATGGGCCTGCTGCTGCTCTTCGAGAGGCACGAGGTCTAGCTCCAAGGCAAAAGTCAGGTAACTCATCCTCAGAATAAACGTCATTGAGCATGTGGTTATCATCTGGAGCTACCAAAGTATCCTCATTCTTAGAGGAATTAACCTTGATCCAATTGTCTTGCCTCCAATGAAAACCAATCCCCGAAATTATTTCCTTCACCATCATTTTGGTCTCAACATAGACGGGTTCGGTCAAAGGAACATTAAAGTATCTCAGAATCTTACTGATAATGCTACCATATGGAAGAGACTGGTTAGACACAGCAGGGGTAGAGAGCATGTGACGTATAATAGTGAATGAAAGATGCACTTTTTGAAATACAAGTATGCAACCCAAGAGGGGGGTGAATTGGGATTCTAAAAATTATTTGATTCTAAGACAAATTATCATGCAAATCTAGAATAATTTAAAGGAACAACAATTAAATCAATTACAATATAAAAAGATAAGGGAAGAGAGATTCAAACACGAAGATTTTTATGTGGTTCGGCCAGCCTCGCCTACGTCCACGCCTTCAAGCTTTCCGGGCTTGAGGATTTCACTAAGCAAGCCTCCAAGGCTTCAAAAGCTTACACTTGACTTCCAAGGTGTCAATGAACCTTTACAACAAGAGATTATCCCAATCTCTTTAACCCAAGTGTATCCCAACACTTACAATCACTCAAAATAAAATATTTCAAATTTGTTTTGCATCTCACAATATTTAAGATTACACAATGATGCCCAATATGTGAATAGATGAAGCAAGAATGTGTTCAAAGCTCTATGAAGATTGTATACTCAAGTATATGCTCAATAGTCATGTTGTGATAAATCTTCTTTGAATTTGAATGAGCTTATTTATATTTGGAGCTGAAAACCTAGCCGTTATAAACTGTCGGCCTGAAAACGGTTCGCCGTTAACCATTAACGGTTAACCGTTTAGGCTGGTCAAATAAATGGTTTGCCGTTTAGAATTACCCTTTCGCTGTTAAATTTCAGAGACCTGCAAGATGAACATCAGTTATCCATTTATATTAAACAGTTAAGGATTTGCATGAAGTGACCTCTCTAGATATTATCGGTTGACCGTTTGTAATAGATGGTTCGCCGTTTGTTTCCAGTAACTTGTAAAATAATTTAGCCTTATCCGGTTTTGTTAAATGGTGCCAAAAGAGTACAGCCTTCAATTCTGGACTTTATTGGTTAACCGTTTAAATAAACGGTTCACCGTTAAATTTCAGTAGCCTTCCCAGCTTTTTGTGTTTTCTGTTTTTCTTAATCGGTTAGAGCTTAGGCAATATGTTGCTCTCTGGTTTTAATCGGTTAACCGTTTGAAAGAGAACGGTTTACCGTTTATTTCCAGAATCACATTTTAAACCAGATTTAGCAGAGAATCATTTTCTAATTTGAAAGTCCATCTTTTATAAATATGATTGGAATGATTATAAGGCTTTCGTTTATTAAGGAAAAGCTCCAACATTTTAATCAAAAACTATTTAAAGTTTGTTATCATCAAAATCAATATTATTAATATATTCATGTTAGCAATCTCCCCCTTTTTATGATGACAAGCTTCATTCAATATTTTGCTCCCCCTTAATATATGCTCCCCCTAAATGTATGGCCAAATTAAGAATGTCCAATAAAAAGATTTTTGCTCAAGAAAAAAAATTTTAAAATTCATTTTAAATCTCCCTATAATTATCTCCCCCTTCATTATCAAAAAGAAAAGAGAGAAAGAAAAACCGCAAATCTGTTAAAGAAGTTACCCGGGTCCGGCGAGCGAAAATTTTGGCAGAGTTTTCCCTTAAAATGGAGCAAAACCACTAATACCAAATAAGATTAAAACACTTCCAAAATATATTAACAACAACTCCATCATCCAACAAACCAACAACGTCATGAACAAAAAAACCAACACTTCATTAAACCAACAATTTAATCAACCAATATCAAGTCATCCAATATCAAGAACATCACACAAACATATCATCAAAATTCATAAAGAGCATATAGAGGTAACAGTGTATATAAAAATATAAATGACAACACACAAAGATGTGCTCCCCGGATCATAACCGAAATACCGGACAAGAGTGCGCTGTCTGTTGAGTATTAGAAAATGCATATTTATAAAGGAGAAAACCGTCATTTTACCTTTCAAGCCTTACTAACAACCCTTACTTTTATGTATTTAACATTCTTGTAATTTAATTACGTGTGTTTTATTTTAATTAAGTATTTTATGTATTTTAGGGGCATTATAGTCATTTCACAATAAAGGAGAGATCAGACGGCAAAACGGACATCACTTTTGAACTCAGGACGGTCGAAAACCTTAGGAGGAGCATAAAAGGAAAAATGGCACTATTCACATGTATGGTACTATTCACGTATACGATCGTATAATGCCATCGGATCGATGACGTGGCATTGACCAATGATGTGGCATTGGATGAGGTGTCACGATCTGTTGGACTAAAATTCTTATGTATGACATGGCGATATCGGCACACATCACATGCATTATTTTCAACCAAATCGCGTTCGTTCATTCGTCAAACCGTATTCATCCACGTGGTCAAAATGACGTGGCGCAATCCTGAGCGTCCAAACTGTTTTTAATCCGATGGCCATGATTTACTCCATGTATCTACAAAAAGGGGGCCTCCCCCTTAATTTGATATCTCTGAATCCATTTTTAGGATCCATTTTCTGTAATTCCTTCTCCATCTTGTATTTCCTACGTATTTTAATAAATTTCCATTTTGCCCCTAGTTCAATTATGAGTGGCTAATTTTCTTTCAAGCTTGGGTTGAAGGTGAAGTCTCAACATGTGTCATGGGCTTAATTTGGTAAATTTATTTTCTCTTCCCCTCTAGTTTTTGTGGATGTTTTGACTTCTCGTCGACAAATAATAATAATATTGTCTAGATACCGCCTTGGTTACACCGGCTCTCTAGTATACGGTTATTATTATTTGGCACGATAAGCCCTTAGCACCATATTGATTAGAGCGTGGTTCATGAGGTGTGAATTCCCCCCTCATGATTTAATTGGCATTAATAAGGATTATTTAGCCCATGATGCATGTTGATACGGATCCGAATACCCAAGTACGTCATTTCAATAGAATTATCTTCAATTTATTCTCGCCATTGCAATTCCAATTTTAGAATTTATTCTCGCCATTTTAATTTAAGTTTTAGCATATTCCAAATTATTTCCACCACAAATCCAATCACCCATTTACAAAATTAATTCTACACACAATTAAAATCCACCTCCTCGTGGGATCGACACTCGTCACCATTGATCTATACTACAATAGATTTGTGCGCTTGCAAGTACATTAAAATTTGCACAACAAGTTTTTAGCGCCGTTGCCGGGGAGGTAAGTAATTTTAATTCATAAAATTAGTTTTTGTGAATAATTTCTTTTATTTGTTTTCTTATATTTTTTTTTAATTATTAAAAAAAAGTGAATCTACATATAAAGATTAGTATTTCTTTTTCTTTTTCTCTTCTTTAAAATTCTGTAATTTAATTTTCAATTTATTTTTCTTTGTAATTTTTTTTGTTTATCTTATTAATTTATTTTTAGTTAATTTATTTCAAGATTTATTTTTGTGTTTTTATAGAAAGGTTGTAATAGCGTAATAAGGTTAGTATCGTAATTTCTCCCTCTTCTTTATTTTTATTTGTTTTGTTCTCATCTTTATTTTTATTTTATTTGTTTTGCATGGTAGTCATTACCTAATCTTGAACCTATAGACCTTGAAATAGAAACAATACTTCGCACACACAAACAAGTTAAAAATAAGATGGATTTACAAGCACCACAAGAGAGGCCATTTAAGGACTATTTTAGTCCCTTAGCTAATTTGAGCACATCATGTATAAGATACCCAAATGTAGCTGCTAGGAGTTTTGAATTAAAACCTAGTGTGCTAAATTGTCTCCCCACATTTTATGGCCTAGAAAATGAAGACCCATATAATCATCTGAATGATTTTCATGCCATTTGTCAAACTTTTAAATATGAAAATTTTTCAGACGATGATGTTAAACTCAGATTATTCCCATTTTCTTTAAAGGATAGAGCTCGTTCATGGTTAAATACTTTACCTGCTAATAGCATTTCATCATGGGAACAAATGGTAACAAAATTTTTGAATAAATATTTCCCAGTGCATAAAACCAATGCTATTCGCAGGGAAATCTCGGAGTTTACCCAGAGAGAGGACGAGCAATTTTTCGAAACGTGGGAGCGATTCAATGGGCTACTCTTGAAGTGTCCACATCATGGGTACGAGAAATGGCACCAATGCCAATACTTTTTGGAGGGATTACTACCGAATGTGCAAGAATGGCTAATGGCAACAAGTGGAGGAGAGCTAATGTCAAAAAGTGCATCAGAAATTTGGAAGTTTTTCCAGCGACAAGCGGACAATTCCCAACAACGGAGTCGATCACTCAGGAATACTAGAAGGATTAAAGGAGTGAATGAGGTTCACATTGGCGAGTCAACTTCGGGAATCAAAGAAGTCAAGGAGATGGTTGAAGGTCTTGCTCGACAAATAGCATCATTATCGACTGCTAAATCAACAGAACCACATGACCACGACTCATACTCAGATCAAGTCAATGCCATAGGTGTAATGAGAAAGCCATCAAATTACAACCCATACTCCAACACATATAACCCTGGATGGAGAGACCACCCCAATTTTTCATGGTTTCAAGGATTCCAATAGAATGGACCAACAGCTCCAGCTCCACAAATTCCTCAAGTTCTTCAAGCCTCTCAGCCCCCATTTAGACCATACAATCAGAACCAGAATTACTCTCAATCCAGACCATGGGAGGATACATTCCAGAATTTCAAGAATGTTACTCACTCCACGATTGAGCAACAAAACCGCACCATTGATGGACTACGAAATGAGTTGAGAGCAGACTTCAACTCACAAGCTCAATCAGTTTCAAGTCTCGAGAAGATGGTGGGACAACTTGCTTCTTGGCAATGAGAAAGGCAAGTTTCCAAGTCAACCAAAGGCCTAACCCTAAAGGAGTACATGAAGCAAGTACCACACAGAAGTCAAAGACCTTGCGAAAAGGAAAAGAAGTCGACAACAAAGTGGAGATGCCGGTGATAAAAGAAAATCAAATTGTACCTGTGAATGTTGAGGACTCATCACCGGAGGAGAAAGAAGAAACCAACCCACGAGAATACGTTCCCAAAGCTCCATTCCCTCAGAGGTTAGCTAAAGGAAAGAAGGGAAAATCCACAGGTGAGATTCTTGAAATCTTCAAACAGGTAAGTGTTAACATCCCTTTACTTGATGCTACTAAACAAGTTCCATCGTATGCCAAGTTTCTTAAAGACCTTTGCACTAAAAAGAGAAATATGCATGTTCAAAAGAAAGTATTTTTAACAGAAAACGTTAGTTCTATACTCCAATATAAAATTCCTTTAAAATGCAAAGACCCAGGCTCCCCCACTATCTCATGTAGCATAGGGAACCACACAATTGAGAATGCTTTGTTGGATTTAGGAGCTAGTGTAAATCTGTTACCTTATTCAGTGTTTGTGAAACTTGGACTTGGAGAATTACACCCAACTCCAGTGGTGTTACAACTTGCAGACCGGTCCACGAAAATACCTCGTGGTATTGTGGAGGACGTGCTTATCCAGGTAGACAAGTTTTATTTTCCTGTTGATTTCATTGTAATTGACACTCAACCAATACAGGATTCGAGGAAGCACATCCCCATTATTCTAGGCCGACCTTTCTTGGCAACTGCGGATGGTCACATTCAATGCAGGACTGGAAATATGCAGTTGTCCTTCGGCAATATGACTATGGAGCTGAACATCTTCAACATTGCCAAACAACCTCATAATGCAGATGATGGAATTGTTGATGTGGATTTAATTGAAGCATTAGTTGATGACACTTTTATTTCAAACCTTAGTGATGATCCTTTACAAACATGCTTAACTCACTTTGGTTTGGATTTTGATATTGACAGATCAGTCGATGAGGTCAACGCCCTACTTGACTCAGCACCATCCATGGACTCTAATAAATGGAAGTCAAGAGTTGAACAACTAGCACCATCAGAGATGAAACTCATCTCATCATCAGAATCACCACCGAAACTCGAGCTCAAACCATTGCCCAACACATTGGAATATGCATTTTTGGGAGAAGAAAGTACTCTGCCGGTAATCATTTCATCATCCCTCAATGACGAACAAAAAGGTAAGTTGTTGGATGTTTTAAAAGAGCATAAAGGAGCATTAGGATGGACCATAGCAGACATAAAAGATATAAATCCAGTAGACTGCATGCATTACATTCACCTTGATGAAAATGCTAAATCTACTAGGGAAATGCAACGTCGGTTAAATCCTAATATGAAAGAAGTTGTTAGAACTGAAGTCCTTAAGCTATTAGACGCAGGTATCATTTACCCAATAGTTCATGGGTCAAGTTGTCCCCAAAAAGTCGAGTCACGAGTTACCAATGCGATAATGAACGATACCAACTAGTAACTACGGGATGGCGTGTATGCATTGATTATAGAAAGTTGAATTACACGTAAAGACCATTTTCCTTTACCATTTATTGATCAAATGCTTGATAGATTAGCGACGAATTTTATTGCTTTCTAGATGGCTACTCAGGATATAATCAGATTCCCATAGCACCAAAAGATCAAGAAAAGACTACTTTCACTTGCCCTTTTGGCACATTTGCATATAGGAGAATGCCATTTGGATTATGCAATGCACCTGCTACATTTCAACGATGCATGCTAAGTATTTTTTCTGATATGGTTGAACGATTTCTTGAAGTCTTTATGGATGACTTTTCTGTCTTTGGTGATTCGTTTGATCAATGTCTACATCATCTAACACTAGTTCTGCAGAGATGTATCGAGAAGAACTTGGTCTTAAATTGGGAGAAATGCCATTTTATGGTAAAACAAGGTATTATTCTCGGTCACATCATTTCGAGCAAAGGTATTGAGGTTGACAAAGCCAAGGTGGATCTTATTTCTAATCTTCCTTCACCCAAAACAGTTAGAGAAGTAAGATCTTTCCTTGGGCATGCTGGTTTTTATAGACGTTTCATTAAAGATTTTAGCAAAGTTTCTGACCATCTCTACTTGCTAAGGATGTACCTTTTGTCTTTGATGATTCATGTCTTGTTGTGTTTGAAAAATTAAAGCATTTGTTGACATCATCACCCATCATTCAACCCCCAAACTGGAGCTTACCATTTAAACTCATGTGTGATGCATCTGATTATGCAGTAGAAGCAGTATTAGGATAAAGAGTTGATCGAATTCCCCACGTTATTTACTATGCTAGTATGACATTGAATGATGCACAGTTGAACTATTCAACTACTGAAAAAGAAATGCTAGCAGTAGTGTTTGCATTAGAGAAATTTTGATCTTATCTCATTGGTTGTAAAATAATTATATTCACAGATCATGCTGCTCTTAAATATCTTCTCACAAAGAAAGATGAAAAAGCTAGACTAATTCGTTGGGTGTTACTTTTGCAGGAATTTGACTTGGAATTCAAAGATAAGAAAGGGACAGAAAATGTTGTGGCGGACCACCTCTCTCGTCTCCATTTTGACACAATTACAGAGTCTTTAATACTGAACGAGTCATTTCCAGATGAATAATTAATGAGTGTGGAAGTATTACCATGGTATGCTGATATAGTTAATTATCTTGTTACAGGTAAACTTCCAGAGCATTGGACCAAGCAAGACAAGGCTAAATTCTTTGCAGAAATAAAGAATTTCTTTTGGGATGACCCGTATTTGTTCAAGTATTGTGCAGATCAAATTGTTAGACGATGTGTCCCAGAAAATGAAATTCATAATATTCTTTCATTCTGCCATGAACAAGCTTGTGGAGGTCATTTCAGTGCTAAAAAAACAGCAACTAAAGTTTTACAATGTGGTTTTTATTGGCCAACTATATTTCGAGACGCTTACACTTTCTGTTCTTCATGTGATAGGTGTCAACGAATGGGGAGCATTACACGAAGGAACATGATGCCATTAAATCCAATTTTAGTGGTTGAGATTTTTTATGTATGGGGTATCGACTTCATGGGACCCTTTCCCCCTTCTTTTGGCCATCAATACATATTGGTTACTGTTGACTACGTATCGAAATGGGTAGAAGCAATTCCATACAGAACCAATGATCACAAGGTGGTGATAGAATTTTTGAAAAGCAACATTGTTTCGCGCTTTGGATTCCCTCGAGCAATAATCAGTGATGGTGGTGCCCACTTTTGTAACAAAGCATTCAAAGCTCTTTTGACAAAGTATTCAATCACTCACAAAGTGGCGACCCCCTATCATCCGCAAACCAGTGGCCAAGTTGAGATCTTCAATCGAGAAATAAAGCACATATTAGAAAAGACGGTGAGGCCAGATAGAAAAGATTGGTCATTAAGACTTGATGATGCATTATGGGCATATAGAACGGCCTTCAAGACCCCGATTGGGATGTCACCCTACAAGCTAGTGTATGGAAAAGCTTGCCACCTACCTGTGGAACTCGAGCATCGTGCATATTGGGCTATCAAGAAATTCAACTTTGACATGCAGCAAGCCAGCTCAGAAAGAAGATTACAACTGGCAGAACTTAAAGAAATTCGCAATGATGCATATGAAAATGCCAAGATTTACAAGCAACAAATGAAAGTCTTCCATGACAAGCAAATTATGAGAAAATCGTTCACTCCAGGTCAGAAAGTGCTTTTATTCAATTCTCGCTTGCACCTATTCCCAGGTAAGTTACGCTCTTGATGGTCTGGTCCCTTTATTGTTCATACTGTTTTTCCACATGGGGCAATTGAAATTAAGGACCCAAAGAACGGTTTCACGTTTAAAGTTAATGATCAAAGATTAAAGCCATATCTAGAGTACCAACCACATGGAGAAAATACCAAAATAAATTTGAGTGACCCACCAGATTTGAATTGATTTTTTTTCTTGTCGTTGATTTGATTTTTTTTTTCTTTCTTTATATTATTCTTCTGCTAATTGAAATTATCTTTGCATAAGTGTGTTTGTTTAACTATTAAGTTTTTTCTTATCATTTTTAATTATGAGTACCTTACTCAGACCGTTCCTCCTGAACATTCTTAAACCACTTCAACGTGTCAAAACCCATCTCAAAAGGCAAATTCAATTTTGTAAAACACATCGCATTTGGGCTCTACAGCCACCAGAGTTAGTAGCCTATGTTGAGGGTTTAGAAAGCCAACTCAGCGACATTGAGAGAAGTGTTTACGACATCCAGTTGGAGCTCGAGGTAAATTCAATAAGAGGACGATTTTAATTTTCTTTGTGTGTTTTAATTTATTTTTCTGTTTGTGTGCTTTAGTTTGTTACCCCGATGAAGTGGCGGATAACAGTACTCCGTGACAATCAAGTCGGTTACTTCAGTTTCCCATAATAACTGATATTCTGGGGCAAAAGTATGGACAGAAATGAGATTCTAGCAAAGCTTCACAAGCGATTCCCCTCACTTCCTCAGAATGCCCTCCTTACGATTTATAAAGCTCGGTCCGAACGCATGTGATTACTCATGAGGAATAACGTACCTGCTGACATTCGTTGGTTAATCAAGGCTAAAGTACGATCGGCAGGTGAGTTACCTCTAAAATTTATTGCATACATGCCTGGTTGTGGTAAAGGAAATTATGCAAGAAAATGACGAGCTCGAAGAATTTATGTTGCTTGTCATAAGTGTGCCAGAATGAGTTGCAATAAAAACCCATGTTCTTTAGGAATGATGTCTGATAACAGGGAAGATAAGATTCAATTCATTAGGGATGGCTTGAATAAGGAGTCATTGGATGATATCCTTTTGTCTCTTGAAACGCATCCCAGTGGATATGTGCAAGCAGCGATTCTCCAGTTATGGCCATTATTCCAGAAAGACCAGTTTATAAGAAAAATGGATGGGAAGCCTATCCTCGACCCATAGAGGGCGTTCAAGCCGTTTCTGGACATAAAACCAGAGGAAGGTGTGAGCCACAGTCGCAACTACCTCTAAATATCCTTTTACTTTACTGTTATTTTATTTCACTATTGTTTTATTGTTTGCATTATTGTCTTTAATAATTTTATTACTGTTTGCTTTTTCCTTTTTACTGTTTCCTTTTTTACTAACGAGCCATGTGCTTTACGCGTTATTTGACACTGACATGTTACCTCATACACAACTATGACCCACTATCACCAAGACTCTTAAATGTGATTTTCTTTGTCAAGCACTCACAAATTATTTTTGCAAAGTATCACAATGACAGCTACTCCCAATAGACAATTCAAGAACATTTGTGTGCTTTCTGGATTTACCTATGGCAAACATAAAGAGTTCGTGGAGGCAGCCATAGATCTTGGTCGAAACATAGCAGCGAGAAAATTATACTTAGTGTATGGAGAAGGTAACCGAGGGTTATCAAAAATGGTCTCAGAAGCAGCTTTTATCAGAGGAAGTCAAGTGTTAGGCATCATCCCAAGAGTCCTAAAACCATTGGGCAGTTTGTCTGACTCATCAACTGGAGAAGAGTTAGTCGTCTCAGGTATGCAAGAAAGAATAACTAAAATGTTTAATCATGCTGATGCTTTTATTTTCCTTCCAGGAGATCTTGCAACACTAGAGGCACTTATCACACTAGCATCTTGGGGCCATCTGCACATTCACCAGAAACCCATCGGTTTGTTAAATGTCAATAACTTTTATGATGGCTTTATCGCATTTCTTAACCATGCAATAAAAAACTATTTCATTCCCTCCAATGTGAAAAAACTCTTTATCTGTGCTCACACTGCTAATGAGCTACTTGATATGTTACAAGCTTATAGACCGGAGCCAGACCCCTGGACCTTTGTGTTGGAGCGTCCAAATAATGATGGTGACAGTAGCAGCAGTAAGAAGTACAAATTAGATTTAACTCTCCGCCTGTAAATATTTTCTTCTGTGTTGCACTACCCAGGTGATGTCTTTTAAACTCTACTTCTTTCCTTTAAAACATTGAGGACAATGTTTCGTTCTGGTTGGGGGGAGGGAATAGTCGACAAATGCAGAATTTTGGTTAAGTTTTTACTAATTTTTTGTTATAGAAACTAACTGTTGCTAACTTTTTGTGTTGAAGATGGCTGAATATGGAGTGTAGTGACTCTAAAAACGCATCTTCATCGTTAAAAAAAATTAAAAAAAAACTAAAAAATAAAAAAAAATTCAGACATTTTCTTTTTCTTTATTATGTTTTGATGTTTATTTTTCTTCCTTTTCATTTCTCCTTATAAATATATATTTTCAAATTTTTTAGTCGAAGATGGCTGAATATGGAGTGTAGTGCCTCTAGAAACGCATCTTCTAAGTTAAAAAAAAAATATTTTCGTTTTCTATCATTTTACGTGTAACTTTTCTAATTAGTTTTTATGCATCATTTTCACATTTCTGCATGTATATTTTCCTTTCATATTTAGAATAGGTTGGGGGGTAGAATGTTGTTTAAAAAAAAATTGTGTGATTTGTTTTAACATTGGATGACATGATTAATTTTAAATTTTAGTATTTGTATTATCTTTGGTCTTAAGTGATGTTACATTATGTTTGCTACTCTACATGTTGATGTCGGAGACAAATATGAGCTGCTTGAAGGAACGAACATGTCATAATAAGTACCAAGTGAGTTTTTGAGCCTATTATTTTTCTTGGAGAATAACCCTTTTGCCCATTCTTTATACAGCTTAGCAATTTGTTATTTTACACATGATCTCTAAATTGCTTTTGAGTTAACCCTTAAAAAAAACAAATTGTAACATAAAAAAAAGAAAAAAATGTGTGTTGTTACATTGGGAGGCCCATCTAACTAGTAGATATGGATAATTATTTAGAGCCCTAAAAGACGATGGAAATGCAATCTTTGATCCGTTTGAGCCTTTCTAGCCATCCCTTTTATTAAATATCCATAGTTAACCCTTTTGAGCCTTTAAAAAAAAAAAAAACCTCTTCTTTGTCAACTTATCATATTGACCCACTCCGATTTGGAGTATTACCCGATGTCTTATAAGTTCTATCATCTATTTATATTTGAGAAAAATGTAAATAATTATTTTGTTCAGAGAAGTTATGCCAAATAAAAGCAAAAAAAAAAAAGAGAAAAAAAAAACAAAAGTTGTTGTTTCAAAAGAATAAAAAGAACAATAATAGGTGAAATCCACCTTGCAACTTCCAAAAAAAATCTCTGCATTTTTCTCAAACATACACTTTGTTTTCCTTATTTCCCTTCTTTGTTAGCCATATCCCTAGCCTACGTTACGTCCTAATAAAAGTCCTTCTTGATTTTAGGGAACTATAGTTTGAAGTATAAGCTATTTATATGGGCTAAAAAGATGTAGTGATGCATAATAATAAAAATAAATAAATAAATAAAGTGGGTTGACTAGCATTTTTGTTTGACTTGAGATCGTATTATTTCTAAGCTGAGGGCATATTTATTTCATCTTGGTGAGAGCATGTGATATCACTTCTTTATTATTTTCTCTCTCAATTACCATTCATTGGAATGACTATTTTTATTGGGTTTAATTTATTTGTGAGAGTGTCACTACTTCCAGTCAAATTTTGGGGTTTGACATGTCATTCTTGAAAATAGCTATAACAAAGTCTACTGGGCTAATTCATGTGGATGGTTGATGTGGGTGTGATGTTGCTTTAGATTGGAGATAATGCTTATACTTTTATTTGATTGCTATCATTAATCTGATTGAATAAACACGAGTGTTTCTAAAAAAAAAAATCATTTTGAATTTGAATTTTGTTTTCGATTTATTTGCTAGGGACTAGCAATAAGCTGGTTAAGGGGTGTGTTGAGTATTAGAAAATGCATATTTATAAACGAGAAAACCGTCATTTTACATTTCAAGCCTTACTAACAACCCTTACTTTTATGTATTTAACCTTCTTGTAATTTAATTACATGTGTTTTATTTTAATTAAGTATTTTATGTATTTTAGGGGCATTATAGTCATTTCACAATAAAGGAGAGATCAGACGGCAAAACGGACATCACTTTTGAACTCAGGACGGTCGAAAACCTTAGGAGGAGCATAAAAAGAAAAATGACACTATTCACATGTACGGTACTATTCACGTATACGGTACTGTATACGTTACTGTTCATGGCACTGTTCACATAGACGGATCGATGACGTGGCATTGACCGATGATGTGGCATGTGTCACGATTACTAAAATTCTTATGATGGTGGCGTGGCGATATCGATCTCGCGACATACGCATCACATATTATTTTCAACCAAATCGCTTTATTATTCATCTGGTCAAACCGTATTCATCCACGTGGTGATCACGACGTGTCAGTTTTTAATCGATGGCCATGATTTACTCCATGTATCTACAAAAAGGGGCCTCCCAATTTGATATCTCGAATCCATTTTTGGGATCCATTTTCTGTAATTCCTTCTCCATCTTGTATTTCCTACGTATTTTAATAAATTCCCATTTTGCCTAGTTCAATTATGAGTGGCTAATTTTCTTTCAAGGTGAAGTCTCAACATGTGTCATGGGCTTAATTTGGTAAATTTATTTTCTCTTCCCTCTAGTTTTTGTGGATGTTTTGACTTCTCGACAAATAATAATATTGTCTAGATACATTCTCTAGTATACGGTTATTATTATTTGGCACGCACCATATTGATTAGAGCGTGGTTCATGAGGTGTGAATTCCCCTCTCATGATTTAATTGGCATTAATAAGGATTATTTAGCCCATGATGCATGTTGATACGGATCCGAATACCCAAGTACGTCATTTCAATAGAATTATCTTCAATTTATTCTCGCCATTGCAATTCTAATATTAGAATTTATTCTCGCCATTTTAATTTAAGTTTTAGCATATTCCAAATTATTTCCACCACAAATCCAATCACCCATTTACAAAATTAATTCTACACACAATTAAAATCCACCTCCTCGTGGGATCGACACTCGTCACTATTGATCTATACTACAATAGATTCGTGCGCTTGCGAGTACATTAAAATTTGCACAATGTTTTATGAGCCATTTTAATGCATGATTCATGAACATGTATTCAAGCAATTAATTCATATAATCAATCAAGAATTAACAAAGCGAAAACATCATTTGAATATCAAGCTTAAGCATTTAATAAATATTAAACCACCAATAAGTCAATCAATTCAGTACACTCAATAGCATGAATAGAGACGTTAATATGCAAATTTCATCATCCCAAGTTCATGCCGAATTTTCGAAAATTGATCTTCGCCAAGGGGTTTGGTAAAAATATCGGCGAGTTATTTTTCGGTAGAAATAAACTCTAATGCAATATCTCCCTTTTGAACATGATCTCTCAAGAAATGATGTCTTATTTCTATATGCTTAGTTCTAGAGTGTTGAGTGGGATTCTTTGAAAGATTTATAGCACTAGTATTATCACTCTTAATAGGAATTTGTTCTAGATTAATACAATAATCTCTAAGTGTTTGTTTCATCCAAAGAGCTTGCGCACAACAACTTCCTGCAGCTATATATTCAGCCTCCGTAGTTGAAAGTGCAACAGAATTTTGTTTCTTGCTAAACCATGAAACAAGTGAGTGACCTAGAATATAGCAAGTTCCACTAGTGCTTTTCCTATCAATTTTATAACCGGCACAGTCCGCATCCGAATAGCATGTTAAATCTATATGAGTTCCCCTAGGATACCAAAGTCCAATATCTATGGTTCCACTCAAATAACGAAAAATTCTTTTAACAGCAAGCAAATGGGATTCCTTGGGACATGATTGAAATCTTGCACACAAACATACACTAAACATGATATTGGGTCTACTTGCAGTCAAATAAAGTAGAGATCCGATCATACCTTGATACATTTTGATATCCACTTCTTTGCCTTTTTCATCTTTGTCTAGCCTGGTTGTTGTGCTCATTGGTGTATTTTTTATCTTTGAGTCATCAATGCCGAATCGTTTGAGTAGATCTTTTATGTACTTGGCTTGATTTATGAAAATTCCTTCCTCGTTTTGTTTGATTTGAAGTCCAAGGAAGTACTTCAACTCTCCCATCATACTCATCTCAAATTCTTTGCTCATGCACGATGAAAATTCTTTATACAACAACTCATTAGTAGAACCAAAAATAATACTATCAACATAAATTTGAACAATAAGTATATCTTGGTTCTTATGCTTAACAAATAGAGTAGTATCCGCTTTACCCATTGAAAAATCATTTTCTAACAAGAAATTCTTAAGTCCATCATACCATGCTCTAGGTGCTTGTTTCAATCCATACAAGGCTTTAAGCAACTTATAAACATGATTTGGAAATTTTTCATTTTCAAAACCAGGGGGTTGTTTTACATATATTTCTTCCATAATATACCCATTTAAGAAAACACTTTTCACATCCATTTGAAATAAGATGAAATCTTTACGACATGCAAATGCCAACAACATTCTAATTAATTCTAGTCTAGCAACGGGTGCAAAAGTTTCATCAAAATCAATTCCTTCTTCTTGGTTGTAACTTTGAGCCACTAATCTAGCTTTATTTCTTACAACCACACCGGATTCATCCATCTTATTTCTAAATATCCATTTAATACCTATGACGGATTGATGTTCCGGTTTAGGAACTAATTCCCACACATTGTTTCTTTCAAATTGATTTAACTCCTCTTGCATTACCATAATCCAAGATTCATCATTTTCCGCATCCGCAAAGGATTTGGGTTCAATTTGAGAAATGAATGCATTATGCTCACAAGTATTTCTAAGTGATGATTTAGTTGTAACATCTCGTGAGGGATCTCCTAAAATTGCATCTTTAGGGTGAGAAGAGACATACCTCCACTCCTTGGGGAGTGTTTGAGAAGTACCTTCATGTTGTTCTATATTTGTTTGATGTTCTTGTTCATCCTCTTGATTTCTTTGTGAAGCATTCTCTTGATTATCCTTTGATGGTTCTTTTTGTAACTCTCCATCTGCATCATTATAATTTATTCCTTTCTCCGCAGAGGAGTGGTTAGACTCATCAAATATAACATGCATAAATTCTTCTACAACTAGTGTATTTTTGTTATAAACTCTATAAGCTTTGCTTGAGTTTGAATATCTAAGAAAAAAACCAACATTAGATTTTGGATCAAATTTACCAAGATTGTCTTTTGTGTTCAAAATAAAACATTTGCATCCAAAAACTTTGAAATAATCAATATTGGGTTTTCTAAGTTTCCAAAGCTCATATGGAGTTTTGTTAAGGTTATGTTTAATCAACACACGATTTAAAACATAACAAGTGGTGTTGACGGCCTTGGCCCAAAAGTACTTAGGCAATGAATTTTCATTCAACATAGTCCTAACTATTTTTTGAATGGATATATTCTTTCTCTCAACAACTCCATTTTGTTGTAGAGTTCTAGGTGATGAAAATTGATGCTCAATGCCATGATTATTGCAAAAATTCTCAAATGCGTGATTTTCAAACTCTCCTCCATGATCACTCCTAATGCATGCAATACCATCTCCTTTTTCATTTTGTAATTTCTTACAAAGCACTTTAAAGGCATCAAGAGCATCATCCTTATTGACTAAGAATAATACCCATGTATATCTAGAATAATCATCTACTATCACAAATGCATAATGTTTGCCATTTAGACTAGCATATCTAGATGGCCTAAATAAATCTATGTGAAGAAGTTGAAGTGGTTTTGAAGTAGAAATATGATTTTTATTTTTGAAAGATGTTTTAATTTGTTTTCCAAATTGACAAGCTTCACAAATCTTATCCTTTTGAAACCCAATTTTCGGAAGACCTTTAACTAAATCATTTTTCGAAATTTTTGAAATCAAATCCATACTTGCATGACCTAACTTTTTATGCCATAGCCAACTATCATCATGTAATGCGGAAAAGCATTTATCAAGAGTAGATGCACATTCTATGTCAATGATATAAACATTACCACATCTATTCCCAACAAATAAGATCTTGCCATCACATGAATTCTCAATAACACAACTAAATTTATCAAAGATAACTTTATAACCTTTGTCACATAATTGATTAATACTAATTAAGTTGTGTTTCAAGTTCTCAACCAAATATACATTCTCAATTAGAGTTGAGGAAACTTTACCAACATTTCCAATTCCAAAAATTTTTCCTTTTGAGTTGTCTCCAAAAGATACGTCTCCACTATTTTCAATTTTAGTTAAACTTGAGAACCATGCATAGTTTTCAGTCATGTGCCTTGAACAACCACTGTCCAAGTACCATTTATTTTTCTTCTTCTTTGAGCCCTACAAAGAAAATCTCAAGTTTTAGGTACCCAAAGCTTTTTGGGTCCTTGAGAATTAGCAATGGTTCCTTTTGGAACCCAAATACATTTGACACCATAATATGCATTCTTTTTCACGGGACATCTATATTTCATGTGACCGTTTTGATTACAATAATGGCAAACAATCTTATGATCACTTGTAGAGGTATCTTTAACAAAATAATTCTTATAATATTTTTGCTTCAAGTTAGGCTTATACCCAAGTCCTCCTTTATTAAAAACACATTTTTGTGAGTTAAGCATATTATCCAACATCTTTTGCCCATTTGTAAATTTCAAAACAATCTCATTTAACTCATTGCTCTTTTTCTTAAGCATTTCGTTTTCATTTTTCAACTCATCTATGTGTGATTCTAAATGCTCATGTGAGATGCTAGGTTTCTCATTTGATAATGCAATTTCATCATGCAATGTTTTGTTCTCTACTTCTAGGCATGCAATTTTTGTATTTAGAGAATCATTTTCATTTTTTAGCTTTGCCATTTCTTTTTTAAGACATACATTCTTTTTACCAATCTTCATTAACTCATTATGCAATTCTTTAAAAGCATCATACAATTTATCATAGGTGGGATCACTTACCTCATTGAGATCATCATCCCCTCATATTGCCATAAGCGCTAGGTTTGATACTTCTTGCGATCCTTCTTCATCACTTGAATCTTCCTCGCTATCATTCCAAGTTGCAACCATTGCTTTCTTCTTGAGTTTGTTGATAAGTGGGCGCTCCGATCTTATATAGCCGGGCTTCTTGCATTCATAGCATGTGATTACCTCTTTCTTCTCCCTTTGGTTCTTGAGGTTTCTGAAATTTCTTCGCTCTCTGGTTTTCTTGAAGAATTTTCTGAACCTCCTTGCTAGCATGGCTAGCTCTTCATCATCCAGTTCACTCTCCCCATCACTCTCATATTTTGAAGCTTTAAGAGCAATGCTTTTCTTCTTCTTCTCATGCCCTTTTTCTGCTGCCAAATCTTCTTCAGATGAAATGAGATAACCAATTAAATCATCAAGAGGTAAAGTATTTAAATCTTTGGCCTCTTCAATAGCAGTTCTTTTAGGTCTCTATTCTTTTGGAAGTGACCTAATGATTTTCTTAACTTTTTCGCTATTTGAGAAGGTCTTTCCTAAGGCTCCTAGGGTGTTTACTATGTCCGTAAATCTCGTATATATAGAGTACACACTCTCATTTTGTTTCATTTGGAACAACTCATATTGTCGAGTGTATCTACTAATTTTCGACTCTTTCACTTGATTTGTGCCTTCATAAACTACTTCAAGTTTGTGCCAAATTTCATTGGCACTTTCACAACTAGATACTCAATGAAATTCTTTCTTATCAAGTGCACAAAATAAAGCATTCATAACTTTAGAATTTAGAGAAGCTTTTCTCTTTTCCAACTCATTCCATTCCCTTGAAGGTTTTGGCATATCTTCCCCAAATTCATTTTTAGTTAGGGGCAAAAACAGACCATCACATACAACTTCCCAAATTTCATAATCTAAAGCTTGCAAATAGATTCTCATTTTAGTTTTCCAATAAGCATAGTCATTACCGTCAAAGAACGGTAGTCTAGTTGTGGATTTCCCTTCTCTAAATGTTGAGTCATTTAGGGTTGCCATAGATCTTTTACTCTAGACGATTAAGTCCTAATAAGAGAATAAGGCTCTGATACCAATTGAAATACAAGTATGAAACCCAAGAGGGGGAGTGAATTGGGATTCTAAAAATTATTTGATTCTAAGACAAATTATCATGCAAATCTATAATGAATTTAAAGGAATGGCTATTAAATTAATTACAATATAAAAAGATAAAGGAAGAGAGATTCAAACACGAAGATTTTTACGTGGTTTGGCCAACCTCGCCTACGTCCACGCCTCCAAACTTTCCGGGCTTGAGGATTTCACTAAGCAAGCCTCCAAGGCTTCAAAAGCTTACACTTGACTTCCAAGGTGTCAATGAATCTTTACAACAAGAGATTATCCCAATCTCTTTAACCCAAGTGTATCCCAACACTTACAATCACTCAAAACAAAATATTTCAAATTTGTTTTGCCTCTCACAATATTTAAGATTACACAATGATGCCCAATATGTAAATAGATGAAGTAAGAATGTGTTCAAAGCTCTATGAAGATTGTATACTCAAGTATATGCTCAATAGTTGTGTTGTGATCAATCTTCTTTGAATTTGAATGAGTCTATTTATATTTCGAGCTAAAAAACTAGCCGTTACAAAAAATGGTTATTTAACCATTAATTAAAAAAAATTTCAAATAAATGGTTTTCCGTTTAGGATTACTCTTTCGCCGTTAAATTTCAGAGACCCGTTAAATTCCAGAGACCTGCAAGATGAACATCAGTTATCCGTTTATATTAAACGGTTAAGGATTTGCGTGAAGTGGCCTCTATGGATATTATCGGTTGACCGTTTGTAATAGACAGTTCGTCGTTTGTTTCCAGTAACTTACAAAACAATTTAGCCTTATCCGGTTTTGTTAAATGGTGCCATAAGAGTACAGCCTTCAATTCTGGACTTTATCGGTTAACCGTTTAAATAAACGGTTCACCGTTAAATTCTAGTAGCCTTCCTAGCTTTTTGTGTTTTCTGTTTTTCTTAATCGGTTAGAGCTTAGGTAATATGTTGCTCTCTGGTTTTAATCGGTTAACCATTTGAAAGAGAACGGTTCACCGTTTATTTCCAAAATCACATTTTAAACTAGATTTAGCAGAGAATCATTTTCTAATTTGAAAGTCCATCTTTTATGAATATGATTGGAATGATTATAAGGCTTTCGTTTATTAAGGAAAAGCTCCAACATTTTAATCAAAAACTATTTAAAGTTTATTATCATCAAAATCAATATTATTAACATATTCATGCTAACACTTTCGTCCCTCGGATGAGAGAGTCAAGTAAACCAACATCTAATCTAGTCACCTCATCACTGTGTCCCTGCCTAGGTGTAATCATGTGCTGAATAATACTGTGAAGAATACGGACCTGGACCTAGAAAGGTAACAACTGAGATCGAAATGACAATGAGCAGACCTCGTCAGAGAGATCGCGGCATCTACAGATATTCCTAACGCCCTCAATGTGAGTAAACTGGCTAAAATGAAGCTCTTTTCTAGCAGTATACAGGTCTAGCCCCTCATTAGAGATTCCAAGAATATGACCAAGCTCAAACATATCAAATTCAATCCTAACACCTCTAACATGTGTTACGACCTTATCTTTTCGATTAACCGAAATCTCCATATTAGAGTAAAACACCTTAACTAAGTTTTCATAGACTCGTTCCTCAATGCCTAAGGCTTCATCCCATTGTCTTAGCATTTGAGGCAAATTTCTACCACATATAGTAATATCAGAGAAATCGTCAATATCAATATAGAATGAGGTTGTTACCGCTTTTCCCATGAAGTTCTCGTGAAATCGTTGAGCCAGTTGACCATTTGGAAAATGCAGGCTGTCAAAATCTTGAGAAAAAGGCCTGAAAGAATTGGGATTGCTTGGAACTGCTTGCTTGGTTCGGGTACGCCTCGGTCGTGAAACCATTGATGATTTTGGAAGATTACTGAGTATGAAAGATTGAAAAATCATCATAAACCTCCCTTTTTTTCTTTTCTATTTCAAATTTTGAATTATTTTGTGATGATTTTTTAATTTTACATATGTAGAAATGTCAATTCTTATGTTAATGACACCAAAGGGATATTAAATTACCAGAACTGGATATGGATGGAATAGAATAAAATAGAGTTAATTTGAGGTTTCCCAAAAAAATGAGGCATGAAATAGAACCACTACAAAGAAGTTTGAAGAGTTACAAAGCAAACTTTGAGTTCATATTGGTCATGAGTTGAGAAACGGGATTTGAACTGTATGAAATACAATCTCTCACTATTCCTCAGTAGCTCAAAAATAGAGGGGTCGGTTGTTAACTGACTAGTCTTACGTTATAGTCCAAATTAAAGAATTCAGAATGTCAGAATGAAAGAGTTCACTTGGACCATTAGAAGTAGATAACACCTCCCTAAATCATTGTTTCTATTACATTATATCTCATCGTATCCCATTCTACTCTGCGATATTTGAGAATCATCGTCAATACCTCATTGTAGGTCTGTTATGTTATAACCTCATAGTAATAAATCAATTTGGTCCCAATAACATGACTGTGAAGTGGTTTTATTATATTATTACTTTGAGAGATGGTGGAAGAATGTAGTTCATTTTGGAACTTAATATTGAGAGATAAGGAAAACTAGAAAAAAAAATTTCTTATTTTCTTTGTTAAAAATGTGAACTGAATTTTATATTTCCAAAACGTTTTAAAAAAATGATCAACTAAATACATATTTGGTGTTTCATAAATTCAAAAAACAAAAAACAAGATTTCAAAATAATACCGAATGCACCCCTATTTACACGCGCTAATATTATTATTTAGGTTTAAGTTTTAACAAATTTTAGGCATATAATATATTTTTATTTTATTATTATTTTTATTTAATTTGGCAACTGACAGGATTGTCGGATTGAAATGGATTTCATATTATTCGATATATGATCCGATCGGAGGCTAAAATCCGATCCAATTCGAAGCTGATAATTTCATATAGGAATATTTTAGTACTTGGCAACAACGGGGTATTTTAGTCTTATGATACCACATACCAGACCAAAATTAAAAGTTTATTTTGAAATTGATTTTCCAAGAAAACCAGCGGAAGAAACTCTTTCTAGTCTTACCGCATCCACCACCAACAAATCCAATTCGAAACTTGCGACTCTATATATGTGTGTGTGTGTATGCGAGAGCAGCAAAGTGTTGACTGCCTAACTGCCGTGCTGTGATGGCTGCATTTCTACCCAGCAACCCCAGCACCTCTTGTTGTTCATTCAAATTCTCAAATTTACCCTCTAAATCTCACGTGTTTACTCTTCCCGCCCTTCCCCTTCTCTGTCGCCGGTCAAACTACCATCGTCATCATCTATCTTTCAACCGCGTAACAGCCGCCCTCTCCGCCGTCGATTCTCCTTTGAAATCTTCCTCCGACGGTCAGGATGAGAAAAGCCAGCCTCTGCTTCAAGTCACAGGCTTAACGGCCGTGATCGCAGAGTCCAAGCAGGAAATTCTCAAGGGCGTCAATCTCTTGGTCAACGAAGGAGAGGTCAGTTTCAAAATTTCAGTTTTCAACTTAAATCTGATATCAATGAAATGAAAGCATTAGATTGATTCTTTTGATTTTCATCTCTAGGTTCATGCGATCATGGGAAAGAACGGTTCTGGGAAGAGCACTCTTTCAAAGGTTTATTTTTTAATTTTAATTCTCTTAATATTTTTATCGTAAAAATAAGAAATAATTAAAAATTGCTGACATTAGGGCGTGAACGATGTCTAGGTTCTGGTTGGGCATCCGGATTATGAAGTGACAGAAGGGAATGTCGTGTTTAAAGGGGAGAATCTTCTAGAAATGGAGCCAGAAGAACGCTCACTTGCTGGCCTTTTTATGAGTTTCCAGTCACCAGTTGAGATTCCGGGAGTCAACAATATTGACTTCCTTCACATGGCTTATAATGCTCGCAGAAGAAAACTTGGTCAGCCTGAACTTGGACCAATTGAGGTTAGAGATTAATGACTGTATGATTCATAAATATCAACTGCCAATTAATGGTGAAATTAAGCATAAACACAGCAGTCGCAACTCACTAACATATGCTAAATTAGCTTCCATTCTTCTACTTAGTAGGTGCTTTTTCAATATGTTGCTTTTCTTAAATAGCTGCATTATTTGGAAGTACTTCCAAACATATTGTCAGTTATCTTTCTGTGTTTGATCCGTCTGGTTGGAGTATGTTTAATTTACTTTTTAAGCACCTACTAAGTAGAAGAATGGAAGCTAATTTAGCATATGTTAGTGAGTTGCTGCATTATATGGAAGTACTTCCAAACATATTGTCAGTTATCTTTCTGTGTTTGATGCGTCTGGTTGGAGTATGTTTAATTTACTTTTTACCATGTTTTTTGCTTGCAGTTTTATGCTTACTTGTACCCTAAACTAGAACGGTTGAGCATGAAGACTGACTTTCTTAATAGAAATGTCAATGAAGGATTTAGTGGTGGTGAAAGGAAACGCAACGAAATTTTACAGCTTGCGGTATGAATATGCTTTCTCATTTTATATTTAATTCTGATCTGTTTCTTATAAGGAAAATAACTTGATAATGATTCGAAGCCCTAATAAGATGGCTGTTTCCACCATATGCCTGTTACCGTGGTTGATGTAATAGAAAAATTATCACTTCCAAGATTTCATTGGTTTTTGAGATTATGTTTTGCCAATGGTTATATTATTTTGTATAGTTGAAATTGATGAAAAGGAATTATATGCTCTTTCTGCATTTGAACTTCCCCTTGCTGTATATTGAATATTGAGATTTGAGGGTATTTTTACATTTTTATTTATTTATTTTTTATTTTTTGATGGATGAAATTGGAGCAAAAAATGTTGGATGAGAGTCCCTTAAGCCAAAAAATGCAGTGGGATGGGGAAGACCTAGATATTTAGGTTCCATGCACATTTGAGTTCTTGTTTTCTTGGAAAGCTGAGATGAAACCTGATGTTTAAATTTCCTCATTTCTCATTTGGCGTTTGCTTCTGTGTATTACAGGTTTTGGGAGCAGACTTGGCTATATTAGATGAAATCGATTCGGGGTTGGATGTTGATGCACTTAGAGATGTAGCAAAAGCAGTGAATGGGCTTTTGACTCCTAAGAATTCTTTACTGATGATAACTCATTATAGACGGCTTTTGGAGTTTATAAAACCTACATTTATCCATATCATGGTGAGTCAAATTGAATGTTACAAAATTACTTTGTGGATTCGTATTTGTGGTGGAGTGTGTATCATAAAGCTTTTATATTAATGGGATAATAAGTTAATTACGTATGGGGGATCCCGTAGGCACATAGGATAAATTGAAATGGTCATTTAGTCCTTGTTGGATGCTAAAACCTTAAATGATCACTAAATGCATTTAACCATAGCCTAAAAGGTTATATTTGTTTTAAAAGCCAGGTCAGATATCTTAAATTAGCTGTTGTTGTTGAACATATTAACTCTTTGTGAAATAATTTCAATTTCAACATCTATTCAGTTTTTTATTTTGTTATTTTTATAAAAATCAAATTCTGGTCCACCTTGTTCCTTGACTTTGTCCTTCTTTTGACTATTTGGAGGGCTAGGTTTATGGAAAATGTGCTATGGAGGTTGATGCTAAAAGGATTCTCTTGCTTATACATTTCTCTTACTATTCATTGTAATATGTAAAACCTCTCTATAATCATATTGTTGAACCAAACTAATTTTATTATTGTCAGGAGGATATAACTTAATAGATGTGTAGTTACAAAAATTAATATTTTGACTTAATTATCCTTATTGCAGGTGATATAGAGGTAAAGTATGCACTGCATTATTAATTAATTAAAGGAACATTCCAAATCCAATATATAGACATTAATAAGAGATAGACATAGTTTCAAAAAACTTATCATGTATCTATGTAGTGTTATGCAAACTTGTCTTAAAAGTCTAAACGTTTGCATTTAATTTTTTCTCTACAGTACATTGTGTAAAACAATGTCCTAGACTACTTTGAAAAATATTTTGTTCCATCTTAAACCTTCTATGTAACATAGCATATATTTTTTGGAATATACAAACAATTATTGCTATGTGGAGGCAAGTTTCTTAAGATGGGATCTAGAAAAATTATAATTTATTACAATATGAATTTTATTCTTATTTATAATTGGCCCAAATTGGGATCGAATTTTTTATGACCATATAGAGGTTATTTCTTTATAGAGTATCACTATAGAGAGGCGTTACTGTAATATATATATATATATATATATTTTAAATAAAGCTAGAATTTAAAGTTCAAGGTATGCAGAGAAATTCAACTCAATAACGTAATCAGACCTAAAGGAGCTTAACAATGATTTGGAAAAAAAAAAAAGGAATATATATATAGATAGATATATGAGACTTTAATCACCCGTCAACTTTACTTTTTAATAAATATACACTTTTTAAGTCTTTGTTCTTATTGAATTTATTTTGGATAATGTCTATGGTCTTTTAGGAAGATGGAAGAATCATAAAAACGGGGGATGCCTCCATAGCAACAGTTCTTGAGGAAGGCGGCTATAAAGCAATCTCTGGATCGTAATTTTAGACCGTTGGTAACTGGTATTCTCTCTCACTCTCTCTTTCTAAGATTTTTTTTTTTTCCTGCTGCAGCGGATTTGTTGTCGTATTGTGAGCTCAAATTAGTGAAACGCTTCTCTACTTTATTTTTAATGGGTCAAAAATTGTTTATTCATTCAGTGATCAGCTAAGCTAACTTCCTGTCTACTGCCTGTTTTGGATATATTGTACTGCTTTTAATCTTACAATGACCTTGCCTCTGATGGATTTCTGTGTCCTGTCAATTATCCGCTGCTGCCTTCTGTACATGTTTATAGGTTGGGACAATTGACTGCATAATAAGAGGCAAAGATTGTTCTACCTTAGTACTATTTCTTATCTTAAAATGTGTTTCTTTTTTTTTTTCTTTTTTTTTTTGGTGGGGCTAGGTTAAAAAAAGAAAAAGAAAACAGGTAGAGATACTTCTCTCTGGTTAAGCCAAGTCAATTACTATATCCTTTGTTACAGTGAAGACCTATAACTTTGGCCGCAGGTAGGGGATGGGTATGCTGTACACCATGAACCCCGTACCTAATTTTAGCTGTGGTTTTGTTAAACAGTCAAAATACTGTTGTATCCATAGTTAATCATACAATTGGTTGATTACATTGAAATTGTTTGTCACTCTGCACTTTCTATATGATTCGTGAGTTGCATGCAAAAAAAAATTTCAAGATAACACTAAGAATGACTGAGGAAAAGAAGAGAGAAACATAGGAAATTTAGCAGCTAAAGAAAGAGGAGCATTGGTGTCCTGTCTTGTGCGATTATATATGTAAGCATCTATAAAATAAAATATAGAAAGATAGCCCCGGAATAATAACCAATACTCATGTATTTATATCTTGGAATTTCGAAAATATTTCTCCCTTTTTTTTAACAATAAGCAAACCTTATTCTATTTAATGGTTATTGATTAAAGTGGGAATTAGGATACTGGCATAAAGAGAAGTTGAAAACCTAAGTGTCTTCTAAGATCTCATTAGACTAAGTGCCTTACCTTATAGGAAGCATTGTCATGGATTTTTCTTCTATTGCGCTCATCTGTGTGTGTGTCTCATTCTGTTTCTAGTGTTTACTAATTCTACTCACTTTTTAGCTGGTTTTAGTAAACGTCAATCATAGAAGTAGCCTTTTAAGACATTGATTATCTTCCCAATATTCTATTCCAATAGTTTTACATCACCTCTGATGAATTCACACCACT
Source organism: Citrus mangshanensis (assembly GCA_030449895.1). Taxonomy (NCBI): domain Eukaryota; kingdom Viridiplantae; phylum Streptophyta; class Magnoliopsida; order Sapindales; family Rutaceae; genus Citrus; species Citrus mangshanensis. The sequence goes on from JASUUJ010000371.1 coordinate 1,917,780, forward strand.
GCCAAGACATCACTTCATTCCTATATATTTCTTCTTAATTCATTCTTTGACGCTCAACTGATGTGTAATGCTCTATGAGCTCTGTTTTTGAACTCCTAATAAGTGCTCCCGTCCTGGTAATTCTGTACTTTGATTTGTGACATTTTGGCAAATATATCTCTATATTTGTCATGGATGAGAGTAAAAGAGCGCCGGTATTGGAGCTTTATCCTTAAAATTTCAAATTGCTCTTTCAGATTTGTGCATAAGAGCCATGTGTGTTCCATGAAATTCTTTGGATAGAATTGGGTAAGTCTCTTCTTTGCTTTATAGGTTGTCTTCACAGATTTTCTGCCCTGCTGTCTCTGGTTTACTACGTCAGACCAAGTCCAATGCCAGCTTTATGTCTTATGTCTTAAGTCCTTGCACTCTGATTTCTATGTCAGAGGGTCTAATTTTGGAGAATCTAGAGGTCTTGGTAAGATTTTGATAAGTATTTGTAGTTGGCTTGTCATGATCTGGGAAGTAGTGTCAGCATTTGATGTGGTGAATAATCTGGTAGCTGATAGTGTACCGCATGCTGATGGTCTGTTAGATTTGACATAAGAAATGGACTGAATGGCATCAACAGCTGGGAAGATCTGAAAGATACATTAATTTCTGTCTCAATGCCAATACAAAGCTAGACGACAATAGAAAAAACCCTCTCAGGTCACTGTAGCCATATTCATGCTTGCCTTATACATGGTTGAGGAAGGATAGGCATTGAATAATTTGCGAATTCATTTGTGCACCAATTATCCTTCTTCTTCTTATTTTGCTCTTTAATTTTAAAGCTTCCATTTAGGTTTACGCTAGACCTAGGATATAGAAGATCATGAATTGAAAAATTACGACAACATAACAGTTTGATAATGATCAGTTGCTTTAACAATGTGGTAGAAAATGAGTAGACATGTATGATTTTTACATGCTAAAGGTGGTTGCGTTGAGTTGGATTCAAACGTTCATTTATTAAGCAATCCATGTTCCAGTTTTTACCTGCTTCCGAATTGAACTGTTAATTCCATCAAGTGAGGCAAAATACCATGTGATTAGTGGAACTGATAGTAGATTAGTAGCTATGCTACAATCACAAAGTTTAATCCCAAGTATTTGAGACAAAGTGACACAGCATTCATTCATGACCATTACGTAGGTGATTGGATAATGAAATTACTGTACTGAAATGGCAGTCTGAATGCAGCACCACATCACTATGATCCAAGACTTTGGGGTACAAACATTGCAAGTATTTATCATTATTCCATAGATTAGTTGTATCTCTCCTGTTTGGAAAAGGTGACACCTGAAAATCTGTTCTTCCACAAGGAGTTGGTTGACTATTGAATCATATGAGAAGAGCTTTGTTTTAAGGCCCTTCATTATTTTTATCATTTTCTTACTACCCATGCCATCTGCATGGTTGCACTTGCACAAATCAATGGAAAAAACACTAAGTTTGTAGTGTTCGCAAATCCTCTAAATTTGGGGAGCTGCTATTTTCTTCAGCCCATGTTTCCTCCATTCATTGGGGGATATTTTAGTATTGTCTGTTAGAAGAATTTTCCATGTAGCTTGTTATGGTTAGAATTTTGTGCCTCAGATCTGTGAACAAATGTTTATATATTTACAGTTTAAATATTCAGTTGTAAGCACTATACTGGTTTTATTGTCCTTTTGTATGAATCTTATTGGTACCTCCTTCAGCAGTTTTTCAGCAATTAAGCAGTAATGTTGTCTTCAGGACCTGGGAATATTTTATGTTGGAGAAACATCGATTACTGCAAGTAAAATGCCCGAGGTATGCTTTACTGAACATGATGGTCTGAGAATCACTTATGTCAGATGTGAAATTTTAATTTTCATTGGGTGAAATTAATAAAACAAGGAATAATAAAATGAGAGACAGAAAAATCTAAAGACTACACTAACAAAATTTCTGAGATTTTTGACATGGTTTAAGAAAATGTGAAATGATTTAGAGTTTGTATATCGGGTAAATGTTAGGAGCCTTACTTGTGTTATCTTGCTGGTGCAGATATGTCAGCTTCGTCCCATAAAGACTGCCGCCCATTGCGGGTTGTTATTTTGTATAATATCTTTTGGTTAATGCTTTATACATTGCTGGATGGGAATTCTTTGTTATTTTGGGTGTAACATATTTTAGCTCTTTAAATGCATTTTCGATAGTTTTTATTAAATATTTACATTCTTAAGATTAGTTTTGCTTAATAATGAATACTTCGGCACAAGAAAGTAATTAAGTGTTTGGTAAATTATGTTGATTTGAGTTTGAAAAGTTGGGTGTATGTGATTAGCATATTTAATTATTAAGGTGTTTTTTTCATTGTCTAATTGAACACCATAATAGATGTAAGTTGTCTAAATCTCGGTAATTAACTTTTGGAAGAAAAAATTATAAATACTATAATAAATTTAATTTTTCTATTCAACCTACTCAATTATTATCTTTTTGTTCGGCTATTTGTTGAGTTGCAGTTGCAATCTAGGGATCTTAATAATCGTGCTGTCCTCCAAGCATCATGAACGATTGGTTTTCATCTTCATCTTTGGTAAAATAATCTTTGAGTTGAAATTCATTTTACAAAAGAAAACATAATCTAAAAACACATTTTGTTATCCTCAATTATCTTAAATTATTAAGAATTTATCAAAAGTAAATTTAAAAAGAGACAGAGAGGTCAAGCCAAAAAGATATTTCAGTAAAAGTTAAGTTTTGTGTTTAATTAAAATAGAGTTATTTAATCCCACTAAATTTTTCATTGAACTTTTTTTTTAATTAAAATTTTTTATTGTAAAAATGAAATTTGATTGATTACTGATTTGATCTTATTCTTTCTCCTTGCGTCTCTTTCCCTTATTAAAATATTGTATTTAACAAACTAAAAAAATTAGCAAATTTAGTCTTATTGTAATCTAAGCAAAATGAAAGGATAAGTACTCATCATGTAAAAATAAAACATAAAAGTTTTTGTACCACTAATCTATTAGATTTTTATTTTATTTTTTGATCATATCTTATAAGCACAAACTCTAAATGATAATAATAGGTAAAAACTAATAATATTAAAGTGATAATTAAGAGGAAAATAATTTGATTTAGCAAGAAAGAATAAAAAAAAATTGAAAGAGTGAGAAACTAATTTAAGTTTTGACTATTGTTAAGCAAATGTAATGTTGTGATTTTGATAATTAGTGCATTAAAATAATAAATTATAATTTAATAATTATTTAAATTAAAAAATGGGGGTTAGAATGAAAATTAGTAGATTCAAATAATTCCATCCGTTTAATTATACATGCCTGTTAATTTAGATGTAACATTCGAATAGAGTACAAAGAGAGAGGCGGAGACCAAGTAAAATTCTTTACTATTACTTTCCTCTCAAAAAAAAAAAATCTGTAATATTATTATTTATTCAAATGGCAGCCATTTGCCACCACAAGAATGTGAAGCCATGGGCAAAAATCCAAAATCTCATCGTTCAAAATTTCCAGTTGTCTCAGAATTTCCGCAGAAAACCTGTTGGCATTGTTTTCATCTGAAGCCTTTGTACATTCTACATAGTTTTTTTTTTTTTTTAAATTTAATCAATAAGACTATCCAGCTCTCTGCTTTGCTATGCATACAATTTTTAACTTACAAGAAGAAAGAACAAAGACACCTTGTGATTTGGTGAAACGGCCATGGAGAGCTTTCAATTTTAGAAAATGATTATATAGACCTATTTTAAAAAAAAAAAATTGAGGATATTTGTGACTATTTCTAAACACAAAAAGAGAATTTATTTGTTCTAAAAAAGAATTTGTCATTTCTAAAAATAAAGAGGTATCCGTCTTATCATTTTTCCAAATAAAAATAAACTTTATTGTAACATTTATACAGGATTATTATATCTAGACGAATTAGTAAGATTTTTAAATGCTTCCTAAAATATTAGATGTACATTATTCAAGCTTAAAATAAGTTCGATTTAATTAAATACCACTTTCATAATTAACAATGAAAAATTAAGGAAGACTATCTCTGTTATTAGGGTAAGAGCTACTCAATCCTGTCTTAGTTACCAGAGGCATAGTTTTTAAGCTCAAATTTTTCAAAGGTGAAGTTGATGATCAACTCGACAGACAGTAGTTAAAACTTTTAAAGGAAGCAAGCACTATGTAGAATAAAACATTTTTACACTAATACTTTGTATAGTAATAATTTGTCTATAGTCATAAAAAATTATAATCCTAATTTAGACTAATTATAGATAAGAATGAACTCAAAGTTATATTGAAGTTTTATTTTTTTATAGATCCTGTCTTGGGAAACTTACCTCTATATTATAATAATTATCAGTAAATTACAAATAACATTTGTTATGTTACATTAAAGATTTAAGATGAAATAAAATATATTTCAAAAATTACTTGGGATAATGATTTATTCTTTGGAGTTGTTATCAAATTATTATAACATTTATTGAAATTACATTGAGTAAAAACCAATTAAAGAGAATGTAAATATTTAGACTTTTAAAGTAACTTTACATATTCTTAATGATATAAGATTAATGTAACTCATACTTTATTTTTTATATCACTTGAACTGAGGATAATTAAGTCATATCAATATTTTTTGTAACTACATTCCTATTAAATTTTAATCTCCTCATAATAATTAAAACAATTGATCAAAACGTTATGATTAGAAAGAGATTTTACTGTACTTTTAAATAATTTTCTTAATTTGTAATTTAAACAAATACAGAAAAAACCAGAAAAATTTTGCAAATGGCAATTAGTTCAGTTGATAAAAATTTTTGAGTGGAAAGCAAGGATCTGAAGCTTGTATTCTGCCACATGAAAATCCGAGTGAAATTGAATTGCCGTATAACAAAAAATAAACTAAAAGACCTCACTACCCCACCACAAAATGGATCAAATTACTTGTAAATTTTCCCATCCGGATCAGGATGACCGCCACTATATAATTACGCCATCGACACCAACTCCCATGGCCATTACCAAACTCCCAGTAGTTTGAAAAAATGAAGGTCTCAGCTGTGGTGTTTGCCCTAGTCCTACTTCTCTCTTTTACATTAGTCATAGCTTCCACCTCACCTCCGTCGAATTCTGTCATCATCGTCGGCGCTGGCATGTCAGGTGATGATGATCCATGACATATCTTGTATGCATTTGTAGCTAACGTCTCGATGTATATAAATAATAATAATAATAAATGGGTTTTATCTGTTTGTTTTGTTCAGGAATTATGGCAGCAAAAACACTTGAAGAAGCTGGGTACAAAGATTTCATAATATTAGAAGCAAGCTCCAGGGTTGGTGGCCGGCTTCACAAAGGCAACATCGGTGGGCACACTATTGAATTGGGTGCCAATTGGGTTAACAGTGGAGGACCAAAGTCTAGTCCTTCACTTCAAATTGCTAAGAAAATCAAGCTCAAGACTTTCTACTCTGACTATGCAAATCTCACTTCAAACATCTACAAACAAGAGTATACAACTCTTCCTCCTCAACCATTCTGTTTTTGAGCCTTTTTCCCTCTTCTTATTTTATGGATAAAAATGACTCTCATATCCGCAATGAATTTAACAATAATGTTATAACATCATGATGTTATAATATTATTATTCTATTTTACCGAGTAGACCGAATCAAGCCAGGATTTGTTTAATACTGATTCTATATTCTACCTAGTTTTCAATCAATTCTTGACCGTTTGGTGCTCAACACAAGCTCAACTGGGCACCAAAATCCTCAGCCTTCACAGAATATAAATTATTAAATAATCTATTTGACATTTCGCAGTGGTGGGTTATACCAAAAGCATGTGGTGGAATCTGCAGTGCGAATTGCTAAAACAAGGGATGCGTTTTGCACTAACTTATCCAAAATGTTATCTTCTGAAACAACGAGAGATGATGATACCTCAATTTTGGGTTCCCAACGTCTATTAAAAGAGTAAGCTTTATATTGATTTTGCAACTCTTTATGCGTAGGATTGAGCAAATTTCTTTTTTCTAATAATTATGATATAAAAAGTTGTTGATCCGAAATTGAACATAATGATCATAACTCTATACGAAGGATATATATTTTTCTCAAAAAGTTTAATAAAAAAAAAAAAGAAAGAAAAGAGATATTTCTTAGTAACTATTTGAAAATTTTGGGCATATGCAGGGTTCCAATGACTCCGCTTGAAATGGCAATAGATTATTTTTTCAATGATTATGAAGATGCAGAGCCCCCAAGAATTACAAGTCTGAAGACAACATACCCTCGGAATCAATTGGTTGATTTTGGGGAGAATTCTTATTTTGTAGCTGACCCCAGAGGTTTCGAAAGTGTGGTTCATTTTGTTGCCAAGCAGTTTCTCTCCCACGGGCATCAAGTGATCAGAGATCCCAGGCTCAAGCTAAACAAGGTGACATTTATCATCTCTATATCACTTGAATTATGAAGGAATTGGAGTAAGCGCAGTTCACTTTCAGGGGGAAAAAAAAACAAAAAAAAAAAACACAAAACAAAATGGACCACCGAATAAATATTTTGAATAGAGTAAACCTGAAATTGAGCTCACAAGAACAGACCCAGAAAATAGTAAATAATAATTTCAATACTTTTAATTCACCCTGCCGGAACCCACTTTTAAGATAAATATCATTTTACTTTTAAATAATGCTACACGCTCCAAAGATTATTATGAAAATTTCATTCTAGATCATATGACTTGTAAATGTTAATGGGTTCAATTAATTCGGAGCATTCCGAATGTACGTAGAGCTGGTGTTATATCCATTGGATCCAAACTGTAGTTGTTTTAACGGTTGTGATTAAATATCACTTGCGGATTAGAAAAATAAAACGGGTATAGAACAATGGTGACACAATTGATTGCTCTAACTTTGATGGTAAATTGGAGCGGTTCGGCTTCTTAAAAATTAAAGCTATTCAGATTAAGTTACTAATTAGTCAATTAACAATTAATGGCAGGTAGTGAGGAACATAAGTTACTCAAAGGATAAAGTAACAGTGAAAACAGAAGACGGCTCTGTATACCAAGCAAACTATGCCATAGTCTCTGTCAGCATTGGAGTCCTCCAAAGTGATTTCATTGAGTTCACTCCAAATCTGCCTGTAAGTCACCTCCTTTAATTTTCTTTCTTTTCTTATTCATTCATATTTATTTTTATTCTATCTAAACATCTGTATTTTACAATTTGTGAATTTAAGTTTGGCTAAAAAGTAATACAATACTATATAAATTAGAACATAGCAATATTTTATTGTTGCTAACCAAGTTTAAATTCTTATTTTGTAAAATGCAGACATCTAAAAATTTATGTAATCTGAAAATGTACCTTAAATTTTCTCTATTTGTGGTTTTTTTTTAATTATTTACTAACTTCATGGTATTTACTTAGCTATGGAAAAAACTAGCAATCAACAACTTCAATATGGCAATATATACAAAGATATTTATGAAATTCCCATACAAATTCTGGCCTACCGGCCCCGGCACTGAGTTCTTCATTTATGCTCATGAAAGACGTGGTTATTTTCCAATTTGGCAGGTATTTACAAATTCTATGTGCTCCATCGTGTCTTTTTAGCTATTACAACATTCTTTTCTTTTTTTTTCTAATTACATCATTGCTAAAAGATTGCCCTATGTAAAAGTATTTTATTCATACTGTTGGATTATAATTTAGTATTAAAACAGACTCATAATTTCGGTTAATTACTTTCATATATTATTTATCAAGAAATCACTAATCACAATTTTATATCTTCTCAACACAAAATCACATCAACACCAAGTTCCTATTTTAATAATTTATTCAAGCCGGCCGTTTTCTTGCTTCTTAACTGCTTTGGTTGTAATTAAGCATCCATATCATACAATTTCTCCTAGAGTGAAGTAGATTTTCTTTTATCTAATATATACAATAAAAATATATGTGAGTGTTGCATTATTTAACTGTAATATTATATATATATCTTCTCAGGTCAGGATGGCTAAATGTAAATTTCGTTGTAATTCATTATTATACCATTTGGTGATATAGTGTTTTTGTTCAATTAACTACTACACTAGATGGTGTAGTAGTGAATCCATATTTAGACATTCGAACATGAAAATAAAAGATCCTTAATTATTTTTTCTCCTAAACTAAATTAAATTAATAAGTGAAATGCAGCATTTGGAGAATGAAATGCCAGGATCGAACATTCTATTTGTGACAGTAACAGATGAAGAATCGAGGAGGGTAGAGCGACAATCAGATGAAAAGACAAAGGCAGAGATTATGAATAATGTGCTTCGAAAATTGTTTGGAAATAAAATTCCAGAGCCTCAAAGCATTTTTGTTCCAAGATGGTGGTCCAACAGATTCTTCAATGGCAGCTACTCCAATTGGCCCAATGGTTTTACTCAACAAAGTTACAAAGAATTAAAGGTCAGCATTTGCAAATTACACCTAGGTTTAACTTAATTTAACCCATTTAATTTGGAACCTTGAAGGAAAAAAAATGTATTTTCAAAAACACCCTAACAGGAAAAGTAATTATCATTTAAGTAGTATGGGATTGGGCTAATTGGATGCTAGAATTAAGTATGGGATTGGACTAATTTTGGGATCAAATATTTATCCCATGTTTGGCAAGCTTAGTTGGATTCATCTAAGGGGACTAAATTTAAATTTAATCCTAAAATCATAGGATTAGTAATCCTAATTTACACATGGGCTTAGTTGAGATAAAATTAAAGAAAAAAGTTGTCCATTTATCAGACTTTCATTTATATCATTGTCTTTTTATTTATACCTAATATTAATCATGTAATTAAGTAATTAATTTTAATTTATAATTTACTTAAAATTTATTATTTTTTTATTTATTACCTATGATCTAATTGAATTGGTACTTTTACTTCTACTAACTCTTGAGATTAAATTTTGATTACTTGTATATTTAATAATTTATCAATAAAATTAACCATTTAATAATTTATTGCATTGTTGATTGTATTAAATTTGATAGTCACTAATATGATATTAAAAATAATCATGAAAATTAATAATATCATTAATTAATTGATTTTAAATAATTTTTTAGATATTTGATAAAAAATTAAATTAATATTTAAATTATTTTATTTCCTTTTTATTTGTTTATTATATTATGACTACCCAATAACTTATTTACAATATATTTAATTTTCTTATTAATTGCCTTTTAAATTTATTTTAATTATTATTATAAAATTTCATGAATAATTGATATTTATATTTAAATATCAACTTAAATACTATTTAATATTATTTAAATACAATTTAATATAGTCCAATTCGTGCTGTATGAAACATTAAAAAGTATAATATAATCTATTTTAAAATGTCCAATCTAATCTAGTCTAATTTTAATAATTATTTTAATTCAATTCTGGGTGCCAAACATATCTAAGTAAATTCGTATGTTAATTATAAGGCTCATTATGTCGCTATCCTACACTAAACAAATGTAGCTGAAGTATCAAGCCCAATTACTGTATATGATAATAACACTTGCAGGATTGGCTAAACCAATAAATTATCGTTAACTAAGCATTCCCATCAGTCCAGTTTTTTCTAAGCTAATTGAGATAATATGACTATGTTGCTCATCTTGATAGAAGATTTCTTCTTTTTGTCCCCAACGATCTATTATATAATTATTTATAGACATGGGTATGCATAACTTGTAACTACATTTTGAATTCATTATTACCCACAAATTAAAATGACCTGTCTATTACGAGCGACTTTTAATTACCTAGGAGGAGCATATTCGCTCCAAAACATTAATATATGATTTCATTAAAGAAAATGAGTTAAAAAATAAAAGATTTGAATTCAGAGCTAAGCTTACTTTTTTATAAATCTTTTTAAAAAATACAATCGATGGTAATTAGATAAAAATATAAAATTAATTAAATCTTAATCATATATTATTTTATGTGTAGTAGAAGATTATAAAGAGTTAAGTACAGAACAACTCAGCACTGCATCAAACAAAAAATAAATGGCATCGATCCAATCTTTACTCTAATTATTTTGTGAAATACCAGGAACCAATTGGTCCAATTTACTTCACAGGGGAGCATACCTATTCAACATATTTAGGATATATTGATGGTGCCTATTTTGCAGGTTCTCTTTCTCTCTCTCACAAACACACATATACGTAGCTTTAACAAATGTTTAATTGAGAGTATTTTTATGATTAAAAAAGTTCTCATGATGATTAGATTTGTTTAATTACTTTTCTATGTAGGTATTAATACTGCAAATGATCTAATTAAGTGCTTCAAACAATTTTCTGATGGACACCATATATAGCAACTGCGTTTATAGGTAAGAGTTTCTTCAATGATCTACCGCATTCCTACATTTTTTTTAATGGCAAATGATTTCATCCAAATAGAAGTATAGAACAAAGCAATATAATAAATCTTTAATCTCTTTCGGAACATCCTGTAACCACACACAAGAAATTCAGAAATACACAAGATCATTTGTGTTATACAATGACCCACTGAATTATAGGATCTAAGAGCACTGGCCACCCTATGTTGATTATCCCTACCCACCAAAGTTCTAATTTCACTAATAATCCAACCCAGCTCTCCTCTACTAGAGATACAATAATGTTCACTGAGTTCTTTGAATCTGACTCTACATTTTAGAGGAGAAAGACCAGCTTCTTCAACCATCTTCATACCTTTTAAAATAGCCAAAACCTCGACAATTACCCATCTCCTAAACAAGGCTTCTTCAATGCTGCAGCTATCATGACAAAACCTTCATAATTTCTATGATGCACCCCAAACCAGCAATATGGTCTTCTTTTTTCACAGATATGTCAAAGCTTATACCAAGGTAGTTCTGGAGGATACCACATATTAGGTTGAGGGGAAATAGTTTACTAGAGATAAAGTGACTTGGTGAACCTGCTTTGATAGACTCCACCAAGGTCTCAGCCCTGGATAAAACTTGATGACAATCCTCCCTTGAGTTACCATACAGAGACTTATTTCGAGATCTCTAAATTGACAAAGCAACCCCATAAACAATACGAACTCTTCCTTTGACAGAAGTTTAGCTCCTTTATTAACAAAAGAAGAGAATGGCATATAAGCTGTATTGGCAAACCAAGGTTTAAGCTTCCAGACTTTCCTTGCATATCTACAAGCAGCAAGGCTATAACACACATCCTCTGTACTAGCATGACATCTTTGACAAATTTCATTATTAGAGATTTTCTTTTTTGCCAAATTATATTGCGTGGGGAGAGTTTCTTTTGAGGCTCTCCAAAAAAATATTTTTATCTTTTAGGAGAATTGGTAGGTGTTAGGCAAATTTCCATCAACTAGAGAAACTCTTTGAACAAGAAGGAAAATCTGGAAATCGCAATCCTGATGCAACTTCGTGCCCACTTTTCATCGAGTAAACTCATCTACTATTAAAATGCCATAGTATATTTATCCCTTATAGGCACATTAGGCACTGGGATTTTAAGAATTTCATTAAAATTAGTGGGGAGAAAGTTTGGCTAATGAGATCTTCATTCCAACCTGTATTTCCACTTGACATGTTGCTATAGTGGAGTCTGAGGGCAGTGTGCGAGGAGAGAAAGGTCAAAATGTATGAGGTGGAGGGATCCAACTCTGATAATATATAAGAAGGCTACCTCTGCTGCGGATTTTTCGACCAATTGGATGTGTTCTCACCTTGTCACTAGGCGTTTCTCTTGTTCCCAGGATCTTCCTGCTGACTTATCTGGTATTCTCTATTCGGATGCTCTAGCTGTTCCTCATGCCAGACGATAGCGTTGATGATTTTATTTTTCTTTATTCCTTCTTAGTTATTCAATGTGTATTTACATTTTCTCTTAGAGGTTTTGGTTTATATCTCCTTTCTTATATATTCATTTCATTTTCTAATTTATATTAGAGGTAGGGGTCCTACCTAACCCCCACCCTCTGATGATTGTTTTTAAAATTAAAAAAAAACTCTGATAATATATAAGAATGTACAAGAATATCTTTTCTGTTACAAACTTCATCACCAACTCTCCATCTAAAACCCGTCTCAATTATCTTCCTGCCCCATAATAAACTCCTCCAAGTATAAGATGAACTACTACACTCTCGAGAAAGTTAAAAGTAGGAAAATAACTTGCTTCCAAAACTCTAACTACCAAAGAGTTCAATTAAAGAAGAATTTGCCAGCACTGCTTGGCCAAAAGAGCTTGGTTGAAAGCTATCAGATCTCGAAAACTCATTCCTCCTTTTTTCAATTGGCAAAGAGACCTCCACTAAAGCCAGTGAATACCCTTGGATGAAGAAGAATGACTCCACTAATAATTGACCACCATTTTCTACAATTAAGAACAAAGGCCAGAAGACAGTCTAAAAACACTGATAGAAATGTGGTAAGCATACTTAGCCTTAAAGATCTTCTCGTGTGTTTCTAGAGTTCTCTCTAGCGACTCTGTAAAAGTAAGCGTACGTCTTGAAGTGTAAGGATTCTCAATAAAGTTGGAGTTTCATTTGTTTTGAGCACAGGTTTGAATCTCTCTAGCAAAAATATTTCTTCAGAATCAATCCTCATTATCAAAGATTTCTAGTGTTCAATTTTTTTCAACTCATGAATTTTGAAGAATTGTTATCACTTTCGTTGAAAGGAGACGAGGAGAACATTATCACACTAGGAAGGACTGTTATTAAGAGTGGAGAACAGTAGTCAACTCACTTGTGGGTAAGGTCCTTTCTTGTAAACCCATCAATAGAGAAGGATTTCGATCAACAAACTCAAAAATTATGGAATACTATAAAAGAGGTTGCTGTTAAGAGTTTGGTGGGGGAATTATTTCATATTTCATTTCCAATCAGATGTCCATAAGATTAGCATTCTGAGAACTGAACCGGGGCACTTCAACAATTTTCTGAAAGCTCTGGTTGAGCCACAAGGGATGAGGGATGTTTCAAAAATACGTTTCACAAAGGCTCCATTCTGGTCTAAATTCATAATATTTCCATCATTTGTATGGATAAAGAAAAAGGCTAGTTTCTGGGAACATTAATTGGTGACATGGAGGAGGTGAATTCATGGGAGACAAGTATTTGTTTTGGAATACTTCTCCGAGTGCCGGTAAATATTGAAATTACAAAATCTTTACGAAAGGTACTCCTTGTGAGGTTTTCTACATATGAGGAAGATGCCATAATGCTGCCATTGCTTTATGAATGTCATGCTTATAAAGGTTTTCTGCTATTCCTGTGGTAGGATTTGTCATGCTTATAAAGATTTTGAGATTATGCCTAAAGATGAAAAAGAAGAAAACTTTGGTTGTGGTAACTAGTTGAAAACAACAATGATGGCAGTGGAGAATAAACAGGAGAGAAGTAATAGAGGAGGGGAAAGCCCAAAGAAAAGTGGGTCAGGCCTTGGATTGGATATAAGCAACCATGTTAGAGTGGTGGCGTACATGAAGATAAGCAATCACAACACTGGTGATAGAGTTTACGACGAGCAAAAATTAAGCAGTAGATATTAGGGGTGAGGATTCTGTTCGGTTCAATTTAGACGGAAAAAATTAACTGATTCATCAATAGAAGAACCAACTGGTTTATGTTTAGTTCGGTTAATTAAATTAAAATATATTTTTAATTAAAAATTATAAATAAGTAAAATCATTTATTCAATTTGTAAACCTAAATCTAAAAAAAGCACTCACCTCCCTCCTCAGACTCTCGCTGCCTCTCTCTCTCACTCTCACCTCACTCAGTAACCACCATCACTTTTCCAGCCAGCTACCACCGTCACTTGCGATTGAAGTAGCTAGCCAGCTTGATTCTTTCCTTAATTATGTTTTTTTTTTTAATTTGGGATTACAAGAGTAGGACTGCTTGATCAAAACCTTGATTTTTTAAACTGATTTTGGAGAATTTTTTTTTTTACCAGAATAATTCAATTCGATTCTATAAATCAAGATCAGACGAAATAAATAAAATGGGTGAAGGTTTTCATTATTTGTTTTACGTGAATTTGGGGTTTCATTATTTGTTTTACGAGAATTTGGTAATCTATTTTAAGTATTTAGATGAAATTATAGTTTAGTTTACAAATTTTACATGTGCTAAGTTAAAGATGGACTTGAGAAATTGCAAGAAATTAAGAAATGGGAGAGAGAGAAAGCAAAAGAGATGGGGAAGCATGAGAAGGAGAAGTTGGCGCTCAGGTTTTGAAGCGAGCTGAAGTGCCTTTATTTTTTCAGAAGCTTAAGGTTCTTGTGAATTAGCTACAACTCTTGTTGAAGTCGTGAGACATAAATACATAATTGACAGTCCTATATATTTGAGACTACAATAGCCTTGATTAGTTGGTTTTGTTGATGGATCTTGAACTATTGTCAAAATTTTGAGCAATATTTTCTCTTCCTGTGGTGAAAAAAATTTTGTGGATGGATTGCCAAAACAAACAAAAGGGTTAAAGGCGGACTTTTCTCATGTCTTGCTATGATTTATGGCTTGTGATTATATGTGGATGAAAGCAATGAGTTTACTGTGAGCTGAATAGAACCGAATTTCAGAAATGAACCAAATTGAATTAAACCGAACTAAACCAAAATTCAAAACTGATTCGAACCGAATTTCGAATTTTAAAATTCAATTCTGATTCAGCACCGAACCAAATTGGGTGCTGCCCACCCCCCCCCAGTGGATATGAAGGCTGTACTTAAAAATTGTGACTGGTTGGAAAGTACGAATAATTTCTCAACCAATAACAAGGAGCAATCTAAGAGGAGGATATGGGTAGTCAAAAGAAACTATAGAGCTTACTCAAGCAACGGAAGCCCAAAAAGACAAGTTCTAGTAATCTTCTATACAAATCAAGTTGTGTTAGTCGTACTTCTTCTCAAAGAAGGTAAAAATTGCTAGCTTTAAAACTAATGCATTCAATGACCTGCACGATTTCAGCCTTCCCTGGACAAGATAGCATGAAAAGAGGTAGCGAGGAGATAGAGATAGAAAGTGATACACCTCCCTGCAACCAAAGGCTGTGTCGGTTAAGTTTACACTCTTCAAGCGAGTGCTGGCTAAAAAAAAAATAAGAGAGAAAGAGCAAGATTGAAAAGAGAAGTTGAGAATAGAAGAAGAGTCAAGAAAGATAAGAAACAATTCATTTCCGATATCCTTACAAAATTGGTTATGCTCTGCATATACCCCTCTGTTTGTAGAAGTTTCAATACAACTCAGCAAACAACTTGTAACAAAAAATATAACAGCAAAAGTAAACCAGCAAATATAGAGCCCTAAATAATCAGAGTAATAATAAATCAATTCCACTACACGACATAGTCTCTAAACCACCCAGGGGGCCTTCTCAATCGTGTGCCTTTCTGTGGTTCATTACAAACTGCTTCCTCCTCAACATGTGATGTGGTTTCCTTCTTGGGCTGCTCATAATTGGACTCATTAATGAGTTGCCCTTCTTGTAAACATTTAGGTTGGTCCGACTAAATTTGGAAGGTTGTATCAGATAATCCAGAAACAAAACGAGTTAAAATTTTAAAAGCTGACTCAGCTATTAGCAGGATGAATTTACAAGGAAAGCCAATGACAATGTCATCTTTCTCTATTCTCTCACCTTTTAGTTTACAAGCTTACTTTTTAGACATTTCAAAATGAGGGCCTTATGTTGTAATGTTCGAGACTTAGGGAGCGCTCGAACAACAATGCTTTAAAACAAGTTCTCCACCAGTATAAATCAAATTTTGTTTTCTTAAATGAAACAAAGCATAATTCTCATCAAATGGAACTTATTCATGTTAAGTTAAATTATGATTTTTTGTTTCTCTGTGGACTGCATAGGCTACAGTGGGGGATAGCATTACTCTGGAATTCAGATGTTAATATCAATTTATTGTCCTATAATATGCACCATATTGATACTTTGATATTGCATAATGAAAATCTGACATGGCGATCAGGATTTTATGATCACCTTGAACAATCGGAAAAGAAACATTCTTAAGCTTATTTTGAAGGCTATCCAAGCTATCAGCAGCCCCTTAGCTATGTGGAGATCTCAACAAGATTTTGAAGGCTGAGGAGAAAAGAGGAGGCAAGCCAAAAAATATAAACTTGCTTTTTGATTTCAAAGATGTTTTAGAAAATTGTGTCTTGTATGATCTTGGTTGCCAAGGTTATCCAGTCAATTCGTCAAATGAAAGATATGGGGATGGGGATGATTCTATACAAGAGAGATTCGACCGGTACTCTAATCCTTTTACAATTATAACCTTTACAAGTTGAACTTTTTAGAATTTGTATAACTTTTACTTGTAGATTTTTTATTTCAAAGTTGAGTACTTAATTAAATCAAAGGGTGAACAACAATAAAAAAAAATAAAAATTAGAGTACTTCTATTATATTATAGTCACTTATTAGTAGATGTATAACATGTGTGCATGAATTAAATATAACTAACAATTTTTCAAAATATATATATATATGACTGTAATACAATAAAAGTACTCTAAAATCTCTTCGATAGTACAGTAAAATTTT
Source organism: Citrus mangshanensis (assembly GCA_030449895.1). Taxonomy (NCBI): domain Eukaryota; kingdom Viridiplantae; phylum Streptophyta; class Magnoliopsida; order Sapindales; family Rutaceae; genus Citrus; species Citrus mangshanensis. Next base: position 1,934,446 of record JASUUJ010000371.1, read on the forward strand.
CTATAATTAATTATCAACAATTCATACTCATTAATATATCATATAAATGAAGGTGTTTCTCATCTGTTGACCACTCATTTTTAGAAGCAAATATAATTCTACTGCCAAAGCAAGAGGATTCCCATTGCATCTTGTCTAAGGTTCAATCAAGGTACCAAATAAACAAATCTAAGGGCAATTGTTTACAACGGCTAGTTGATCTTGATTTTGTTTTTACTTTTATGATATATCTTGTAAATATTCTATGCCTTGTAAAATAATAATAATAATAATAATAATAATAATAATAATAATAATAATAATAATAATAATAATCAAAACATTATTGAGTGAAGAAACCAATTAATGTTTTTTTGGAAAGGCCATGCTGACCCCCAAGATTTGCTTAAATGGCCACACAATTTCTTTAATTTTATAAATAGTTGCATAGACTCCTTAGTCTCATAATGTTAGCCTATATGGCTATAAAATGTTATTTTGATAATAACAAACCACATGATGACAAAATAAGGAATTACACATTATGTTTTCTAAACAAGAAAATAATTTTATCAAATTGGTTGTGTTTCAAGTTTATGATTTAAATTGAAAAGTTTTGAGAACTTTGAAATCAATAAGCATTGTTTTAAATTCTGAAAATGGACCTATTTATAAATTGTTATAAAGATTTGGGCCATAGTATAATTCTATAAAGTTTTGGGGTAAAAATTTAATTTTAGAAAATAATTGTTTCACTATAGCAAGCGGCTAACCGAATTCACCAAAGCGGCAAACCGGTTATCAAGCAGAAGCTCTCTGGAGTAAAAACAACTAATAGAAAAATGAAAAGCGGCAGACCAGATGTGCAAAAATTCAAATCTTTGACTATAACGGAAACATCAAATGGCAAACCGGTTAACATAAAACGGCAAGCCGATTATCATGAGAAAGTCAATAACAGTTAATTTTCGGTTCCAACTATAAAATGGCTTCAATCAAATTCAAATGAAGAGAGACAACTATTGTTATCATTGAGCATTCCTCTATAATCTAAGCATAAAATTTGTGTATTCATTTCATTCATTCACACATTGGGTTTTCATTTGTAATCAAACACATTGTGTGAGAGAAATTTATTTATAATCCTTTTTGTAAAATCAAGTTGAGAGGTTGTAAGTGTTGGGATACACTTGGGTTAAGAGATTAGGGATAATTTCTTGTTGTAAAGGTCTATTGATACCATGGAAGTCAATTGTAAGAGTTGTTGAAACCTTGGAGGCTTGCTTAGTGAAATCCTCAAGGTTGGTGAGCTTGGAGGCGTGGATGTAGGTATAGTTGGTCGAACCACATAAAAATCGCGTGTTTGCTCTCTCTTACCTTATCTTTTTATTTTTCCTTACACATTAATTTGTTTATTTCGAATTTGATTGCTTTGTTTGAATTGCATTCAGTTATTAGTTGTTTAAATTTTTAGAATCCTAATTCATCCCCCTCTTAGGTTGCCTAGTTTGTATTTTATTTGGTATCAGAGCAAGGTGCTCTGATTTAGATTTAATCGTCTTGAGTTAAAGATTAACGGCAACTCGAAATAATTATACATTTAGGGAAGGACAGTCAACCACTAGACCACCATATTTTGATGGAAACGATTACTCGTATTCAAAACTAGGATGATAATTTACTTGCAAGCTTTAGATTATGAGATTTAAGCAATCATTAATGATGGTCCTTTCATGCCAACTACTAAAAATAAAGAAGGGGAAGAAATTCCAAAACTTCTAGTCAATGAAATGAGTTGGAAAAGAGAAAACTTCTCTAAATTCCAAAGTTATGAATGCCTAGTTTTGTGCCTTAGATAAGAAATAGTTTCATAGAGTTTTGAATTGTGAAAATGCTCATGAAATTTGGAATAAACTTAAAGTTGTTTATGAGGGTACAAATCAAGTGAAAGAGTCTAAAATCAATAGTATACTAGACAATATGAGTTGTTCCAAATGGAACAAAATGAGAGTGTCCATTCCATGTATATTAGATTTACGGATATAGTAAACACTCTAAGAGCACTTGGTAAGACCTTTTCAAATAACGAGAAGGTAAAGAAAATCATTAGGTCTTTACCAAAGGAATGAAGACCTAAGAGAACTACCATTGAGGAAGCTAAAGAAATAAATACTCTACTTATTGATGATTTAATTGAATCTCTTATTTGTTATGAAGAGGATTTGGCAACTGAAAGAGGAGATGAAGGTAAAAAGAAGAAAAGCATTGCCTTGAGAGCATCAAAACTTGAAAGTGATGAAGAAAGCAATTTCGAGGATGAAGAAATGGCTATGATGGCCAGAAAATTCAGGAAGTTTTTTAAGAAATCCGGTGAGCGAAGAAAATTCAGAAACCTCAAGAACCAAAAGGAGAAGAAGGAAGTAATCATATGTTATGAATTTAAGAAGCTTGGCCATATAAGGTCGGAGTGCCCACTTCACAACAAACTCAAGAAGAAAGCCATGGTGGCTACTTAGGACAATAGCAATGAAGAATCAAGTGATAAAGAAGATTCGCAAGAAGTGTCAAACCTAGCACTTATGGCAACAGGAGATGATGAACTTGATGAGGTAAATGATCTTCCTACTTATGATGAATTGTATGATGCTTTTAAAGAGCTGCATAATGATATGATGAAAATTATTTAAAAAAATGCACGTCTTAAGAAGAAAATACTAGAACTTTCAAATGAAAAGGATGCTTTGCATAAATGCAATGATTTACTAAATAAAAAGATCAAAGAACTAGAATTAGATAATGAAATATTGCATTATAGGATTGCATCTTTAAAAGGTAAACAAAGTATCTCATATGAGCATGAAAAATCAAATGTTGATAATTTGATAAAAAAAAAAATGAAGAGCTTAAGAAGAAGAGCAATGAGCTTAATGAGATTGTGTTAAAATTCACAAATGGTCAAAAGAACTTAGAAAAATTGCTCAACTCTAAAAAATGTGTGTTTGATAAAGGAGGAGTTGAGTATAAGCCTAACTTAAAACAAAAATACTACAAAAATTACTTCGTTAAGGCTACCTCCACTACTGATCATAAAATTGTTTGTCATTATTGCAATACAAATGGTCACATGAATTATAGATGCCCTGTTAAGAGAATGCATGTTATGGAATCAAATGTGTTTGGGCTCCAAAAGAAACCATTGCTAACACTCAAGGACTGAAAAAGTTTTGGGTACTTAAAACTTAGAGATTTCTTCTGCAAGGATCAAAGAAGAGGAAAAACAAATGGTACTTGGACAGGGGATGCTCAAGACATATGACAGACAATTATTCTTAGTTTTCAAACTTTTCCAAGATCGAAAATGGTGGAGATGTATCCTTTGGAGATAATTCAAAAGGAAAGATCATTAGTATTGGCAATGTCGGTAATGTATCTTCCACTCTTATTAACAATATGTGTTTGATTGAAAACTTGAAACACAATTTGCTTTGCATTAGTCAATTGTGTGATAAAGGCTATAGAGTTATCTTTGATAAATCAAAATGTGTTATTGAGAATGCATGTGATGACAAGATTTTGTTTGTAGGAAATAGATGTGTTAATGTTTATACCATTGATATAGATTGTGCATCTACGAATGATAAATATTTCTCTGCATTGCATGATGATGGTTGGTTATGGCATAGAAGATTAGGTCATGCAAGCATAGATTTGATTCCAAAAATTTCAAAAAATGATTTAGCTAAAGGTCTTCCAAAAATCGGTTTTCAAAAAAATAAAATTTGTGAAGCTTGCCAATTTGCAAAACAAATCAAAACTTCTTTAAAAAAATAAGAACCATGTCTCTACTTCAAAATCACTTCAATTACTTTACATGAATTTGGTTGGACCTTTTAGATATGCTAGTTTAAGTGGCAAATATTATGCATTTGAAAATCATGTATTTGAAACCTTTTGCAATAATTTTGGCATTGTGCATCAATTCTCTTCACCAAGAACTCCACAACAAAATGGAGTTATTGAGAGAAAGAATAGGTCTATTCAAGAAATGGCTAGGACCATGTTGAATGAAAATGTATTACCTAAGTATTTTTTGGCCAAAGCTGTCAACACCGCTTGTTATGTTTTAAATCATGTGTTGATTAGACTTTATCTTAATAAAACTCCCTATGAACTTTGGAAAGATAAAAAAACCCAACATTGGATACTTCAGAGTTTTTAGATGCAAATATTTTATTTTGAACACAAAAGATAATCTTGGTAAATTTGATCTAAAATCTCATGTTGGCATAAAAGATAATCTTGGTAAGATAAAACTCCCTATGAACTTTGGAAAGATAAAAAAACCCAACATTGGATACTTCAAAGTTTTTAGATGTAAATATTTTATTTTGAACACAAAAGATAATCTTGGTAAATTTGATCTAAAATCTGATGTTGGCATCTTTCTTGGTTATTCAAATACAAGCAAAGCATATAGAGTATATAATAAAAGAATTATAGTTGTTGAAGAGTCAATACATGTTATGTTTGATGAATCTAACCCCTCCTCTGCGAAGAAAGTTGTTATTAATGATTATGCATATGAAGAGTTACAAGAAGAATCATTAAAAGGTAAACAATAGGATGCACCACGTGAAAATCAAGGAGATAGACAAGAAGAAGAACAAATATGGAGCAACAAGAAGGTATTTCTCAAACACTCCCCAAGGAGTGGAGATATGATATGTATCTTCTCACCCCAAAGAACTAATTTTAGTTGATCCTTCATGAGGTGTAACTATTAGGTCAACATTTAGAAATACCTATCAATATGCTGCATTCATATCTTAAAATTGAACGAAAATCCTTTTCAGACGCGAAAAATGATAAATCTTGGATTATAGCAATACAAAAGGAGTTAAACCAATGTGAGAAAAATAATGTATGGGGGTTAGTTCCTAAACCTAAACATCAATCCGTCATTGGCACTAAATGATTATTTAGGAATAAAATGGATGAATCCGGTGTGGTTGTAAGCAATAAAGCGAGATTAGTGGCTCAAGAATACAATAAAAAAGAATGAATTGATTTTAATGAAACTTTTGCACCAGTAGCTAGATTAAAATATATTAGGATGCTATTAGCATTTGCATGTCATAAAAATTTCATTTTATATCAAATGGATGTTAAGAGTGTATTTTTAAATTGTTACATTATAGAGGAAGTTTATGTGAAACAACCCCTGGTTTTGAAAATAAGAAATTTGCAGATCATGTTTATAAGTTAATAAAAATATTGTATAGTTTAAAACAAGCACCTAGAGCATGGTATGATAAGCTTAAAAATTTCTTGCTGGATAGTGTTTTTCAATGGGTAAGGCTAATACAACTCTCTTTATTAAGCATAAAAATCAAGATATACTTATTGTTCAAATTTATGTTGATGATATTATTTTCGACTTTACTAATGAGTTTTTGTGTAAGAAATTTTCATCTTATATGAGTAAAGAATTTGAGATAGTATGATGAGAGAATTGAAGTACTTTCTTGGTCTTCAAATAAAACAAACTGAAGAAGAAATTTTCACCAATCAAGCCAAATATCTAAGAGATTTACTCAAGAGGTTCGGACTTGCAGATAGAAAGATAAAAAGTATTCCAATAAACTTAACAATCAAGCTTGACAAGGATGAAAAAGGTAAGGACGTTGATGTCAAAATATATCGAGGTATGGTCAGATCCTTACTTGATTGCTAGTAAGCCTGATATTATGTTTAACGTATGTTTGTGCGCAAGATTTCAATCATATCCTAAAGAATCTCATTTGCTTGTAGTAAAAAGGATTTTTTTGTTACTTGTGTGGAACCATAGATCTTGGCCTTTAGTATCCTAGAGGAACACATATAGACTTAACATGTTATTCAGATGCCGAGTTTGCTGGTTATAAGGTTGCCAGGAAAAGTACTAGTAGAACATGTCACTTCTTAAGTCATTTGCTTGTCTCTTGGTTTCGTAAGAAACAAAATTGGGTTGCACTTTCAACAACAGAGGCAGAATATATTACCGCAGGTAGTTGTTGTGCACAAGCCCTTTGGATGAAACAAACCCTTAGAGACTATGGTATTAATCTTTATCAAATACCTATCTTGTGTGACAATACTAGTGCTATCAATATATCAAAGAATCTCATTCAACATTCTAGGACTAAACTTATAGAGATTAGATATCATTTCATAAGTAATCATGTTAAAAAAGGAGATGTTGTGATCAAATTTGTTTCTATTAAAAATCAACTTGCAGATATCTTTACAAAACCCTTTAGTGAAGAGCAATTCATAAATATAAGACATGAGCTTGGAATGATGAATGTTGCATTTTAAATTATGATTTTTTCTTTGTATTGCATTATTGATTGATATGATTAATATATTTGATATGTTTGCTCTTGTATGCATTCATGTTTCATGCATTAAATGGCTTATTGAAAAGTTTTAAATCACAAAATGATTTAAAATCAATCAAGTTTTAAGCCAAAAATAAATTGGTGTGCACAATATAAGTTATCTGGTTAACCAAAATTCAATAAGAGGCAGAATAACTTCTGAAGCAGAATTGGCATGCTGATTGTAACCGACCAGTAAGCCATTTTCTCAAGGACTACTCACTGGACAAAACCGAATAACCGGATGGAGAAAACTAGTAAATTGTTTTCATAATGTTTACTCACTGGACAAAATCGGTCAGCCAATTAGGTAAAAACGATAAACCGTTTTCATAATATCCACTCACTGGACAAAACCTGCCATCCAGTTAGTGAAAAGCGGTAAGCCGAATTCTTATTTTTAAAGCATGTTCATCATCTTCCTCTTCATTCAGGAATTCAGTTCTCTCTCTCTAAAAATTGTTTCCTTCCTCTCTCATTCTCACTCTAAAATCCACAATTTTCATCCGATTGTTAGACCAAATTAATTCACAAAAATCATTCACTGTCATTCCTTGTGCTCAAAATCATCTTCCAAACTTATTTTTCATGATAAAAATCACTAGATCTTAAATATAACCTAGGTTTTCACCCGAATTTTCTCTCTCCAAATTTTTCTTTCTTAAGTCAATTTTTACTCAAATTGAACGCATATATTCATTTTAAACTTCCCCATCTTCCTTTTAATTAGTTCATTTATCTTCAAATCACTCGAATATTATCATGTCTAGTTCAAGGCCGAGTAGAGGAAAAGGGAAAGAATATTTTCCACCACCCAAACGGCCACGCCATGAAGGGGGCACTTCCAATCAGTCTAATTTTGAATCAAGGCACTTCCCAAACAAACGTTTAGCGAAGCGTTTTTGCCAAAAATTCATGACACGTACGATATTTCCTACATTCTATATTTTAACTAATTGGCTTCGTAGTATTAGTATTAGCAATAGAAATTTATTACAATTGTTAGAAGAAGTTGGTTAGATTAATGCCCTTATGATTGAGGAGTATGTGTATCCTGGCTTAGTGAAAGTATTTTACTCGAGTATGGATACTTCCGTGGAGAAAGAGAATCGAGTAACCACCAATGTTGAAGGAGTTTTAATTGAATTTGATAATACAGAGTTGAATTTTATCCTAGGAACCTCCGATACTGGCTCATAAATCTTTTGCTAGGAAAGCCCTTGATAATGATCATTTTGTTCATGTTGATGCTGTTAGAAACACATGTAGGTGTATTTATCTTTCTGACGAAGTCTGTAACATCCATTTCCGTACTCAATGTCTATGCCCCCAATCTCGGATTTTACTTTGTCTTATTCAGACCATTATTCTTCCTAAGTCGAGTCACTTAGATGAGGTTTCCCACATGGATGTTGCTTTGATTGATTCCATTCTTAGGCATCGTCCAGTTAACGTTGGGTACACCATTATATGCACCATGCTTTCCATACCTAACTTGATCACCCATTCTCTTCTTTATAGTCATTTTATCACTTGGATCCTTAAACATTTTAGGGTGCCTATTAATAAAACATCCTGTAAATCCTCTAAGAGTATAGGGAATGAAGCCGTACGTGCCTTAGGATTTAAGTGGCGTAATAGAGCATGGGTAAAGTTCACTGGCAATAAATACACTCTGATTGCTCCGAGTGATGATCGTCTTCTCAATGATGTGGTTCCTGTTGACCAGCTTCCTGATTTTTTGCTTCCTTTTCAGGGTCAGTGTAGACATCAGGACCCTTTTATATCTGCATCTGATCTTGATGCTTCTGCATCTACTATACCACCTCCAGAGCCTCATGCCTTTGAAGAGGTTACTCTTCAGCAGCTAATGGATGAGGTGAGGGCACTTTCTGTGCAGCAATACATTCTCGAGGAGCACCAACGTCTCTCACAGCAGCATCAGCAATTCCTTGACGGACAGCGTGTCCTCTTTGAGTACTTTGACATTTCATATATGTTTTCACCTCCATAACCACCATCATCACCACCTTAATAGCCTCTTTCTCTTATGCTTGTATTGGACACACCAACATTTACTACTTTCTATTCTTTTATTTTCTATTTTAGATTATGTAGATGTTTATCGATGTTTGTTATTATTTTCATTCTGTTTTGGATTATCTCTGATTTGATATGGTTGTTTGTTATGTTTTTCGCTTATATTTTGGATAATGTGGAACTAATGTGCTTGTTTAGAGTTTTTTATGCTTGATAGGGGGAGTATTTTACTCTTTTTGATGATGAAGGGGGAGATATGATATGTAACTGTTGTTATGAAAAATATGCATTCATATAGAAGGAGCTTTTTTTAAAAAAAAAAATTGAATCAATTTGTCATCATAAAAAAAAAGGAGATTGTTAGCCTATAAGGCTATAAAATGTTATTTTGATGATAACAAACCACATGTTTTGAATAAATAAGGAACTACACATTATGTTTTTTAAACAAGAAAATGATTTTATGAAATTGGTTATTTTCAAGTTTATGGTTTAAGTTGAAAATTTTTTAGAACTTTGAAATCAACAAGTATTGTTTTAAATTTTGAAAATGGACCTATTTACAAAGTTTTCTAAAGATTTGGGCCATAATATAATTCTATAAAGTTTTGGGGAAAAACTTTAATTTTAGAAAATAATTGTTTCACTGTAGCAAGCGACTAACCGGATTCACCAAAGCGGCAAACTAGTTATCAAGCAGAAGCTCTCTAGAGTAAATACGGCTAACCGAAAAATGAAAAGCGGCAAACCGAATGTGCAAAAATTCAAATATTTGAATATAACGGTAACATCAAGTGGCAAACTGGTTAACATAAAGCAGCAAGCCAGTTATCACCAGAACGTCAATAATAGCTAGTTTTCTGCTCCAACTATAAAATGGCTTCAATCAAATTCAACTGAAGAGAGACAATTATTGTTATCATTGAGCATTCCTCTGTAATCTGAGCATAAAATTTTTGTGCTCATTTCATTCATTCACACATTTGACTTTCATTTGTAATCAGACACATTGTGTAAGGAAAATATTTTTCATCCTTTTTTCTAAAATCAAGTTGAGAGGTTGTAAGTGTTGGGATATACTTGGATTAAGAGATTGAGGATAATCTCTTATTGTAAAGGTCTATTGACACCTTAGAAATTAATTGTAAGAGTTGATCAAGTCTTGGAGGCTCGCTTAGTGAAATCCTCAAACTCGAAGAGCTTGGAGATGTGAACATAGGCACGGTTGGCTGAAACACGTAAAAATCGCATGTTTCCTCTCTCTTACCCTATCTCTTTATTTTTCCTTGCACATTAATTTGTTTATTTCGAATTTGATTGCTTTATTTAAATTGCATTAAATTTTTAGAATCTCAATTCACCTCCTCTTGAGATGCCTAGTTAGTATTTCACATAAATGGTCACACAAACCTCTTTTTGACTATGATACCCTTAATTGACTTTAAATGAGCTTCTATAATAAATACAATTAAACATAAAATAATATAATATATAAAATAAGATAAATTTATAAAATATTTTGAATTTTAGAAAAGTTATTATAACATTATCAATCTATCATATTTTTCTAATAATAATAAAATCTATTCAATATTAAAATATTTATGCCTAACATTCACAGTAATTTATAAAATTTATATTATTTTATTTGCAATATCACTATTAATTATGTCTATATTAGTGTAATTCTTAAAGTCAATTTTTGGATTAATAGATTTTAATTAAAAACATTCGTTGGGATAGACTAATTAATAACTTAATATTAAAAATAATTTTCATTATATGTTTGGGGAATAAAATAGGGTGACCATGATCTCCTCGAAATAAAAAGTGAGCAAATGATTGATAAGCTAATAAGAAGTAATTCAGGTGATCTTGAGCAAACGTAATTTTGAGACCACGAGTAGAATGAGCAGCTACCTCGACCAGGAGGTAAATCTTGTGATCTTGTGACCTTGAGCAAGCTATCTCGACCATGTGGCAATTCTGGTGACCTCGAGCAAATGGGTTTGAGGAGACATTGGACCAAGTCACTAGGAAGCAGGACTCAGTCAAAATGAATTACCACAGACCTCCTTTGAAAAATCAAGGCACGAATATAATTCATTAATGGTTATTGCCATGATCGAAGATCGTGGGTGTGGAGTGTTTATAAAAAAAACCCCAAGAAAATCACGCCAAGGGAGGTTTTAACTTTCTTTCTCAATTTTGATTTTTCTGTTACATTTACTTAAGATTATTTTATTCATTAAAACTAAAAATTACGTATCTTGTTTTTCCTATAAACTCATAAACTGACTTGAGCGTCGGAGGGTTATCGCCGAAAAAACATCCAGCGCCTCTTACCATTCTTTGTGATTTCAGGGGTTCACGAGTTATCTGAGGGTGGTTGTAGGGCATCCTTGGCAATTGATAAATCGTTTCCCCAACAAATAAATTTAATGTTGACACATAAATTTGGCATTGAGTCGTTAACCGATGTGACCAGATTTCAATGTCAACATTTGGCGCCGTTTGTGGAGAATGGTACAAAAAAGTCATCATTATCTTTACCAATTTGGATCTAGCCAAAGCAGAAGTGATTAGAAAATTAAATTGATGAGAGTAAAGATCGATTAAACATTTCCTAGAGGCCAATGACCAACACTAGGTATTGAAAAAAATTGCTTATTTAATCGGTAAGCATCGATAGGGGTTTTCACTTTAATTCAGATGCTAGCTTGATGAGAACCTGATTCTGGACTTCATCCAAAAATTTCACGGCTTACAATTGTTAGCCTAAAGGGCTACATATAATGTAATTTTGATGATAATAAACATGTGTCTTAAGTGATTTAATAAATATTGTATTTCACATTTTCACTAGTTTTTTAAGGATAATATTTATGCAAGTGAATCAACTGAAATTAAGTTGAAGACACTCAACGGACAACGGCGAAATCAAGAATAAAGTTTAGAGCTCAAACAGACAAATTATTGCGATAAATTCTTGTAAAACGGGTATGATTTAATTGATGCATGATTTAGCATTTGAGAAACTCGAGAGATTAATTTAAATAATTAATTTTCATAAACTAAAAGGTTTTATTTTTATAAGATAGAGTATTTTGGGGATTTGAGTAATTTGGACTTAAATGAAAAGTTTTGCAATCTTTGAATTTAATAAGTATTATTTTGAATTTCAAATTTGGACCTTTTTGCAAACATTTGAAATGTGTTGAGCCATACTATAATTTATAAATATTTGAGGATCCGAATGTAATCCAAACATTTGAAATCCAAAATTGGACTAAGAGTGAGTGGCTTACCGCCTGAGGAAAATATCATATTTTCAAAATTTGGACTAAAGTGAAAGGTTTTGAGAACTTTAAAAAATATGGGTATTATGCTAAATTTTGAAAATGACTTCTTTGAACAATACTATTATATTTGGAGCATATTATAATTTTAGAAAGTCTTGGGAATGACAAGCATTATTTTAAAATTTTGAAATTGGACCTGTTTGTAAAGGTTTATGACTTTTTGGGCCACAGTGTAATTATAAAAAGTTTTGAGCAAAAATATAATTTGTGAACAGTGTTACTGTAGCAAAATTCAAATTTAAAGGTAACATCACTATTCTGGGCAGCTAGTCGGATAAATCAAGCGGCTAACTGCTTGGTTGCGGGAATTTGCCTATAACGATAGTCGTGTTTGGTGATTTTTGCAGCAAATCGGTGGTATTTGCAGCAGGGATTTAATGAGCGGGTCTTTATGGTTCTGATGGTGGTGGAGATCGACATAAAAGATTAAAAGCATTGGTGGTAGTGCTATTGTGTGGTGGCTCGAACAAGAGCTAAAGTTTTGAGCTTATGTAACATTTCTTCACTTTTTTATTTCCTTTTTATTATGTTTTAGTTTTGAATCAATAATTTTGATTTCATTATTGTAGCTATATATTCATCTCTGTTTTCAATTTTGTGTTTCATTCTGAAAAAGAAAATAAAAGGATAAAAAATTTAATTTTTTTAATAAAATTATACTATTATCTTTGTTTGTGAATATGGCACCTTTGATTTTCTCCCAGAATATGATGACTTTCTCCCTCTTTGCTCCTCCTCGCTTCCCACTTGGCCTCCTAGCATCCTTGTCTCTGTTGGGTTGTTAAAAACATCCATCTTGTTCCTTTTTTTAATCTTATACTAATTCCCAAAAAAAGAAAAAAGGACGCTTGATTTGAGGAAAGTTTGTTCATTGGAGGAGTCATGGCAGTTTGTTGTAATCTTGAAGTTGATGTCAATGGTCAATGGTCAAAAGACTTTCATGGTGATGACCCAAATGAAGAAGAAATCGTTCATGCCTAGCCTAAAACTAAACAACGCAAGAAACTCTTTGGTCAGCGCAAACAAGTGCTGCACTCAAAAGTGTTGGAAGCAAAATGGACCGCAGCAGTGTTCAAGAGCGATTGAATGCAGTCTTTCGCCACCTTTTGCAGTAGCCATGTGAAGCTAATCCCGTTCTTCATAAGGTAGCCTTATCTAAACTGTAATATTTTTTCCATTTTTAGGTTCTATTCTTTTTCTTTTAACTCTAATACATCTTTGTTGTATAAAAGGTTTTGTTAACAAGCAGGCAGTTGCAAAAACAAGAAGTAGCAGAGCCAGTGATCATAGGAGGCATGGTTTTGGACATTCATGCCACTCCATCGATCCCTGCAAACCCAAGAACCACTACACCAAGCAAGGTACAATTATACCCATTTTTTTGTTTTCTCAAAAAGATTTTAGTCCCCCCTTTTTAAAAAAAAAAGATTTTGATGAGTGTTTGTAATTTCTTGTTAGAATTGTGTTAGTTCTTGAAATATAGCTTTAAGAAATGTGTTCACCATTAGGTATATTGGGAAAATATCGGAATTAGTGGTATGTTGTGGATTTTTTTTTCTGATATTTACTTACATTAGAGGGTGCTTCTTTATGCAGGTGAATTATGTGTTAGGGGGTGTAGCAAGGAATGTTGCGGAGTGCATGTCAAAGCTTGGAGCTAAGCCTTACATGATTAGTGCTCTTGGACTTGACATGGCTGGTGATTTTGCTTCTTACTTTGTTGTATCATGAGAACTTTTTAACATTTTTCCTTGCATGATCCCTTTTGTTTTTTATTTTGGTTTGCCACTAGAGGTTTCGTATGAAATCACCAAGAATTCGTAATTTGCTTTTACATTCGAATATTGAATGGCCAGTCTGGAAAGTTATGTTCTATGGACTGGAAATTGGGGTACTTTTATCTCAGTTTGTTGGATTTTAATATCTTTTCTGCGGCGATCGTATATCTCTGAACAATTATTTATCATAGCCAAACTAATATTTATATTCCCGAGTGAATGAATTAATGTTTTTTTTTGGGTTTATACCTTAATGTAGAGTTTCTGATAATGATATTCAAGATCCAATAATATTTTTAAATTTGAAGTTCCAATCACAAACATTTATATTTGATCTTTTTTCACGGGCCTACATACTAAAATGTTTGTACTTAAAATATTATTATCACAACTCATATTTTGGTAGACATGATATTGACATTCGTTCAATGGTCGTTACGGCTTTTCTGCGACTAATAGAGTGTTTTATTCTTCTTCTGTTTCTTTTATTGTACTAGGAAATATATTGTTGGAGCACTGGAAATCTGCTGGCCTATCTATAGAAGGTTGATCTTTTCGTCTTATAACCTTTTATTCATCACCTTTGGTAATTCCTGTGGTACTTTCACCAGAGACGTGATGAATTGATTGGACGTATTTGGTTTCAGATCAATGTTTGAAATGTTGACATTAATGTATAAGCTCACCTTATACATTAGCTGCTGATTTTTCTATTATAGCATCTGGTTCATCACCATTGTAGGGCTACTAATTTTTTCACTTTTGTTTGTTTATTCTGTCATTTATTGCTCTTGTTACGAGGCTTTAATAATGTTCATACCGTCATTTGCTTTATTCACATGTTCTGAGAAGGACCATGGTTTGCTTTCATCTTTGGCCTTCTTTGTTATTATGATTAGTCAACACCGCGTTGTTTAATTAGCATTCCAAAATTTATTCTCCATAACGACCTCTCATCCTTTGATGGTCTATATTTTCCCATCAATCTCCCTCATTTGTTTTGTTTAATTCAATGAGTTAATTCATTTTTTACAAACATCAATTTAATTCTTTCGGTGGAATCTAGGCACTTAAAGGTTTCACTGTCAAGTGATAGTGATTTGGAATGATCTTAAATTGTCTCAATTACTTGTTATCTTGCCTCAAGCTTCGGAGTGGACTAACCATTTTTTCGACATCCTTGTCACATAAGCAAAATGGCTGGTATGAGTATGAAACTATAGATGCACCTTGTTATTAGTTGTTACAATTTGTTGAAATTAAAGTTGTGGTGTCAAACTATAATGGTTGTTCTTAAGGATTGTAGTGTAGATGTTATGCATTTAATAACATTCGGTATTTTGATTGATTCTGCATAGATTGGGTTACTAGATATAGGTTGGAGTGTTGTTGTGTATATGGCTGGAATTAAAGTGCAGCTGGAAGATGCCGGGTTGTTGCATATGAGTTGGACTAATAGTTGGAGTGTTGCAGGGTATGTGGCTAGAATTAGAGTGCTCTTGGAAGATTGGATTGCCGCTGGAAGTTTTACTGCAAGTCTTGTTGTTGGAATAATTTAATTAATCTTTGGAAGTTTTGTTAAGTAACTTGGCTTGGTGGCTGGAATTTTAATTGCTTTTCTTGAAGGATGATTAGAACTTAAATGTTTTTTATACTTTGGGATGGTTTTTTTTTTTTAATTTGAGATATTTTATTATTTATTAATGGTGATCTCATTGAATATTAGATGTATTTATTTTGAAATTAGTTTGTTGGATTGAATGGATGTTAATTAATATTAAATTTTATTGGTTTTTTTATGAAATTAAATAGGAATTCATCAAAAAATTATAATTGTAATTTTTAAAAAAAAATCAAAACTTTATGACGGGAAATAGCCATCATACATTCTGTCATAAATAATTTACTGCCAAAATTGAATAATAAATTTACAAATGATTATTCAATTTTCCGCCAAAACTTAAAAAAAAGTGTGTAAATAAATTTAAATTTTATTTAATTATTTTTTATATTAAAATATTGTGTGACATATATATGACTGTGAAAAGCAATCATGAATTAATGACGGAAAATATTCTGTCATAAATTAATGATGACATGATTTATATAAACACATTTTTTACATTATTTTCCGTCATCTATCATTGCTTTCAGTGATGAATTTGGCTAATGATTGTATATACCATAAGTTATGTAGATCAAGTATATTTTTCTACTTTTATATGTTGATGACAGTTTGCTTACCAGCAGTGATATAGGATTAGTGCACGACACCAAGATATTTCTAGCTAAGAATTTTGAGATGAAAGATTTTGGTGACTCCTCTTTTGTATTAGGCATACAAATACACCGGGATCGCTCTTGGGTATTCTTGGATTATCACAAAAGAGTTATATCGAAACGATTCTCAAGAGATATGGCATGCAAGATTATAAACCAGGCAATACCCCTGTTAAGACAAGTTTAGTCTCAACCAGTGCCCTAAGAATGATTTTGAGGAAAAAGAAATGCAAAAGATTTCTTACATATCAGCAGCAGGAAGTTTGATGTATACTCAGGTTTGTACGCGACTGGATATTACGTACGTTACTGGGAAGTTGGGCAGATATTTAAGTAATCCATGAATAGATCATTAGAAAGAAGTCAAACGGGTCTAACAATACTTACAGATAACAAAAGACTACATGCTCAAATATCGGAGGTCAGTTAAGCTTGAGATTGTTGAATATATTGATTTCGATTTTGCTGGATGCTAAGTAAGTATGAAATCCACTTTGGGCTACATCTATCTGCTAGCTGAGTGTGCTATCTCTTGGAAGAGTGTTAAACCGTCTCTTATAGCCTCTTCTACAATGGCAGTAGAGTTCATAGCATGTTATGAAGCATCCAATCACAGAGTATGACTGCAGAATTTTGTCATGGGGCTGCGTATTATAGATGGTGTTGATGATAGATCACTCAGATTATTTTGTGATAATCAGTCAACAGTGTTGTATTCCAATAACAATAAGAGCTCAACGTAGTCGAAGTATATAGACATCAAGCTCCTAGTTGTTAAAGAAAGAGTTCAGAGTGGACAGTTGACTCATAAAGGGATTGCCACCCAAACATTTCATGAGTATATTGCTCATATGGGTGTCGTGTCATTAAAGGATATTCAATTTTTGTGGGAGTTTGTGATTTTAGATGCTCTTATAATATAGACATTTTCAATTATTTTAGTTTATGGATATTTCAGGTTATTTTCTACAGAAATAAAGTTTTGGTATATTCACACTCTGATTTTAGTATGGTTTGATCTCACTAAAGTTTTAGGTGGACCAATTGGAAATAGGCATGTTAAGATCACATTGCATGAAATTCCATGTTACACATCCATATCATAATCAATGTCATTCAATTGTATTGGCATAGTGATCATTGATGGGTCGAGTTACGATAGTTGTAACAAAGGCCGATTTGATCCTATATTGGCATGATTGATGGACCAGATTGGTTATAGATACATTTTTATAATGAGAGTAAAGTTGAGCTAATAGAGTTATTTTGCAAAGTATAATTATACAGCCCAAGTAGGAGATTGTTGGATTTTATAATCCAATATTGTTGGATCCTTAATCCAACGTTAGCCTTATATGTGAATAATTATGTGTTGCGGACTGTCATATAAGGTTAAGCCCAATTGGTATTATGGACTTTAATGTATCTAATAGGGTGTGAGCCTTTAATATGTAGAGACTCAATTATATTCTAATTCTATGATAGGCAAAAATAAGAATACCCAATGATAACAAGAAAAAAAATTTCTAAGCGGTTATGGTCCACATGTCACACATATCTTTTTATTATTTCTGAAATCTCATCGTCAGAGAGAGAGCCATGAGAAAACTTAAACGATTCTCTAGGAGAACGTGTAGATTTAGAAGGCCAACCACACAATCCTAGAGAGCAATTCAAAGTTATGGATTTAGGTACGCTTCCGCATAATTTTGTAATTAATTCTTGGTGATACAACATCAATATTCCTGCGTTATAGTTGATGGTTTTCACCAAAAGATTTATTGCCCCAACACTTGCTTCTGCAAATGAATCACAAAACAAACCCAATTCACAAAACTTATTTCTCACATTCTGATCAAAAGAATATGAACTCAATCGGACATTGCCGTTCCTTGCTCTTCCATTACTAGCACTCTCGCAATTGCAAGAGCTGCAAAAATTAAGGATGACAAGGGGGAGGGTAGGGGAGGGGACCGAAATCTCCATACCCATCCTTGATATTCTGCATCTGTTCCCGTCCCCTCCCTGTTCCCATCAAAATTGCTTAGGTAAATCCCCATCCCCTTCCTGAATAATAACAGGGGATCCTCGAGAGTCCTCGATCCCTAAGTAATTGATACATTTTTATTTTTTATTTTAACTTAATTATATTAAAATAAAAAAATTTAAATAAAACTATAGTTAAGGCAGCTACTGGCTACTGTAGAAAATTAGAAATTAGGTTTTATGATTTTGCTTTAACTTTTGTTTTATTAGATAAAAGTTTAAAATATTTAATGAATATTATAATTAAAAAAAATTTAGGCCAACAAGATCATGTCCGGCTTTTTTAATGTTCTGAATAGATATTTAAATTATAACTAGTTAAGTAGGCTTAAATGTTTAATAATATAAATATTTTGAAATTTGTTATCTATACCAATATTTAATATTTTACAATTTAAATTTTACTATTTGTTCACTAATAATTTTAAAAAATTAAAATTAAAATTAAAATAAGGAAATAAGAAGGAGATGGGAAAAATGACAAGATTCTGCCATCCCTAGCAAAAATAACAAAACACTCAAAGGTTAAGATAAATCTAATGTTGAAATAATCTAATCTAAATGAAGTTGCAAAGCATACAGTCCAAGATTTTGAAGAAATCCTCTTTTAACAAAAGCTTCTCAGTGGAGGAATAAATATTAACATTTTTTAAAAAAAAATTTCTAGCCCATGCCATTTTTTTGCTATTGGTGTGCTATTATGTTCCCCGCAATACTCAATAATTTTATAACCAATTATTGCAAATGAGCGCCAATGTGTCTGCCACGCATTTCGTTTCCAACTGTTATGTCCGCTGAGTTGTTTCCCAATTAACCGACTTCTTGTTCTAGTTTCATTCACCGGATGTCCCAGTCTACAATGCTGCGTGCGTGTCTACCCACAGACCGTTACATTTTACGTCTGGGTCATGTACGTGATATGTCATGTAAAGGAAGGCAGGGTGTGTGTGTATGTGTGTGTGTATATATAAGTCAATACGCTAAAATAAGAAATAAAGTCTTCTAATGAGATAGAAAAAATGAATGGAAAAAGAGAGTTTAGGTTTGAACTTCATAGATATTATGGTGGGTATTTGTCTATAATGATAGATAAATTAACAATTTTCTTAAGATTTTTATTCATCCACCTGATATTTTGAAAGTCAACTAGTTGAACTTGAAAATTTATAGTTTGTTATATCGTATGTAACATACAACAATCCTTGAGTGGTTATCTAAAACTAAAAAGTTGTAGTATGTTAAATAATTGAATTACCGTGGGTGATAAATTGATAACCCATAGGTGTACTATATGTTACATTGTATATAACATAGTCATTTACTTTTAACGATAAGTCCGTTGTCTAACAAAGATGGGGTATGTTACCCCATCTATTGCAACTTGGTCATACCTTAACAAAATCGCGTTAATGTGTATGAATCATTTCTGACAAAATCACACCATCTTATTGTGATTTTGAAAAGTAGAAAAATAGTAGTTTTTCAAAATCTAATTTTGAGAGTCAATTTTATACTTGAATATAATACCATACAATCACCACATATATTATAAAAATCAAAATTTTTCTTATTAATTAGGAAGTAAAATCCTTAAATTTATAGTGATTATTCTTATTGCCAATTATATTCAGATAACATAATAAAAAAATAAAATTACGACTATTAAAACATTTTATTTAGTTACCAATTATTATATATACACAATAAAAAATATTTTATATACATTTTTATAAATGTGTAAATAAATTTTATTCGAAATCTTGTTATTTCAATCACATATATTTAACAGTAATATTTACCACACATATATGTTTGCTTTAGAATCCATAATATTTTAAAAAATATATTTTACCAAATATCTAACCGATTCATTTCACAACTAATTCTACAATATAATTATAACAATTTAAAAATTACTATGTTATCAAACCAGTCTTAAGACTTTAAACTAATACCAAATCTATTTAAGCATCAATAAAAATAAATAAATAAATAAACTTATTCATCCAATACGTTATCTAGGATGTTTAAAGGGTAAAATTTGGATCACATTTAGAGAAAAATTAAAATAATTCAAAGAAGTTTTTCGTAAGCGTTACTGTCTATTTTTATTTTTCATTGCAAAAAGGATTCACGCTTTCTGGTCCGATCCTTTTATGATTATGCCAGCAGAATCTTTGGGATTCACGCACATTACTAATTATTATACATAGCTGTACATTATGACCACTAGTATAAAAATTTCCAAAAGTCATTTTAATAATAATACAATTAATAATTGATATCCGAATTTTCGCCTACTTATTGTATATAATTTATTAAAGACAGATTTTCTAATACCAATGAAGATCACGCGTTTCTTTGGCTCCATTATTTCTAAATGTGGACTCCATCACTTGACAAAATTCAAAAAAAAAATTATACAGAGCAATTATATATCACAAAAAATTTTAAAAAAATGAAAAAAAACTTAATATTATATATATATATATATATGTGTGTGGGAGATAGCTATAAAATATGGGAGCTACTACCTTACATTTTATATAATATATAGTCTCTCATAAATTAAGCCGTGGATTCTATTTGAGCCTACAATCAATAAAAATGATTGTATTTTATGTAAAGTAGTCAAATCATTTATATATATATATATATATAAAGGTGTTTCTCGAAATTTGTTGACCACTCATTTTTAAAAGCAAATATTATTTTACTGCCAAAGCTAGAGGAATCCCATTACATCTTGTCTCAGCTTCAGTAAGGTACCAAATAGACAAATCTAAGGGCGATTTGTTTACAACGACTGGTGGAATTGATCTTTCCTTTTATGATAAATCATGCGAGTATTTTATACCTTGTAAAATCAAAACGTTATTGAGTGAAGAAACCGATTCTTTTTTTTTTTTTAATATATCTTAGTTCTTGAAGAGTACTTCTAAATTCCCTTTATAAGAGAAACAGAGGTAAGTTAAATTGCATCAAAGTGTAAAAAGACAAAAAATAATAATTTTGCTTTATATAAGTACGATCTGACTGGCCACTCCAATTTGAATGATTCGAATTCTTACCATTATTTCTCCACATATTTAGTAATTATCATTGTTTCTTCACATATTTACCTAATTTTGTATTTTGGCATGTATATCAGTTTTTTGACTTAATGTTTGAATGTCAACTAATTTAAGTTATTTGGTTTTCTAATATGGAATTTTAAGACACTTTTAGTTAAATAACTAAACTTCTTTTTTGTGGCTTCTCGATGAACAAAAAATTTGAGATATATCATTAAATTCTCTTCTTTAAAATATATTTACCAAATTTTAGATGAGCCCATTAATTATTTACATCCTTACATTTTTACAACTATGGCTTTTGTTTTTCTTTTAAACACTATTATCGTGATGATGAAATTCATAATTTGACGTACTTGATGAATTTTGGTGGCAAATCTATTATTCGGATAAATGCTTATTTAATTAATCCTTATATTTGAAGTTAAGTCTCTGACTAGTCCTTATATTTAAAAGAAAAAACTTAAAATACACTTAAATATGTGACATTCCAAGTATGCTAAATAAGAAAAAATAAAAGTATGAATGTAATATATTTAACAATATAGATATTTGAAGATATTTTTTAAAATATAAAAATTAAATAAACAAATAATCTAAAATATAGGAAATAAATGATCATTTATATTATTCTTTTATATCTTTTACTTAATTCTATTTATATTTTTCTCGGTCTTATCATCCCCTAAATTTATCTACATCTTTCAATTTCTATTTTTGTCCCCTTTCTCTAGTTGTGTAGTAGCAGCTGGCAAAAGCTTTGCGGCCCAACATGCTTGATAAAGGTTGAAAGTTAAATAAAAAACTCCAAAATCTGAAACAGACCCAATTTTTTTTTTTTTATTGCTTTTGTAAATGAACCACAAAACAAACCCGATTCACAAAACTGATTTCTCACATTCTGATAAAAAGAATATGAACACGGACGTTAATAACCATTCCTTGCTCTTTCTTTTTTTTTTAATTATATTATTACAACTCATATTAAATTACTATTGATATTTATAATTAAATAATTATCGGGACATTAATTACCATTCCTTACTCTTAAATTATTAATACTCCTACAATTACAACAAAGAACGGTTGCCAAAATACACTAAAAAATTAAGAAAAATCTAATGTCTAAATAGTCTAGTCTAAATACAAATTGTAAATTATGCAATTAAAGATTTTGAAGAAATCCTCTATTGTCTCTACAAAAACATTGAAGCTTCTGAGTGGAGGATTTTACTTTCTATTTTTATAGCATGCTTGTTATTTTATTTAATACCTCAAATTTCGGGCGCTAATATAAAAGTAATATGGTTTTCAAAACATTTTTGTTTAAAAAAAAATAGTTTTTTATTTAGATATTCAGTAAAAAAAATGTCATGAATTAGATAGACATTTTAACTTTTTGTTTTATTTTTTAGGAAGATTGTCAATTTTTTCTACTAAAATCAATATATATTATTTACCTCCTTACAATTTTCATAATAACTAGTAACCCCTGACAACATAATTTTAACGTGTTACCCTTGTTTTTTAATGCACTTTATTCAAATTTATTATAAATTAAATAAATCATATTAATAAAGATTAAAATAAAATTTTCTAGGAATAAAAATAAGAAAATGTACTTTTTGGAGTGAATAAAAATTTACTAATATGATATTTTTCTTATATTTTTTGTTATTTTATAAATGTGCTTCTTGTGATAAATATATATTTTGTATTTCTAAGTTAAATTATCAAAACAAATGACCTATTTACTAATCTTTTCTTTTAAGTTTTTTTGTGCCAAAGGTGTTATTAACTGTTATGAAAACTATAGGGAGTTAAATAGTATATATTGATTTTATTAGAAGAACATTAAAAATTTCTTATTTTTATTTTAGAGTGAAGTAAACATTAAAACTTAGCTTATTAAGATGCTAAATTAATGCCAAGTGTGTTCAAATATCAATATGAAAAGTAATCTCAATCATTCAATACGTTATCTAATATCTATGATGTTTAAAAAATAAAATTTGGAGGACTTGCCTACCTTACCACTGTGGTATGGTACCACGCTTTTTGTCTTCTTTTAAAACCACCGTTCGATGATTGAGAGAACATCTAACGGTTGAGAAGAGCTAAAGGAAAATTAGAGCAACCGGTTGCTCCAAGTCACTGTGGAAAACTTTAATCAATTAATAAAGATCCAGATATTGTGTGGAGGTTCCTATTTGATTTCCTTTGAATGGCCATCATACAAAACCCTTCCAGAACCGATGAATTACTGAAATCATTTGCAGAGAAAAAATTTCGATAATCCTAATATTTTCTGATGGAATCGTAGTGGTATTCGGCCAAATTAGTTCGAAACGACGTTAGATAAAATGAAGGCAAACAAAAATTTTGTGGCCGACAATTGCAGTACACGGTGATTGGAGCTGAAACTTTAGGAATTAGGCACATCTGAGTAAAAAAAAAAAATCTAGAAAGATGTGTGTTTGATCTGGTGATGATGCATTCAATCGGATGCAGTAGGTAACTCCTTACAACAAATTGTTAAATTTGTTTGAAAGATTTAAAGTGGGTTATTAGCGTTCTGTATGTCTGGGGGTTACGTTTGTGTGTTAGAAAGAGAGAAGGGAAGAATGGTAAGAAAGAATAAATGTTTGTCCAGAAATGTTCTAAGCACTTGATTGAAGAAACGTGAGGCTTAGTTATTTGTTGGAGAAGAAAATGAAGAGTAATCCTGAATTAAGGTTTCAATAAAACATGGAGGTAAACATTATTTTCTTACCGTAAAATGGCTAATTCATATGGTGCAACTTGAACTGCATGTATAGAAAGCTTGATTATTTGTATTCTCTTCCGGTGACAAATTTTATAGTAAGGATCTTGGAGTTAAAAATTTTAATTTAGTTATAACACTGGACTACACCTGGTATAAACACGAATTGCTTGGTGACAAAAATTATAAGGTGCATTCATGATATTTTTGCAGTAGCCCTGCATTCATTAAAAAAAAAGATGAATGTTGGGAAAAAACAACATAATGTATAGATGAAAACAATTAAATATCCTTCAAATGTTCATTGAGCATGAGCCACTGTTCATGAATGTTTTACATTTTAGGCGCTACCATGAATGTATGTTATAATTGATTGTATTTGTAGAGTCTTATATTGTTACGTAAATGCTGACATGTAGAGTGTAATTTAATTTGTTAAAATCAAAGGAGGTGAGACTGGTAAAAACTACTCATCATTTAATTGCTTTATAGGAATGAAGGAAGGAGCCCATCGCAAGCGATCATTGCTATTGAAAACTTGCACAGTAACATGGAGATTAAGGTTCTTTGTTACTAAGAAAAATTTTGTTTTGATTGAGTAACTTGTTTTATCTGTTTTACATTTATATTAAAATTTTGATATGTATTGGTTGCATTAATTTCCAATGATTTTGTGCAAGAATTGTCGTAGGAGTCGATACGAGGGAAGAAGCATTGTAAACCAAGTACAAGGTCGCCGACCATGACTAGTTGTGACCGAAATTGTGGTGACATTATCAATCGAGAGTTGCCATTTTATAAAATATGTCTTGAAAGAGTACGTTATCGGGTTGGACCGTTTGTTACGCCAAGGCCGTTTGGTGTTCAAGAGGAGAGATTGATTAACTTCTGCATGGACGAAACACTTAATGAAGGGTAAGATAAAATGAAATACATATTGTTCTTACTAGTTTTATATAATAAGTTCAGTGGATGCATTGACATAAACTTCATAAATGATTGTATTTGTGTTCCAATGAGATGGTTTTCCAAACAAACTTTAATGGGATTACTAGAAATGATATCATGTCTATGTCTCCCAGAAGTATAATAAATTTGAAGGTACAATCATAACATCTGGTAATAGTTGTATTTACGGTGATATTATATATTGCAAGTTTGGCCACTTTAAATATAGAGGCATATTGTATTGTTGAAATTGGTATTTAAAAAATTAAGTTCATGTGTGCTGTCCAAAAGTCATAAACATTTATTTTGCAGCTGGTGTCCGCTGTATCTGAAATGTTATCTACCCAAGCGACCATAAATGTCGGAGGAAGTAAATTTAGCCTTTTTATGCCTGCGTATAACACTATAAAAAATTTATTTGACAATATGACATTGATCTTTTTTGTGGAAAATAACTTAAAATAGAATTTGGTATGTGCAGTAGCGTGATGTTTTTTTTTTCAATGCAAATGTTTGTGTTCAAATTGTCATTTTCATTTTATTCATAACTAGAGAGGAAACTTGGTTTTGTTAAATATGTTGTATGGTCAGTGTATGTACTAGATACAAGTTTCGGTTGCCATGTGATGACATTAACAATCATCAAATTAAACTGTTGCAGGAACATGTTAGTGGCGAGTTTAGAGACATAAGTCTTACTGTTGGAAGGTTTATACGCGCTGATTTGTTTGCAAAGAATATTAGTTATTGTGAAAAAGTGAGTGAAAGCATATACAAGTTTATATACATATTAGTTTAAATAAACCTTCGTCATGAAGTTTTCTTCTGTTTTAAATTTTTTCACCATAAATGCATAATGCCTTATAGATTTTTGTCCCTGTGTACTGTGGTCATCCACGCTGGTACATGTTAGTTTTAGTAATTTCTGAAATGCGAGTAGAGATATGGGACCCGCTTCCAAGTGCAATGTCTATGCATTATAACATTGCACTATGTAAACGCGTGGTAAGTGTTCTTTGTTAATTAGATCATCAAATGACTTTTAACTGTATTTAAAATACTACACGAGTGCACTGAAATAGGTGAATAGTTTGATTGGCTGAGGTTGCATCGTTTTGGTTTTCTTTAAATTAATTTGCCTATTGACTGTTATTTTACAGCTAACGTCAATCAACCTGATGTTGGACCATGGCGGCTCAAATTTTGATTCTACTAGTAGAAAGTTGCGAGATTTTCCGATTGAATTTTGTACCCGATAGCCTACCATCCGCAATGAATATGATTGTGCATTGTATATAATGCTCATGATGGAGAGGCATAATATGTTGTCAAGCCTTAATAGTTTGGGCCAGGTTCGGTCATTTAATGTTACACATGACAAGACATGTATCTAATTACTGTCACTAATTTTTCATTTGCCATTCAAACCCGAGCATAGCTTTCTAATAAGGCTGTGTATACATTGTGTTGGTGTGCAGTTCCATTCGAATGCTGAAAAGGCATGAATTGTGATAAAACTTATCACATGTAGTTTCAACTTCCTAAAGGATAAGGTTCGTTCAAGTTCTGAGATTAATGAAAGGCGAATTGATGTTGCTGAATAATCATTCTGTAAAGCCATTGACAAAAGAAGATTATGTCAGCTTCGAAGGTCCAGACAAATAGGCCATGGTCCCCGGCATTAGTTGCGTTTGCATGATATTTTAGACTAAATGTGTATGTAATGTCCCCCTTTTTCAGCATATGCGAAGATTAAATTGTTTTTGTGACCCTCCTGTTGACTATATCAAATACTCAAATATCTGACTTTCTTGTTGTGCTGGTGTTTTCACACATCCATTACGTATCAACCCCCAATGTAGATAATGGCAATGAAAGTTTTTTGTATGATTTTACTAGTATGTATAGGTTTGATATATATTAATATCCTTAGCGGCTTCCATTTCAACCAAATAATCAAGCTTGCATGAGTAGGGATTGATGGATATATATCGAAACACACTTGTGTGCGCAACCCTTGTTACCTTTTATAAGTCCTCATAGATTAGCTCCACAACCGTTTTATTGTTTGAATTTATTTAAGGAATCTGTACATGTAGATCAATGGAATTACTTAGCACAAGTGGTAAATTGCTTTCAATTTGCTGGAACACGATTTGCTTTTATAGCAAATTGTGAATTTAAAGTTTGCAACATGGAACAACTTACGTCTACTAAATGACATGATATGTAAACGCAATACCTAGGGTTGATTGCAACTTTTACTGAAAATACAATCACCGTTTCCGAATGTCACCATAGTTGGTTGGGCACAGGAGAAGGTAGCGATGGAGTCGAACTGTCCAGTTGAGGTGCTTGTGTTCAGCGTAGGAATGCTTGTGTCACTGTCGGTAGTAGTGGGAAAGTGCTCTAACCACGAATCCGATAAGGACCCCAATGGAACACCGCGATGTGTATTTATATATGGCATGGACATATTGGTTGCTCTGCTGTGAGGGTGCTGGCTTGGCATGTTTGATGAGACTGTTCTATCAAACCCATGTTGCCTTAAGACATAACCACCAGAAATAATTTTGTTGTACTAGCTACAATAGTCCTCAAGCGGTTGGTTTTGTCGAGTATTATGCTTGCACTTTCTTACATTATGTCCTGAAACACCACATCTGCTGCATTTTCGTTGTTGTTGCTGCTGTCCCAACTTTGGTCTCTTCATTGAACCCTTTGTTAGGACAATCTTTGGATCTTGCACTACATTATCACTTCTTTGAACAGGCTGCGCAACCGATTAATCTTTCTGGCACATTGCTTCCAACCTCAATATCAGGTTATGGATATCATTAATTTCCACGTTATATGCAGCAAAACTTAATGGCGCATATCTGAGAAAATTTCGGCATGACGAAAATATAAAACCCACTCGAGCCTCCTCTATCATGTAATGAGAAATAGTTGAACATGCTTCCAGTGAACCGTGATCCATTATCTTTGCATCTTTGGTCCATCGAGACAATAACATTGACCCGGGGATTTCTGTTATATTTTCAGCCTTCAGCACAATAAATGTGTGGGAGCACGGAATTCCAATTGTTTCAAAGAGCTTGCAGCAACAACACACGGTGTTTGTTGGCTTAGTTATCACCACTTTAACCTATTTTCTAGAAACTCCAAAATGTCTTATGTGGTAGGTAGTTGACATTACGTCTCGGCCACCTATTACTGCCGTTAACAACCCTTTCTTCTCAAGTTCATCTCGTACCAGTCTGAACATCGCTCTTGTGTACCTCTCCGCTGCTTGCCGCTCGTACATCTTTAAGTGTGTTATTAGAACAGGACGTCCTTCACAACTATCAAAGTTATCATTCCCCTCCCCTTCCCGTTGTCGATCCATAAAGCGGTCTATCTGTTTCACAAAATCAATCAATCGCAACCTTCTATTTACATAATGGTTAAAAAACGCATTCATTCCTTCAGACCTTTGCGTACTCCTCATACCACCAAAGAATTTTCCTCGCAACATAGCCTCAGCCCACATATGCCTTTCATCGTACATCTTCCGAACCCGCTCAAAGTGTCCAACTTGATGCTTTTCGACCATTAATTTCCATTTCATCTCAAACTCCTCTTTGCTATATGCATTAAGCATGCACCGATGAAAATCCTTTGTAAATTCAGTGTTGGTAACATTCGTTTGAGCATTTCGAGCCAAATGCCAGCAACAAAGCCTGTGTGATGCTTATGGAAAAGCCTTTGTTATTGCATTTCGCATTGCTTTGTCACCATCTATTATTACTGCCTTCGGTTGCTTATTATTCATAGCTGTAAAAAATGTCTCTAACAACCACGTGTATGTGTGCTCTGTCTCATCCAACAACAATGCAAATCCAAATACTATTGATCTTCGATGTTGGTTAATCCCCAATATTACCACAAAAGGTTTCCGATAAGCATTCGTCTTATATGCCGCATCAAACGCTATAACATCACCAAACAACGCATAATCTACACAACTTCCGCCATCACACCAAAACAAGTCCCCAAGGCGATTTGAACTCATCACTGTCATATCATAAAAGAATGATGGATTGGAGCTCTTCTTCCCTTCTAGATACGATAAGCAAGTTTTTGCATCTGATTCTTTCAACTGTCGCCTTCTGTTTGAATCGAGCTTGTTTTAAACATCAACCCTGTTGTACCCAACTCTGTTGTAACCCCCCGATCTGTCCACCATAAACTCGTGTATTTGCGATAGAGTTACTCCTACCCTCTGCAATTTGAACTCGTCACTGTCAAGGCGATTTGAACTCGTCACTGTCATATCATAAAAGAATGATGGATCGGAGCTCTTCTTCCCTTCTAGATATGATTTGCAGGTTTCTGCGTCTGATTCTTTCAACTGTTGCCTCCTGTTTGAATCGAGCTTGTTTTAAATATCGACCTTGTTGTACCCAACTCTGTTGTAACCCCCCGATCTATCCACCATGAACTCGTGTATTTGCGATGGCGTTACTCCTACCCTCTGCAATGACACAGCCATAACCAAGTCTGGATCTGTTACTCTTCTGTGGGACCTTATGTGGTGCACAAGTTGTGGCGGGGTCAAGTTGTGGTTATGCACAGCATGAAAATAATTACATGACCATCGATTTGTTTCCGAATTCAAAATTATACAGAATTGTGCCTGGTAACCAGTCCGTGTAAGTGGCCTTGCTTCTCTTTCTTTGCTTCTTTTCTGAAGGTATTTTGCAGGCCTGAATCCTTCTCGGCTACACGCCCACATTCGCCTTGTGATATTGCCATTAACACTTCTTCGTATATTGTGTCTCCGAACCCCAAATCCTGTTTTTCTTGCATATTGTCGGTAACATGTCTCAGCTTGTTCTTCACTCTCGAATTCCCTACTTACCAAAGTTGGCATGGCATGCACATCATTTTCGACCCTTTCTGTTCATTGTTGTTGATCAATCTCGATCTGGTTGGTTCTCATCTCGCTGTTGATGTAGGCTTGTAGTTCAATGCTTTCAGAATCATCGTTGTGGGCTTCCCCTTCGTTGTTTGAGGACACATTCCACTGTCCATAAATATCAGCTTTTGTTGTTACAGGATATTCCAAATCGTCTCTATCTTCATGTTCTTCGTTTGAATTATTCATTGTGCTGTATTTGCGTTCCAAGTATCACAGAGGATTGCTTTTCTTTGTCAACAGTATTCGTGTTTACGATTATACAGTCTGCAGTGTTGATTCTTGGGCCTCTCCCACAGGGTGTTCTATGAAGCTTCGTTTCTTTGCCATTTGTTGTTATACACGCCATTATTTTAACTATTTTCCCGCCCTATCACCTTAGAAGATGATCAAGGAAGTAACTTTTTTTTTATTTTTCAAACTCTCCTTGCAACCAGCATGGCTCAGGCCATTCCGTAATAGCAAGATCATCTTCTTTGCTAACTTCACTTCAGTTTAAATAATGGTGATGCCCATTTTCATAGACTATTGTTTTTATAATTACCACTACCCTCCCAATCCTTACTGTAATTATATGTGTCAACACCGTTAGAAGGCAAATCTTATGTTTTTTTTTTAAGTTGTACGTTACACCTATGAAATAATTATTCTGAATAAAATTCGGGCGCATTACCTTAATGTGATTATGTCTGAAAGTGGGATTTTTTCCCCCAATGTCCAACAAAGCTACAGTGCATGTACTTCAAAATTGTTGTTTGATTCAAATTATCGTTATTCAGATCCTAGATTTTTTTTTTGGCTTCGATTTCTAACTTATTAAATATTATAGTTATTGACTTGTATTTTATTATATTCCAAATATTTTTAGGGTTTAGTATATCGTGATCGTGAAAGTTGAAGTGTTTACTTAATTGTTTTACTTTATTAATTTAATTTCTCATTTAATCTTCGAATTGTAGGAACGTTTTTTCATATAGTGGTCATTATAATAATTTTATTGTATTATTTTCTTTGCTTTGTCTATGAATGGTAATTTTTTTTTTCCATTCCTTTTTTAACCGAGCAAATCTTAAAGATTACTTTCTTTTTATCTTAATATTTTCCTAATTCAGTACGAACATTTGATTTTCCTGCATGTCTTTATCATTGATAGGATGAAAGGATTACATATTTGTGAAAAAATTGTTCAGCCGTCTTTAGTTACTGGTACAAATAACTCTTACTAATGTCTTCATCGTTGATGGGATGAAAGGATTACGTATTTGTGCAAAAATTGTTCAGCCGTGTTTAGTTACTGGTGCAAATAAGTTTAACATATTTGATCATATCGAGCATTACAATTATCTACAAAAATTGTAATTAAGTTATTATTTATAATATACATACTTAATTATTTAAATATATATTTGTTGATATATTTAGTACAATTAATTATTTACGAATTTATACAATTAAATCATACATTAGTTAATTATAAACTTGACTCATAATCCATTACGTGCTTCTTATTAACTTCTCACAATCTCACTCTTTCCATTTCCAATAACAAGAACAATGTTAACATATTAATGGCAATACAACTCCTTTCGATATTGATTCATACAGTTGATGATCGACAATATGAATTTTTTCCCATTCCGTATGCCGAGTTAGGGTCATTCCCTTTATTGCTATCAATTATATTGATAACGGTTGATATTCTTTAGGTTTAACTTTAATTTATTCCTTGTTTCTCAACGGTGACATTTCCCTACATTTTTCCTGAGACGCCGGGAGGTGTTGTGGCCATAGAACGGGAATCAATTGCATGTCCACAACCTTTAACAAATACTTCTTCGCGATGAAGGTAATTGGCAAATTTATGATGCTTTGTAAGCCATGTATTTTAGTTTATTTTGAAATTACTTTAATACTAGTACACATTACTGAAGGCTGCTTTCATTGGACTACACATTCTTTCGAAAAACATCAATTGTTTACTTTTTATTAGGTTGTATGATTGAAAATTATATTAAATATATTATATTATCGGTAAGTGTTGTTTTTTGAATTATCATGAGATGATATTTCTCATCTACCTTTTCGTTTGTGTATTAAATACATTTACAAAATTTCATCATGCATGTATATATTTGGAAGTTAACCGGAAATAATTTAAATAACGATCTTAATAACAGTTTCGGACCCCCCTTAAATGGTCAGTATCCCAAGTGACTCGCCTAATGTGTTACCTTCCCCAAATTAACCATTTATTAAAACATTAAATCACTTCGATATGAAATAAGACTTTCTTAGACCGGATTGACTTAGTGCACCGTTAATTCTCTTCATCCGTTGTAGCCATTGGATTCCCCATAACTGATATCAAACGGTTGAGGATATCAAACGGTCGATAATATCAAATCGCCTCCTCATATGGGTCCACCCGGTGGAAACATATTTATTTTCGAGAATATTTAATTCAAAGCTTAATTACTTCATCCAATTTTGGCCTAACTTAATAAATGATCCCTGACCACCTTTCAGCATCTCTCAATCGCTGCCTCTCAATTGTGAGAACTCAAAAACCTAGACCCAGAGCGGCTTCAAACGCATTTGTGCTCTTCGGTGATCGGGGCGTCGTGGCCGTTGCCGAATAATATTTAATGGTAAGTATTTTATCTTCTAACAGCCGCTTGCGATTTTATTTTTAGGGCATTAATTTTTTTTATGGTTTATCATGTACTCTTGCGGAGTACATGTAATATTTTTGTCGTGCCGAGATATACATGGTGGATGTGGATCATATTTCATTTTTATTTTTTAGCTTTACTCCCTTCGCTTTTTTTAATTATGATGTATTGTTGCTCTATAAACTTGGCCTCCCCTGTTCGATTCCCCTGTTGACCAGACTCCTAGTATTGTTATTGATTCGTTGTCCAAATTGGTCAAAATATATGACCATTTGAGTCTATATCTGTATATAACACCATAATTACTTTGTTGGTTGATGGATTTGTTAGGTAGTTAATTGGCTATTATGAAGAAAGCACGCAACCTTATTCATTCCAAACGGAAGAGTAGGAAAATAGTGGGCATTAAGGTTGGGCAAGATAGGATCAGTTCTTTACCCGATTCAGTCCTTTGCAATATTTTCTCCTTTCTACCAACAAAAATTGTTGTCGCTATTTGCATTTTATCTTCTAAATGGAGGCATGTATGGACTTTACTTCAAACTCTGTTGTTCGATGCGACATTATGCATAAGGCAGGGTGATTTCACTGATGCTACCATGGAAAGGTTTGAGATGTTTGTTATTTTCGTTCTTCTTCGAACCGAACCCTCTACTGTACAGAAGTTTTATCTCCATTCCTATAGAGTTAGTAGGTCCGGCAAGTTTAAAGGTTGGGTTTCGTCAGCTGTCATGCGTGATGTTCGTGAGCTTGAGCTTAACATTGAAAATCAACAGCGGCTGGAGTTACCCGAGAGTATTTACAGCTGCAGATCGCTGGAGGTCCTGAAACTAGATTCTAATTTTGACATCGTCATTCCTATTTTTGGAATGTGTTTCCCAAATGTGAAGTTCCTACGTGTGTCACTACAATATCCTGAAAATCAATTGACCGATAAGCTGTTTTCCAATTTCCCTTCGATTGAAGAATTGTGTCTGAAAGTTTATTTGAATTATGATGGCCCTGCAACTAATTTCATAATTTCATCATCTACGCTGAAGAGGTTTTATTGGACAGTACTAGTGGATGACTATAACTTTGCTTTTAATAATTGTGACCACAATTGTTTGATTATGGCTCCACTTCTTCAATTACTCCATGTTATTGATGAATTGATGGTCTCGTATGAGGTGAATGACCTCTAATTTCTCCAGACGGTTAACTTGGTAATTTTTTTTCTGCCATGGTCAGTACTAAATCCTTGGGAAGCTGTGCAGCTTCTCAATGGTGTTCTTAACTGCAAGTCTTTGGTATTATCATCTGGCGTCATATAGGTACAGTAGATCTAAATTTAGTTGTTGTTGTGCCATGCAATTTTAGTTTTCTTACTGTTTCCTTCCCTACTCATCACATTCGCTTCGTTTTTCTTATCGAACGTTAGGGGTAACAAAATTTTTGTATCCACTATGTATGCATTACAATTTGTCCATTTATATATGATCATTAATTTCCGTTTTGTTTTTTATTTTCGTAGGCACTTGATCGTGCAAACCTCAGTGTGTTACCCTCGGTTCCTCAGCTGACCCATTTGGAAGTGCACGTTGACGAAACTGGATGGCGAGCTCTTCCTGTAATCTTGACCTCTGCAGCACTATTGGAAACATTTGTGTTAGTGAAGGTCAAACCATGTACAGCATAATCTGTTTTATGTCTTAACCCAAATTATGGACAGTTATATTATTTTTGTTTTCTCTTAACAGGAATATTGGGTTGATGTCCGCGACCTGAAATTTGGATGGATGGAAAATGGATGCATTCCGCAATGTTTAGCTCAACATGTCAAAGAAATTGAAATTAAAAGAGTTGAGGATGTAGAAGATGATGTCAAACTGCTTGAGTACTTCATGAAGCACTGTTTGGTATTGCAAATGATGATAATTAGGTCTAAGCGCACGGTGTCGAAAAAACAAGTTAATCACCTCCTCCGAACACTATCAAAATTACATCGAGGGTCTGGGAGATGTGATATTTTCATTGTTTGAACGCTATTGTTTATTTCTGTAGTGGCAGTTAATCATCGTAACATGAAACTTATGCTTGTAGCTGGTATGTTAAACAAACCCCCAAACTATGTTCTTGGTAGATGATTTTTTTCACTTTTTGGATGGACCATATATGGCTACAGTGTTGTTTTGTGTACTGAACACTGACTTGTACAATTAAATTATGTTATGTATGGCTATATTGGTGTATTACTTGCAATGTTGTGGAAGATTTTAATAGTCAGATCAGTTCTTAATATTTCCCAGTATCAGCCGCGACATCCTTGTACAACTATGTTATTTGTTGAACATCCTTAGTGTATTGAAACGGGGCCTTTTTTATTCTTATTTACGTAACAGGAAATAGTGTCCCGTTATTCTGAAGGCTTACAGAAGGTAGGGAAATAATGGAACATTTACATATTACTACTCCGAATAGGCCGAAATGTCTTAAATATCCATAATATAATAAGGGGTTTGCCATATCCTTTATAACATTTGACATCGTATTCGACATAAACCCGAGCTACCAAATGTTGACAACCAAATGACAATGATAAAATTGAAAGTTCATTACAACCACATCATAACTATTATAGTCGCCTCATGATAACCATTATCACTATGCTTCTAAAAAATATTACTTATAACTCCCATGTGTCACCCGTGCTTCAAGCTCGTTCCGGGCATGGGAGACTCCGTCGGTTGCGGGTCACCCTCGTTGATCCAAATTTACTTCTGTCCCACCTACGGCATAACAAGAAAGTCGTGGTAACATTAAATGCCTAAGTAGGCACATGGAAAGGGAACATAAAGTCATTACTACAGACGAGACATAACAAAACTTTTTATATGTGAGCCAATCCAACATTTTCGTGCAGTATAATTTCATTTACCACTATATTATTGGTAAATGGGCCTACTATCGCTGTTGGTTTTACCAACTTGCACATACGCTTTTCATGTCCATCGGCCTTGCAAACCCTGCACTTATACTTACGCTTAGAGCGCAGTACGTTCCTGTCTACTTGTGGTAGTTCTTCAGCTACTTTTCCTTCGCCGTCGATAATTGTCCGCTCGCTACCCAAAATACTCGGATCAGGGGAGGCCAACAATCGAGTTTGAACGTTCTGATCTGTGCTTCCATATGGCGGTTGGTCATCAAATATAACTACAACATGGAGAATATATTGGCCTTTGCGCATACATACTTGTAGTATCTTATGCAACACCTCGTCTCAGTTAACATTGATTGCCCGACCGGCCCACAGGAGCACAACTTTGGGGTGGAAATTGTGGATGACAGGAGAATCTTTCTGCTGTAACACCAAGGCCGCTATGTTGCACAGTCGGAGGATACTATAACTCGTCGGCCTCACAGATTTGATAACCATAGCTGAACCCATGTATTTAATGACGAATGTGAAAGGAGGAGGATTTGGTTCTGTAGCAGCTGACATTGTTTAAGGACTGTGCAGTTATATTTTTTATGCAATAAAGGAAGTGACTATACTTGTGGGGCTCCGATGATATTTAAAGACGGGGTTGTTTGAAATTAGAGTCATACACCCGGCTAACACGTTCCAACAGTAAAACTGAAGGCATCAACAATTTTCTTCAAGGCACACCATACCCTGTCCAAAACCTCGCAAAATCAATCACCTTATTCAAATATTTGGAGACAAGCCCGTAGGAACTTTCATCCCTATAACATAACTCGATCTATTCAGATTTTAGATATAGGGTTCCTCATCTCCCGCTCTACTCACGGCATCAACACGTATAGATTATTTTAATGTGTAATGGATATATCTTCACAAACACGTCTTGTTCACCGTAACCAATGAGTTGAAGGAATAGCTCTGGATGCATTCCCCAAAAACAATATAAATTAGGCTAGGAACCAAACCCTAGTAAGACTATATATCACCCATCACTTCATAATCATCATAGTGGATCAAATCTTTCAAGCATTAATTGGATTAAAGTTTCTTGCGGGAGAAACTTGATGCTCCTTCAGCCATGCCTAACATATTTGATCATATCTGAGTAAGCACAGAATTTATTCCCTTATTAATGAGAGGGTAATTTAGGCATTACCCACTTTGTGTAACTTGGCCTCCCTTCACTTCAAACAATTTGATTATCAATGAAAAAACAAATTGAAAATCTCGAAAAGTAACTGTTATTTGACCGTTGGCCGAAATTTTGTTTCACCTTCCTTACTTCATTTCCTATATAAACAACCTATAATGAGCAACAGACGATAAACTTTAGGGATTCTCATTGTAAGAAACAATACATGGCACATCGAGGAAGTAACAATGACAAGAACAACAATAACTACAATCGTAGGAGCGGCAGCAGCTGGATTCAGCTTAACAACCGTTATTGCGACTGTCCCCAACAACGTCGTGCAGCCATTCGGATTTCAGAGTCTTCAAAAAATCCGCAACGGTTATTATTTTACTGCGATGCATGCAAGTTTTTTCAATGGTAGTCTCCGGATGGCGTAGTATTCGTGAGTATGTTGAAGAGCGGACAAGAAGTTACCGCATTCATTCATTGCATTTAGCAGCATTATTTGTTGCGATCATCATCACCAATCTAATTGCCAGAGCATTAGTTGTTCTTTACTTATGGTGGTGGATGAGGAGCGGTTACAGTCCTGCGTAAACGTCATAAGGCATTAAAGACTACATATGTTACAGGCCATGTAATGGAGGACTTCGTTTATAATTTCGTGGAGTTAAGTATTATAAAGTGAGATTAGGCACGTTATTTGTTAATACTGATATTGACATCGGTAATTGTTCGTAGATAATGTAGTCAATCCTCGTTATAATATTATTATTATAAATTTTATGTCCGAGAAGTTGTTTTCGTCGATCTACATGCATGAATCAATTTTATTAACATAACGCACGCGACCAGCCATTTCGGCAAAAAAATATGTGATGATTTCGTTTGTGACCATAAGGTAAAGCACATTTGACACGTGAATTGATCAAATTAATATAGCTAAACAAACGTGTACAACATTCCGTCGTCAAAAGGAAATGAGAACTTTATGCAAATTAAAATAAAATGCTTGTTCCTGTTGGAACAATTCACCACAATAATATCTAGATGCTACCTTTTATCCATGGCCGGCAAAACCTGGGGTGTACAGTATTTTACTGAAATCATTGTACAAAAGGGGCTGTATATATTAACTGCTACGATAAATGGCAGCATCTAGAACGACTTTAAACTTAAACCTACTGCATATGACGGTGAATTGCTTAAGCGATGGCAAATATAACGGAGGCTTCATTAACTCTCATTTGGAATGTGAAATCACTTAATAAACCATCCCAAGTTAGAAGGATGTCAAGCAATGAGGACGTAAATAGCAGCTGACACGTTCGAGAATGAAGATTAACCAAAAGTTGGAAGTTCATGATGGTCGGACTGTTGTTGTACCTCCTGCGATTAAATTAACATTTCATAATGCCTTCAGATTTGTTAATGAGGCAGTTGCCGTCGCAGAAAATAAATGCAACATAGAGAATTAATAATGGAAAACTTAGGTATCCACTAAAAATATGAGGACAAAATCAGGTTAATAAAGGTTGAAACCTCACCTTTCATTACGGGCCACGCTGAAAAAGGTCATGAATAGAATTAACCGGAGAACATTTGATGGACTGTTACTACGGATGCGAACACAACCTGTTAAAACTACAGATGGACAGAACCTTTTGGTAAGCCGATATCACATAGTGG
Source organism: Citrus mangshanensis (assembly GCA_030449895.1). NCBI lineage: Eukaryota > Viridiplantae > Streptophyta > Magnoliopsida > Sapindales > Rutaceae > Citrus > Citrus mangshanensis. Next base: position 1,972,557 of record JASUUJ010000371.1, read on the forward strand.
CGTTAGAGTGAATCACGACGTTCGGTAACGCCTTAGGTTTAGCATTTCCCAGCCTTGGGGAACTCGGCTACACACCAATGACCATGTTGTCGCTATTGTTTATATGTGTGGAATTGCAGCTAATGAATTTTAAAAGGCCCTGCCTGGGAAACTGGAGAGTATGGCTGTGATCATAAGGCTTGTGTCCTTTTATTATTTGCGGAGGGAAATGACAATTGACAAGTCCGTGTCACCGAAATAATCTATGGATGATCTGTCTCTTCCTCCGTACTGAACCTGGTTATGTGCCTCCAGGAATAGATCTAAATGTGTGCTAGAGACTATTATTGAACTATGAAATTCTTAATACCTTAAAGGTCCTGAACAATAATAATTTTGCTTGACGTATAGATTAAATGATAGTAATGGTATATGAACTTTTAATCAAAGCTCATACAATTAATAAACACAACTTTTGTACCATATTCGAAAACAAGAATCAATGTATTCATAACAATATTCAAAGGACATGGATCACAACAGTGTGCGAACTTAAATAGCCCAGGGGGATAATACATTTCGTAAATCAAACTAATTTGCTGGTATAGATTATCGGCAAAACAAATTGTAAACGTTGTTCCCCAAAAAAGCAATTTGTTGTCAAGAACGTGCAAAGTTAAAAAGTGTCCTATTATATTGAGTGTTGGCAGCCTATAGAGTTAGTGAATAAACAAAAAGAGAGGTTAGGGGAGCCTCACAGCTTCAATCAATCGACATTTAAAACAAAGTGACCACCTTTTGGCATGTCAATTGTCATACAGTGACAACTGAGATGCATGGAGAATGGGACAACTTATTGTAAGGATGTTGATGCTCGTCTTAATGGAGTGAAATAGGGGCATAAGTTGTCAGGAATGACATCGATTACATAAAAAGGCCTACAGAAAGGGCCAAATCTATAATGATCTATTGAAAAGACAACGCACTTAAGAAAAATTTAAATTTACAAAAGGGGAAATAAACCTGATAAATATTATACATGTTAGGTCCTGATGCACAATTTATCATCATCCATTATGATTGCCCCATTAATCCCTTTGTTAATAGTTATGTTTATAAATTAATATGGGAAAAAAACTCTACCAACAATGTCATAATAGTTCGCATGGCTTGAAATTGGTAATGAATATTAAGTATAATATCAAAAATAATTTCAATAAATCCGAATAACTTAGATTGCAACATATTATTAAAATAACTTAAAATTTGTATTGCCATAGTTATTATGAACAATTATATTAATTAATTATTAAACATTGTTATTAATTAAATGCAATAACCATATTCACAATAATTATAATAACGTGTTAACTAATAATTTTTTTTAATTACGTCATTAAAAAAAGAATAAATAATGGTGAAATTTTATTTTCATATTAAATTGTTAATAAAAAATGATGTTTCAATATTGTTAATATTGAAAAAATGCATAATAATTAATAATTAAATGTTAATATATTAAGTAATAGTAAGTAGTAATACATACGAATAATGAACATACTTCATTCCATTAACGCATCATAACGAGAGGGCTTTTTTATCAATTAACTACAATAGTTGTATATAATATTAACAAAAAAAAATGAAACTTGATGGATGCCATGAATTTGGAAAAATTAGGGGTGGGAAATCAAACCGTGGTCTTAAAAACACCGAACCGAACCGGCGGTTTTTTCTAATTGGGATTTCGGTTATTAAAAAAAAAAGTGAATTTTATCATTTCTAAAAAAAACCTAAATGTCGATTCGGTATTCGGATCACTGAACAGAACTGAAAAATCGAACTTTGAAAACCGAAATAATTTTAGATTTTATTGCCAAACAATGAGTTGAATTATTTAATAACATCCAAATTATTTGTATACATCCAAATTATTTGTATAGATGAAGGTATTGAGTTTGGAAAATGCCTAAACTTGATGTTGATATTGATGACAATGGTAGAATGTTGTTGCCATTTGTTTGGAAAATTTATTTTCCCAGTAAAGATGGGAGAATGTTGTTGCCGTTTGTTTCTAAATGTTCTCGTTATTTTGTTATGTAAGTTGTAATTGTTGTTTTTTTTAATTGTGTTTACAACATTATGATTATGTTTATGTAGAGGAGTAAAGTTTATTTGGTTATGTATTTTGAAATTATAATATTTAATATTTTGTGAGTACCTTATTAGTAGTTAGTAAGAAAATACTGATACAATGTGTTTTGATTACTTTTTAACAGTGTTGTTTATATTTGTAATCAAATAAAGATGAACTAATAGTTGAAAAAATGTATTACATTCATGAGGCCGAATGGCCTAAATATGTTAAAATTCTAAATAAACCCAAAACCGAAAAACCACACCAAGCTGAACCGATCCAAAAAATTTCATTTAGGTTCGGTTTAATTTGAGTTCGGTTCTTATTCTGTTCATTTTATAAAATATTCGATTTTAATCGTATGTTCTTAATTTTGATCCGAAACGAACCAAATTGAACCGAGCCGTGGCCACCCATACGAAAAATTGAATTAAAAATCTAAAATTGTTAATTAATCCATTTAATATTATAATACATTTTACAGTATTAGATACTTCTTAAAACATAAAAAAGGTCTGGAAATCGGGGTTTGCAAATGCGTAATGCGTGTCCGCTTACCAAAATGCGCATCAAGATTAAGACATAACAATTTAGTTGTTTTGCCATATGCATGTAGGCAAGGATCGCCCCATTCCCATATAAAATATTGCAATATTTACCGGCTAGGTACCCATATAAATTATGATAAGCCACCAAACATTGAAAGAGCATTGATTCTAAAACGCTCTATCGGGTAGTATAATGGATTGAAGACCAAAACAAGAAAAGTTACTATAGCAATATGAGGAGTTTGTTTTGGGCCCGTTCAGATAACAAATAGTTAGGGCCTTTAAATGTGGATTCAAAAAGTGCAGTCATTAAGACTAATGAATGCAGGATCTGCCTCTAGTGTTGCGAAACCATTCCGAAGGATGTATGTACCTAAACCTCTGAACAATGGGCAACAGAATAAGTTTTATGGAAATGGGAATGGTGAAGGAAGCTTCGTTGCGTTTTCCATTTTCTATGATTTTCAGTCAGACATGTGTAATCTGACAATGGAAGGCAAAAAATTTGTCGCATCCGCACGCATACGGATGCAAATTTCGCGCCAATTCGCAGTTTGGTCAACGAACATGGTTAAAGAGCGCAATTATGATGAACAGGGCAGGACAGGAAGTTTCGACCTTCATTTGCCAACTTGTTCACCAGTATCATAAGCGAAAGGATAAAGGGCACAATACAAAAACATCATAAAGGAGGAGTCGTACCAAACAATTTTCCAAACAGTGGACACTGAAGAATCACCTAATGGAAGGAGGTAATATGATTGCTTCTTGCTTTTAAGTTATGTGCCTTTACGATTTTGAAGAAAGCAATGATTCATAGTTAAGAGTAGTAATGCATTGGACAAAAAATAAATTTTTCATGAAAGCAGCTTCTAAAATATTGTTTATGGTGTTGCAATAACACCAATGCGACGCTGGTTGATGTTCGTAGACAACAATGCAATTTAACCAAATTGATTCACAATCATACTATAACATTGTTGGACAACTACCTAAATTTATAATTTTTAGGCTTATTCCATAACCAAAATTAAAAAGGTAATATAATAAATTTATTGTCATTCATGATCAATGACATTTACGTAATAGTTTGATCTTCTAAATTTGATATCAACTGAAAGAAATAAAGGTTTTATACGTATGAAACGAGAAGGCTGTGATACAAACATGGAAGAGGACAAACAAGCTGGTGTTCTAGAGAGGAAAAGCCAAACGAGATAGAAATATGGAGGTTCCATGAAGCAGGCTATCAACAAAACGTCTCCAGAATATATTCACACCCGCAGTTGTGGAAGTAGACTGACAGGCAACTCCGCTAATGATACTGACTGAGCAGAGCAATTGTTAAAAAGAAAATGTCAAAGGATGAGGAGAAAGATTGCGACAGAGCTCTTTCCTTCCAACAGTCATAGTTACGAACAATGCAACAAACAATCACCAATAGGAATGGGGTGTAAAACACATTTGGCAACAGGGAGATGCTCGGATGATGATGAAGAAAGTCTGGAAGAGAAAAATGATGAGGAAGACCAAATAGAAGGATACTCATCGGAAAATGACAAGGGCTGTATGTATAGATTGACAGATGACGAAACATCGAAATATATGGGCGAATAGTTCAAATTTGATGACCCTCCAAGGCATAAGATGATATTGTATCATGGACAGAGATTCAGAGATGTCGGTCACTTTAGAAAAGCGATTGAAGTGTTTGCAATTCGTGAGGGGTTTAAGTTGTGCGTAATGGAAAATCGAGGCCATGCTGTTTCCTATGAGTGTTCCGATCTTCGCTACGACTGGGTAATCAAAGCAGGGCGGGTTGTTAATGGAAGGACATTTGTTGTAACAGAGTTTCTAGCAGAGCATAAATGCACTCGCCTTCCCCAACAATTCCAGCATCGATCGAAGTGGATATCAGCAATTTATCTTCATAGATGGAAATTGCAACCAAACCTTAGAACAATTAAGATAAGGGATGAGATTGAAGCAACGTATGGGGTAGTATGCCATGAAGCGAAATTATTGTGTGCAGCAAAAAGAGCAAAACATATTCTGGGCATGGACCATGAAGATGGTTATGCTATATTGAACCAGTTCAAAGACGAAAAGGAGAGAATAAATAGCCGCAGCATCGTACTCCTGGAGAATAATAGGCATGAATATGGAGAGGTAGAAAGATTCAAAAGGATGTTTGTATGCTGGGAACAGACGTCTTATGCGTTCAAGAATCATTGTCGAGGTTTACTGGCGGTTGATGGATGGAAAATTAATAACCCATACAACAGTGTGATGCTAGTGGCAGCTGCACTTGATGGGAATAATGGGATATTACCTATTGCATTCTGTGAAGTTGAAGTGGAAGACTTGGATTCGTGGGTGTTTTTTTTTTTACATATAAACAATGCTTTGCGTTTGGAGAATGGTGAAGGTCTATGCATTATAGGTGACGGAGATAATGGGATTGATTATGCTGTTAAAGAATTCCTTCCTAAAGCTGCGTACAGACAGTGCTGCCTAAAGATTTTCACAGAAATGGTTAAAAGATTCCCTACAGCGCCGGTGGAACACTTATTTTGGTCGGCTTGCCGCAGTACAAGTGCAACATCTTTCAATAAATATATGGATTTGATACATCATCAAAGTCAAGAATGCCATGATTGGTTGTTACAAACCGATTGGTCAAGCTAGGCTTTGTTTACAATTCCAAAATGGGTCAAATGTACCTTTGTAACCCTATCCATTACTGAAAAACTTCGTAATTACTTACATCAATATTTGGAGATGAGCATTACTAACAGATTTGTAGCAATTGCACGCTTAACAGCAGAATTGTTTAAACGAAGAAGAATGGAAGTGTGGAACTGGTACAGGGAGAAAGTAACGCCAACGGTTCGGGAAGTAATTCATGACCGTACCATTGATGGTCAGTGCTTCGTGCTTGTTGAGGAAAATGGCACAAGGCTTAAATTAACTGATACCACATCAATAATTTTTTACCTCAACATGGAAGCACAGTCATGCAGTTGTGGGTTGTGGGTTGTGGCAGATATCGGGAATTCCATGCGCACATGCATGTAAGGGAATTCAATTGAGCATGGGAAATGTTGAGGAGTATGTGGATAATATGATGTCTGTCCAGAACTTTTGCTCAATGTATGCTCCCGGGATGATGCCATTACCTGAAAAACATGCTTGGAAGTGGGGCGCATGTAATAAACTACTTCCGCCAATGATCAACAGTCTGAAGACTGTTTCAATGAAGGGTAGTAATGAGACTGCATCCTGCACAGCTCGTCAATGCATTGAAAATAACTCTGACTCTACCAAAAATAATCTACAGGTGCATATGGTCCTTGAAGTATAACTGTTATAGTTCACACTAGATGTTCGCAATTGTAATATTCCCGAAAATTTTTAACTACGTTCTTACATGTTGCAGTCAACGCATCCAAATATTGTTACTCACTCTGCTGAAGAAAATGATAGCCTCCGGATGAAATCCACGTCCAGCGATGGTAGTATAAGTAAGTTTTATATTGTTCGGCTAAGCAAAACAAGTTTTGCAGTTGTTAGTTTTCCCGTGGATATGTATCTTATTAATTTTTTAGAAAAAACGACTAAACAAAAACTTTTTTCTGTGCGGCTTACTGTGCAGGCCTGTGATCACAATTTGGATCGCTTAGATGAAATCGACATCAGTCTTTTGCAGTTCCACTCTCTATGTTTCATTATAATGTTTTGTTATATATGTATTTCATTATAATGTTTTGTTATATATGTAATACAAAAAAAGTCAATGGCCTTTCGGGTATTTTGGCATGGGGGAAGATTGTGATTCTATCCTCGCCAGACTATCTCTTAACCAAACTTTTGATATCTACCACCATGGTTATCTATTTCGCTCTTAGTGCACTGTTTATTAACAACCTAAATTCTGCAGAAGCATTCCTGTGAACGGCATGCTTCATCTTCGATGTTTGTTGTTGTGTATGTCTGAACAAAATGGAATTATTACCATGTCTAAAGCAATCCACTGCTGTGAATGAGGTAATTTATTACCTTATTACATGAAAATGTTTTTAATTCCTTCTATCGCCTTTTAATACCACATTTTACGCATATCTTCGAACACATTCATTTTGTAATTTAAGTAATATTCTGCAATTTGTTGGTTTGTAATTATACTTACCGATCTGTAAACAGTGCAAGCTTGACAACAGCAAGTGAATAGTTCAGACCAAGATGAAAAGAGGAAGACAACCACTGTAAATATCAATTGCTGTATCCAGATAGATTTCAGATGAAATCAGATCGATCTGAGATGAAATCAGAGCAATCGTTGCCATACTAGGAATTTCCCACGATTAACAAAACTTTCCAATCACTCAAATGATATTATATTAATATATGACCGGCTCCAACAGTTGTGAGTTTTTGCTTCAAATTTCAAAACTTTATTTTAGTCATTAAATGTTCTCTCAATCATCGAACAGTGGTTTTAAAAAAAGACAAAAAATATGGTACCATACTACAGTGATAAGGTAGGCGGACCAAAATTTGGATCACATTAGGAAAAAAATTAAAATAATTTAAAAAAAGGGTTTCGTAAGTGTCCCTCTGCCGACATTTTATTTTTTTTATTGCAAAAGGATTCACGCTTTCGGGCCCGATTATTTTATGATTATGCCAAGAGAACTCTTGGAATCCGCACGCATTACTAATTATTAAATGTTGCTGTACATTTTGACCGGTAGTATAAAAAAATTCCACAACTCGTTTGAATGATAATAGAAGAAATTAATAATTGATGACAGAATTTTCTCCTACTTGTATACAATTTATCAAAGGCAGACTTTCTAATATCAATGAGGATCACGTGATTCTTTGGCTCCGTCCATTCTGAACGTGGGCTCCATCGCTGGACAAAAATTCAAAATTAAAAAAGGCAAATTATAAAGCGCAATTATAAATGAGAAAAAAAAATTTTAATGAACAAATTAAGTTCTTTTATAAAAGTTGTTGAATAAAATAGTATTTCCTGTCTGGGCGACTCCTAAAAAGGTTAGAGCTAAGCTACAGTCAAGAACCAACTACCATCAACTCACATGAAATTTTCATGGGAAAAAGGAGTAATAAAGGCTTCAGTCCCGAGAAAAGCATTTACAGGATTGGATTACCCCTTCAACATGTTTGGCAAATAATATGCCTTAAGTGGCTTTTTTTTTTTTTGAATAGATTTAAATTTTTAGTAAAGCTGAATAGTATTTTTTTTCTTATTTGAATTAAATAAATATAAATATTAAGTTATTTTTTAACTTAAAAATTTTAAAAATGAGTATTTTTATATTTGTACTTTTACAAATTATAAATATTAAATAAATAATAAATATCTCAAACAATATAAATAAGATAATATATCATCATAACATAAATTATATTCAATTGAATACAACTTTTTAATATTCTGATTCAATATATATTAATTAATTTACTGTAGTTTATGATGTTTTTATATGAGATTTATTTTTTTATATTAAATTCTAATGATTTAAAGTTATTTGTAAGTCTTTCTCTCTTGTGAAATGCGAGTAGAGTAGAGACTAGAGACATCCTTTGTTTGTGAAAGTTATTTATCTGGACAAGTACTTCATAGTATTTAATATAATATTATAAGTTTAAATTATATGTTTAATTATAAATATTAGTGTAATATCTGCTGTAATAACAGTTATAAATATATGAAATAATTCAATAATTTAATATGTAATCAATACTAAAAAAAAAAATTCTAGTGAGTCTTATGATGGAATTCACTTGCAATCCAACAATAAAACCACTGCTATGCCATTTGGCAGAACATGCGTGATTAGTCCTACCACCTTCTCATGAACGAACAACTGCGGTATTTACTCTATTGTTTCATTTTTTTTCCCTAGTCATAGCTTCCACTTCAACATATTTAACAAATAAAGTTTAGTGAATGTCAACAATCTCTCCTGTTACCAAAAAGATGTCTGTGATTTGATCTCTACTTATATACGGATGGAAAAAAAAATCTAGAATTTGGTTGTCATTAAGCTAAATAATAATAATGGTAGAAAATAATATATAGAATTTAGGGTTTAGGGTGAACAAAGTGATCAAATTCTTGTCATCTTTATGTATTTCATTTTACTCTTAAAATTTTTATGGAAATTATATTTTTCAAAACATTTTTATTTGAAAAACAAAATAAATAGTATCTTTATTCAATTTTTTAAAAATGTTATTCTAATTTAAACATTCATATCTATTAATACTAGACAATAATATTAAGTCTATTAAGATATGTAATAACTTTTTTGTTAGATTTGTCAGTACCTCCTCTTCTTAATTTCAAAATGGATGGTTTGAGTCTCTCTGATAGTTATGAAAATATTATCTTTGATTTTTTTTTATCTTGGATTTTAATATATTAATATATATATATATAAATGTTCCAGTTAGGAATTTTAAAACACGGGAAAGTACGGGAAACCTTTAAAACCGCATAGTTTTAAAGGCTTAAAACTGTAGGCCTTTAAAGCCGTATGGTTTTAAAACTTTCCCGAACTTTCCCGCACTTTAAAATCCCTGATCAGAAAACTACTATATATATATATATATATATATGCTGGTTTTAGTTGTATTATTTATAACATTAAAAAAAAAAAGTCTATCAAGATATCAATAAAAGAATGTAAATGCAATCATGGAATACATAAAATAGATGAAACATGTTGCACGTTGTGAGCAATATTGCTAGTTCAATAATAAGTCATTCGCTACAAGAAAGTTCACTTTCTGCAGCATTGGACCAAAGCTGCACGAAGTATTTGCAACATTTTGTCCAACGTTGCTTGGAACGATGCTGCAAACGTAATAGGCCTAAAAAAATGTAAAAACAAAATAACATTAGGTAAAAACCTTAAAAATTTAATAATAAATATATGTAAGTTAAAATTCCTAATTCTTAAACCTAATCTATCTCACTACATATATATAAAGATAGATACAATAAATTTTTAATAAGTAGAAAATTTATTATTTTCAAGTTTACTATTACTGATGTTTTATTTTAATTTGATTGATTTTGTTTGTTTTGCTTGGACTTGAATCTAGTGATTGGTTTTTATTTGTTTAATTAATTGTTAACGGTGGTTGTATAAAATTTACTTATTAATATTGTTGATAATACTCGTATATTGATTAAAAGATGAAGCAAAGCATCGATATTAGGGATGATAATTTGCCTACAACAAAAATATTTTGTGTTAGATAAATATATTTTGTGTATTTATTTTAATGTTGAAATTTTAATTTCTTATTTATATTGATAAAATCTAGAATTGAGTATTATATATGGACTTTTTATACTATTGTTATAAATTTATAGTTTGAATTATATAATTTAAGTTTTATATATTATTAAGTATTTTTTAGTATTTGTGATTTTAAGTGACAAAACTTGCAAAAAATTTACTGTAGATTGTGGGTTTGATCATTGTTAAAACCTACAATGGAGGGTTTTTTTTGAAAAATAAAAATATTGTGCAAGTTATGGCGAGTTTGATAATTTAAATTTTTTGTTGGGCAAGTTTGATAACTTCAATTTTTTGTACTATTGATTTTGTAATGTAAAAGCTGCAGTGGATAGGGCTCATTGCCATCCCTAATCACAACTAGTTGAGTTGATAAAATTTATCATATTATAAATAACATATCTATGGCTTGAACTCTACTTATATGGGGATTTAACATTTATAGTGAAGGGTGAGCATATTAATCAAATTCTAGTTGTCTTCATAAATTTCATTTTACACTTAAAATTTGTATGGAAGTAATTATTTTCAAAACATTTTTTTTAAAGCAAAACAAATAACATTTTTTTTAAATATGTTATTATAATTCAAACGTTCAAATCTATTAATACTATGGATTAATATTAAGTCTCTGAGAATATTGTTAACATGGTTGGATTTGTTGACACCTCCTCCTCTTAGCTGAATATTTTCTTTGATTTCTTATCATGATTTTAATTAAACATTTGTAGTTTATATTGACTTTGGTTATATTACATAAAAAATAAAGAAAAATTAAAAAAAAAAGAGTCTACTAGATATCAATAAAAGAAGGCAAATGCAATCATCGAATACATAAAATAGATGAAACTTGTTGCACATTGTAAGCGATCTTTTCATTTTAAAAACTTTGGTGAGCAATATTTCTTGTCTAATAATTTTTTTCATTTTTTCATATACATATTGGTTCACAGTTTTAGCCTTACCATTTGTAACCATAAGCATTTTATAATTCACACATCTGGTTAGTGTCGATTTTCCACGCAGAGGTGTTTTTCAGGAAAAAAGGAGAAAAAGAGCAAACTTTCTATGTTATTTAATAAAATTAATCGATTTTTTTTATATTTTAAAGCACATCCAAATTTTTCAGGGCGTCAATTTTTTACTAAACTTATCATTTTGTCTTTGGTAGTTATTTGATGTTGGGAATATTAAAACCTTTACTTAATTAATTAATTGAATAATTTTTTAACCATAATTAACTGAAAGATTAAATGCAAAATTACTATGTATATATAAATATATACCCTCAACTTATCATTCTCCAGAAAAATAGTATTTTTATATATGAATATAACAATTCCCTTATTTTTTCCCTCAATTTATTAATTAATTATGATTAAAATTATTCAATGAATTAAAGGTGTTCATATTTCCAACATCAAATAATCATCAAGGGTAAAGTTATAAGATTAATAAAAAAAGTTGAAATTCATAAAAATTTGGATGTGTTTTAAAATATCATGGAAGTTTTTATTATCTTTGTGAAATAACAGGAGGTTTCACTCTTTATCCAAGTGTAAGTTTGATGGCATAGTTAAACTGGCTATTATTAAAAGCCATCTTTCTATTCTCTTCTCTTTGCATGGCGATGCTTGGGGTATATTTAATAATGATTTGGCTTATAATGTTACAGTAATATTTTATCTTTTTTTTTTTCAAAATTAATAACATGTATTACTCGAGTTAAGAATAACATACATCGTCGTATAATTATAAATACAAGGTCAAATCAGATTTAACTATAATATATACAGAACAATTCTTAAAGACTCGAGCTGAAGTTAGGAAGAAAACCTAACACTACAAATTTCTAATTTCGAAAGGAGATTAAATGACTCCACGTAATAAAATTTGAAAGAATTTGACGGCATTGACCGGTCTACCAACTTCAGCTATTGCAGGTGAAAATCATCTACCGATAATAAAATAATACTAAGAGCAAACTAATAATTATAAGTAGCTCTGTACCTCACTAAATTGATGACGACTAATGTAAAAAATTCAAAATTCAGTTTAATAATAATATCCTTATTTTCACCTACCTTTTATAATGATTAAAGGCTGGATTTCCTAATATCAATGTAAAAACACATGTTTATGGGGTTTCATCTGTCAAAACGTGGACGCCATCATTGGACAAACATGAAAAGGCAAATCAAAATACAGAAAAATAAAAATAAAAATTGACCCCACCATTAATGCGTACAAAATGTCGTGATAAATGTGTTGGATTAATATAATTTTGCTAACCGGACGACTGCTTGGAGCTACATTATAAAGCCAATACATCATCAACTCAACTCACACCGTCTCACATCAACATTCTTTCGAAAAAAAATAAAAATAAAAATAAAATGAAGGTTTCATGCTCTGTTGTGGTGTTTGCTCTAGTGTTTCATTTTTTCTTAGTCACAGGTTCCCGGTCACCGCCACCGTCGGATTCGATAATCATCATCGGCGCGGGAATGTCAGGTGATCATTCAAGAAGATTACGAAAAATATGGTTTACGTATATACATGCATTTGTAGCTTAATATTGTACATACGTAATGTCATGTTTTTTATTTATTTATTTATTTTTACAGGAATTATGGCAGCAAAGACACTTGAAGAAGCTGGATACAAAGATTACATAATATTGGAAGCAGACTCCAGGATTGGTGGCAGGATTCACAAAGGCCAGGTTGATGGAAACACGGTGGAAATGGGTGCCAACTGGCTTTTTAGTGGAGGTCCAAAGTCTAGTCCTGCACATGAAATTGCTAAGAAGATTATGCTCAGGACACTCTACTCAGACTATGGAAACCTCTCTTCAAATATCTACAAACAAGGGTAAAAATGTGATTTTATATATATGTGTGTGTGTGTGTGTATCCTCAAGTCATCTCTCTTTTTGCTTTGTTTTTCATTTTTTTTGTTATTTATTTCTTCTTTTTTTTTGGTGGTTGGATTTCGCTATTAATTTTTTATGAACATATTAAATGTTATCCTCAACATATATCCATTAATTATTAATAACGAGGGATTAAGATTTGATTCTTTTTTGTTATTACTTTCATTATTAGGTTTGAAAAAGATTAATATGTTAATATTTTTTATTTCCGCAATTTTATGTTTATAATTTTATTAAATTATTATTTAATCTAATGATAATTTAATTTCCTTTTAGTTCCCACCCATATGAGTGAGTTCTAATCTTACATTTCTTGTTAGTTTTATAAAGTTGAGATATAAAAACTACATTTTAAGTGGTGTGATATTAGATGGTTGTAATTCATTAATTAATACTATATAAATATCACATTAATGATGTTATAAAAAATCAACTTCTACTTAACGACAACCATTAATTAACAGAACAAAAATTACAACAAATTAAGAATTTCTACAGGATAAACTATAATCTAAATCAACACTGCTTCAAAAGAAAAGCTAGCTTCACTGTTGATATATTGGTTTGCGTGCCACGTGATATCTTTTCGAGTTTCATGAATCAAAGAGAAGATAATGGCTGACACGATGACTCCCCCATACTTCTTGTAGGGCTTTAATACCCCATACCATCTTGTTTGATTTCACCATTGAATTTTTTTATCCGGTTTGCAGCTGACACAATCATTAAACCTAGCTTAATTATCTTATACAAAATTTTTGCAAACCCTAATATATATTTTAGAAAAACCTTGAAATACTAACAACATAGTACTATACAGTCTTCAAATAATTTCATAAAGATTTTTTTTCTAAGTAATGTGTCCTTAAACTAATGGGTAATTTTATCATAACTTATGATTATTTTTCAATCTCTTCTCCTAATGAATAATTGTCACATTACTTGAGATGAAATTTCTTGTAAAGTGTAGCATTTATTACTCAAATCTTTATTACTTATAAATACTAAACAAAGGAGTTAAATATTTATTTAAGTTTAAATAATCTCAATATAATTTTGTTAATTGTTAAATTACCAGTATTAAGTTTATTGAACATTTTGTTGCTTTCCGAATGAATTATTACAATGTCATAAATATTTAACATATTAGTAAATATTTTTTTAATTTATTAATTTTTTTACTTCCAAAATTAATTTAATTAGAAATATGTTCAGAAAGATTTTTTTAACCCAAAAAAATTAAAAATGTTAAGATCATAGTTCGTTTATTTGAATTTATTGTCGACTACTGTTTGAATTATGTAATTAAAATTAATTTATTTCGAATAAATACATGATACAAAGGGTTGAAAAGCCTATTTTCACAATAAACGAAAGGGTGGTGATATTTCCACCCCATAATTACCAAAAATTTAAAATACATAAAACCATTAACCCACCTATAAGAAAAAATTAAAATACAATTTATTTTATAAATTCACCCCATAATTACCAAAAATGCCCCTGTTTGTTTAATATTTATAATATTTTCTTTTCTTTTTTAGATTTTTATTTGTTCTAATTTAAAAATAATTCTTTTATTTAAAAATATCATCGAAATCTCCAAATTTAGTTTACAAATATATTTAAAAACAAATTGATTTTTTCTTATAGTGAAATAATATCAACTCCCATATCTTTCCACTCCCAGAACATGTTCACATTCAAGTCAAACTTGCTAATTTAAAAGTAAAAATCAAATCAAATCAACACCAAAGTAATGAAAAGTAAAACTTTTGAATTTTAACTTCAGCAAGCAAACATATCCAACATTTTCAAAAGCTTCCCGTTGCATATCTTCTTCCTTCATCATTGCAATATTAACTTTTTTCTTTTGGGAATAGTTAGGAAAGAGTTTAAGAACATAGAAGCTCCTAGGTTTATACAATATAATAAATTTAACTTCTCACTAATAATAGATAATAATTTAACTGATAATTATTTATTTACTTACTTTAGTAATTCTATCTAAGGATAATATTGTAATTATCAAAAAATCTAATAAGTGGGGTGGTTTTAGACAAAAGGTGGGGGCAAATATCACCACCCTAAATAAAAAACTAAGAAAATAAAATAAGGATTTTATCATACAAGTCCTGACCATTTTACTTATAATTAACTAAAAGACATAAGTTATCCATTTGCACTAGATAGTCCTTGATATCAGTGACCGGCTTAAATTCTTAATGAGTCTCTCTTTGTGCGCAGGGGTGGATTGTACGATAAGCATGTTGTTGAATCTGCTTTTAAAGTTGCAGATGCAAGACAGGAATTTGGCACAAACCTATCAAAAATATTATCTTCTAAAAAAGGAAGGGACGACGACATCTCAATTTTGGGATCACAACGCCTTTTCAAACAGTAAGTAAATATATATATATATAATTATTTTAAGGTGAAGGTGCTCTCATTTTTTTTTAATGTGGACTTGCTCTTAAGCCATAGGATTTATTTAACTTATCTTTTAATGAATTATGAAGCCGTGCGATTAAATAATATTAAAAAATAACTTTTTTAAACCGTACTGCTTAAAAGTATATTCGCATGAAAAAAATAATGAGGGCGTCCACACTTTATCCCTAACTATATTAAAGTTAAGAATAAACTAAAAGAAAAAAAAAATCAATATACTACATAATAAAATACATTACATTAAAGTTTGTGTATTTTATCTTTTAGCTTATCCCTAATTTTAATATGATGTGTGTGTATTTGAATTCTCCTTTACTTTCCAGCACTAAACTGACTGTATAATTAAAATTGAATTATATATCTTTATTTATCTAAAAACTATCAATTTTCACAATATCACAAAACTCAACTTAATTAGTACTGAAAAACAAAATTTACTATGTTTACATTACATTATTCTTATCTATAATTTTTGCTAATCATGTATTCAGGTGAATTTTGATTAGAAGCTCAGATCTTGGGGAAATCATTCTAGAAAAAATTTGTGAACTCCTTGTACAGGGATGAAACTAATCAGTAAATGGATGAACGGACAATGCCCCCATTACTTAGTCCTTTTAAGACCATTGCAACGATACTATTTATTGCTTAATTTGACTTTTATCATAGGAAAATTAAAACCACAATGAATGAAGGAGTATTGAAAGAATTGAATATTGGTGCAGGGTTCCGAAGGGTCCACTTGACATGGCTGTTGATTACTTTTATAATGATTTTGAAGAGGCGGAGCCAACTAGAATTTCAAGTTTGAAGAATACATTTCCTCGCAAGCTCATGGAGGATTTTGGGGAAGATTCTTACTTTGTTGCTGATCCTAGAGGCTTCGAAACTGTTGTCCATTACATTGCCAACCAGTTTCTTTCTCATAATAACAATAAGATTACGGATCCCAGACTCAAGCTAAAGAAGGTGCGGGACTCTATTTTCATATCTTATAGTATATAAATGACTCAGCAGGTAACCGTGCTTAGCTTATGGTAAGAGACAAATCACATTACACTGCCAGTGATCCATAGGTTAAACTCTATTTACATAAATCATTTAAACACTATTTACATAAATGTATATGTCATATTTATAATTTTAACTTTTAAAATAGAGTTTTATTGTTATATATAGTTTGGCCCCTACAAGTTTAATACTTTAGCAATTTAACTCAATAATTAAATACATTTTTTAACTTTAACCCCTAAAAAATTATTTTTATAGAATGTAGGCCCCTCCAAAATTTTAGTACTAGCTCCATCCCAGTATAGTAAGTCAAAGAATTATGCACTTATCCTAATACTCATCATATAATAAGAATTGATACTCAATAGATCATTTTCATGTGTGTGTGTTATTTAATAAGAGATCCCTTAAAGTAAGGGATAACTTAAAGGATCCCAATATAATGTATTTTAGTTTATTATTTATTTTAATAAATTAAAGAATCCCTTGTTAGGTGCAAATGTCCATATGAATTTTCGTGTAGATTTAGAATTTTATAATGGTATGAAAGTCTTTCACACTGTTATAAATCATTTCACAATGTTCTAAAAAACTTTTGTGCATTGTGAAATCTCAAATTTATGCAAAAATTCGTAAAGAATGTCTCTCCCTGATTAATATGTACTTTGCACCATAGAAAACTGACCATATTGTAAATTCATATTTTATAAAAATGAGCATCCAAACATGATCGAATCATATATATATATATATATATATAGTAAGAAAATGACTGAGTATATAACAATTTACAGACAGTGAGAAAGATCAATCAGTCAAAGAATAAAGTAATAATTACAACAGAAGACGGCTCTGTATATCATGCAAACTATGTCATTGTTACCGTCAGCGTTGGAGTACTTCAAAGTGATCTCATCGAATTTGTCCCACGTTTGCCGGTAAGCCCATGCATGCTGCTCTTAGTTTTTTGATTACATACATGTACATGATCATGTAGCTAGATGTGCCACATGTTCTAATTTATTAATTTATAAAATTGGTTAACGAGTTAGTTAATTTGTTTTGGCATTGAATTATTAGCTATGGAAAAAACTGGCGATCAACAACTTCGACATGGCAATTTATACGAAGATATTTATGAAATTCCCATACAAATTCTGGCCGACGGGCCCTGGAACTGAGTTCTTCCTTTATGCCCATGAAACACGTGGTTATTTTACAATTTGGCAGGTAATTAATATGTTGGTAAATACTTATTTATTCTCTAATGTTTGAATCAATTACGCAATCAGAACATGCATGTATTTTTAATCGTTACCAAAAATATTCTATTGTATAGCTATTTCAGGTAAAATCTACTTAATTATTATTTACTTTTTGCATATAACGTGTTTGGTTAACTTTTAAAATGTAGAGACTAACATATTAATTTTTTCAATTGTAGAGACTAACATAGTAATTAGCCCAACCCAAGGGTCCTAGGGGAACTCACACTCATTTTGTTGCTTTCATTATTTGCTCTTCATACTCTCTAAAATTTAAATAATTAATGATACATAATAAAAAGTTGAATGAATTTGTATGAATGCAGCATTTGGAGAATGAACTGCCAGGAGAAAACATGATATTTGTGACGGTAACAGATGAAGAATCAAGGAGGATAGAGCAACAATCAGAAAAAAAGACAAAGGCTGAGATTATGCAGGTCCTTAAGAAAATGTTTGGTAATGGGAAACAAATTCCCGAGCCAGACACAATGCTTATTCCAAAATGGTGGTCCAATAGGTTGTACAAGGGGAGCTACTCAAATTGGCCCAATGGTTATACTCTTCATAGCTATCATGATTTACAGCAACCATTTGGTAGAATTTACTTCGCAGGGGAGCATACTAATTCTACATATTTAGGATATGTAGATGGTGCTTATTTTTCAGGTACTTTTCGCTCTCCTTCTAATTCTTTATACCCATTACTGGGCAGAGCTACATAAGATTTTGATTCGGAAAAATATTAAAAAGACACAACACGGATAGAGCACTGATAGAAATGGTAATGTATTAGTGTTAGTTTACCCTATTTTTCAATTATTGGTTTACTATTGTTTCTGTCAACATCCTGTCAAATTTTATCATTTGAATATAATTGCCCTTCTGATTCTAACGAGTCAGAATGAAAGCACGAGAAACTTAAGTCGGATAAAAATTAAAACGGCTAAATTTCAGTTAGGGCCAATATGACCAAGACTACAACATAGGTAAATATTTGTCATAATTGATGTATTTAAACACATATTTAACTCGTGTTCAATTTTTTATTTTAATGTAACAGGTAGATAAATATCTGTCA
The DNA here is from genome assembly GCA_030449895.1 of Citrus mangshanensis. Taxonomy (NCBI): domain Eukaryota; kingdom Viridiplantae; phylum Streptophyta; class Magnoliopsida; order Sapindales; family Rutaceae; genus Citrus; species Citrus mangshanensis. The sequence goes on from JASUUJ010000371.1 coordinate 1,991,304, forward strand.
TAATTGATTTATTTATCATTGAATAATGCATATAGGTATTAATACTGCAAATGCTTTGATCAAGTGCCTCAAACACTTTTGTGAAGGACGTCGAAGCTAAAGGGAGATAAATGGAAAGGGAGTTTCTCTGTATTATTTTCACCAGCTTTATTTTATTTTTATTTTTTTTGGGTGAAATAAAGCTTTTAGTAGTAGTAAAGCAATTGAAAAACTGTCAGCACAGTAGAGCTTTCAGAAATTGAGTTTGTTGCAAGATATTATCGGTTATTTTGCTTGCTGTTAAAAGCAGCTGTTTGTTTAATGAATAAATTGATTAATGATTTTCGTTAAGCCTCGTTATGTTAAGAGTTTGAATTATTCTCTTTTTCATATAATCGTTTAACTCTTAAGAACTTTTAAGATATGTCCATTATAAATATTTTATGGTTCATAATTAATTATTCTTATATTTTTATCTATTTAACTATCACCACCCACCTAAATTAAATTTAAGAAAAATTTAGATCGTGTGAGAATTCTCGTTCTAGGAATTTTATAAGTCTACCTCTCTTTTATTAAAATATTAAATATAAGGGTGCTAGTAATAATATCTCCCTCTTATCCTCTCTCTTACATTTACTATTTATCATTTGATCCTTTAATAATGTTGCATAATTTAATGGATGGATTAATTCTAATCAAATGCAATCAATAATTTCTTTTATTTTGATTTTGGCCTCGTTGGGGATAAAATATCACCTACATGCATGCTTATTGGACCGAAGCTCAAGTAGACCAGGCTCAAAATATGGCCCAATTTACTTTTATTTATTTATTGACACTGTGGCAAATGTGGCAGCAAGCAAAACATTCATATGATTTTGACAGAAATAATATTAATAAGAGTGGTACTAAAAACATGTGCAGTTATGTAAATTATTATTTAGATTTAGTTATCCTTAGTGATATAGAAGTATATATTTACTAAATTAAAATTAAGTAGTAGAGCTTGTCAAATTCAAGGTATAATAATTGATAAAAGAAAGACATAGTTTTAAAAACTAGGACATATATATATTTAGTGTTGGGAATATGAAAATATTTGCATTCTCTTTAACACTTTTCTCTTAACATAAACTTTATAAATGCTATATAATAATCAGTAGCAATTGTCAAGAAAAAATAATTGTTCTAAACAACTATAGGAAAATATTTTTATTTAATCTTAGTAAACCTTTAATGTAACTTACCATATTTTCTTTTCTTTTTTTTAATATACAGATAGAATTACTATGTGGAGGCATATTACTTAATTTGAGATGTACAAAAATTATAACTTATTATAATATAGATTTTATTTTTATTTAGGAAAAAATTTAGCTTATTCCCTCGTGAAATGACAATCTTCAAATCCCCATTTACTATTAAAAATATCAAGTTTCCCCAAAACTCGTTATCTCTCTGTTATTTTTAACAACTAAAATGATAAAATAACATTTGTACATTTTTCTAACAATCAATTAATAGAAAAAGATCAAACCTAGGTAAACTAATTTTCATGGGTCTAAATCTTTCTAGGTTTTTCAAAACACACATAAATATTTCAAATATATATAGTATGCTACCTAATACTTTAAAATCTTTTTATTTTGTGCCTATATGACTAATTTTTTTAACGGATTAAATTTTATCTTTTTGTATTTAAAAATTTTATTTTACAAATAAATATAGAAATTAATCAAAAGCTACAAATGGAAAAAGAATAATGTTTTGCATTATTCATATTTTTATTATTATCATTATTATTCTTTTTTTAATTTTGCAAAGGTATTTAAATTAAATATAGACATAAAAAAAGGAAAATCAAAGAACAAAAGAAAAATACTACAGGAGTTTCACCAAACAAATGAAAAGAGTAAGGATGAGAAAAATGAAAGGAGAGAAAAAAAAATGCTATTGGAGTCCTGTACATGAAAGAAAAAGACGAAGAAGGAGTAAGAATAAGAAAAAAAACAAATAAAAAGAAAAAATGAAAGAGTTAGAATGAGGAAAAAAAAAGATGACAAAAAAATGAAAGAAAAAGACGAAGATGGTATAGCTTTTAATTTTGAAAATTGATTTTAATGGTATTGTCATGATTTACATATAATGGCATGTCTTATAATTTATTTAACTAACATATCTAATTTAAGAAAACTATCAATTTATTTAGGTTCATTAAGTTATTTCAATATTTTTTTTATTTATTTTTCAATGACAAGTTATACATCAACTACTTTTTTTCATTTTCCAATGATTAGTCATACATCAACCATTATTTTTAGCCTTGCAATGTTGTTACAAGAATACTCTGTTAGGATAGGAGTACTTTCGTACTTTTATGAGTTAACAGCAGTCAATGGTTAAAGATAACGAGTTTTAAAGGGTAACTTAATCTTTTTAATAGTAAATGAGATAATTTGAAAATTGTCACTTCACAAGAGGGTAGGCCAAAAGTTTTCCTTTCATTTATAATTGGCCTAAATTAGGACAAATTTTCTTATGATTCCAGAGAAATTATTCTTATGTAGAGTATCATTATTGAGAGGTATACAATGAATCTGTATTTTAAAATATATAAGTAATAGTCATTTTCAAATAAGGATATTCTTAGTTTAATAAAGCGAGAGAACTCACTAAAACATAAGAAAACAAATACTTCAAAATATTGGAGACTGTATTTTTTTTTTGTCTGTAGTACATGGATATATGTGTTTTTATTGTTCTTATCAGTGGTATCTTCACTTTGTTAAAATGTGGATTGATATATAAAATAATGGTTATTATAAGAAAAGATGTTTAAAAAATAAAAAAAAGTACAAGTAAAATATCTTATTGCTAAATTTTTATTCACATCAAAACTTTTGTTTCTTACTTTTAGTATTTAAGTATTTTTTACTTTAATTTCAATTTATATGATTTAGTTCATTTATATATCATTATGAATAAAATATATTTGAAAATAAGAATAATACTGTAAAATTATAGTGATATGGGAGTTTTTAAGTATCATGAAAATAGTAGAGATAAATGATATACATTGATTTTAATAGGAGGAAACTAGCCATCTCCCCTTAACTTATTTTACAGAGTGCTAAGGTACAAACTGATATGCTATGAAAGAATTGGTCAGATATATAATTATTTTAATAATTTTCAAGCCAAAAACTCTCTTTAAAAATTCATATCAAAGAATTAATATTATTTGGTATAATTTTTTAGGATAAAAAATTTAAGATATGTAACATTACTTGGTGCTACATTTATAATTAATTTATTAATGCCTTTTAAACTTTTGTTTTATTACTACTATTGTCACAAATTTTGTTATTACTGTTATTATTTTTATTATTTCTACTATTTTTTATTTTAATTGTTGTAGCAATTTATTTATTAAATAAAATAAAATAATGATAACCGAGGATAAGATGTGCCTTTACCGAGTGTTACGGTTAGAAAATCAGAATTGGGCCCAATGTCTAGTCCAAGGCTCGATATGATTTTATCGCGTCTATTTCTAAAGATTGATACTATTGGCACCCTAGAAAATCCTTATCCCTTGAAAATGATTACAATTTTATACCTATTTATTTATATCTACAATAATAGACAAAAGCCAAAATTAAATAATTACGTCTTTGTTCAATCTGATCGGGAGCAAGCCATGCCACGTTGTCACCTGATCATTGGTTGGGATATGAGACGTCAGCCAATGATCAAGTGACACATGCTCATCAAAGACCATACTGACTAGTCTAATTAAAATCATTCAATTTTCGGCTTTCCAGATGATTTTCGCAATTACCTTCTTAACATGCCCCTAGGCTTTCAAGGCAGCTTGCTCAGATTCTTCGATCTGGGCCTTTCTGCTCCTCTAAGTTGGTGTCTTTCAGGCTCTAAAGCTCGGCATTAGAGTGGCTCACAGGCTCTTACTCGGTCATTAAGAATTCATTGTCCCAAGTGACATTTATAGTGCATTTACTTCATGGGAATATGAATGAGCTGGAATGAGAATGGGTTGGGAATGAAAATGAAGATTGGGAATGAGATTTCAATGTTTACTTAGCAAAAATAAATGGAAATGAGAATGTGTTGGAATGCCATTGATATATTTATTTGGCAAAATAAATGGAAATGAGGAATGAAAATGATAATCAATTTACCAAAATACCCATAGTATTAATAATTAATAAAAATAATTAATTTATCATTATTGTTTTTGTTGTTGTTGTTGTTGTTGTTATTATTATTATTATTATTATTATTATTATTATTATTATTATATTAATAAAAATAATAATAACAATAATTAATAATAACTAAAATAATAAAGTTAATAAAATTTAATAATAATAATAACAACAATAAGGATAATATTGTTAATAATGATAAATTAATTATTTTTATTAATTATTATTTTTATCATTATTTTTATTGTTAATAATGATAATATTAATGAAAATAATAATAATAATTAATAATAACTAAAATAATAAAGTTAATAAAATTTAATAATAATAATTATTATTATTATTAATGACATTTAAAATAATAAAATTATTTGTGATTTGAACAAGAGTAATTTAGGAAATATGAATAAATTAGAATGATAAAAAAGTAAATTTATGTTTCATTCCCAATCCCCCCATAGGAATAGAATTCCCATTCCTTATTCCCAAATTGTGTGAAACCCACACATTTTATTCCCATTACCAAATTATATTTTGCCAAGTAAACATAGGTTTTATTCTCATTCCTTCATTCACATTCCCCAAACCCACAAGTAAACACACTATTAATGGCTGCCAAATGTTCCTTCATGGTTTGGCCTCTTTAGATTAATGGTAGTTTGTTAGTAAATTAGGCTTAGAAAAATAATTTTCTATTTAATAAAACCAGCGGAAGGATAATCTTTTGTTATATTATGTGTACATGTATTAGGTTAGAGAAATACCTTAATTTCCTATTGAAGATTTAAATAAGATAACTACAATTTTTTTACTGCCATTGTTTGGATTTACATAATATGGTTGCAATCTTCGCTGCTATCCTTACCTTCCTTACAAGTGTGGGCCTGTAGTAAACCATAATTTCTGTGTAAAAGACATAAACCCTAGAACATTCTCTTTTCTTTGACAGAGAATTTCTACACGTAAAGATTACTTTATTCTAATTTCCTCTCCTTTATACAAGCACTTATTAGAGTCAAAATTTGACTAAGAATTAAACTAACAAAGGGGCTGCAAAACCATAGCCTTTCTAGCTCCAACACACCAACACTACTAAGTTAGCACAAGTTATTGCGTTAAAAGCCCAAGGCTGCACTGGATGGACCCATGTCATAAATAAAAGTTCAATTAGTTAAAACTCTAATATTAGGCCCACTCTTAGACCAATAATAACCACTTAATAGAACCTATATTTGATGTGCATAATTAAAGCTACGCTAATGAAAATTTCTGCCTTTGTAATTACATATTTACCTCTGAATCACTACTTATTCTTTTAATATATCTATATTTGTAAATAAATTATAAATAAATATTATTATTCAATAAAAAATTTTATTGAATAAGCTTTGACCATAGACTTAAATGATCAACTATTATAAATAGCTTAGGTAAACATCATTTGTATAGATTCTATCTTGTAAGTATATGTTCTTATGATCCATGAAATCATATCTCCAAGATAGCAAGTTCATTACCCCATTTGCTCAAGATTAAGGTCGATTAAACTCCATAAACTTGTATGATTTTATGATCAACAATATTTTTTAATCCATATCATTATTCATTATGGGCCCATTCAATCTACATATCTCACATACATGCTAATAATTCTACTTGAAGTCTCCAATTTAGTGATCAAGATGAAATCACTCACTTTAGAAATAGAAAAGTTACAGTCATACATATTAGAATGCTCATTTCATTAATGACTGTGAAAAAACAAAAATTCATATAATAAAGAACTTGTAATTTATATCTTCTAGTATAAGTATCACATACCCAAAACATATATTACATACTTTATAAATAAAGCCTAATAATGTTTTCATAAATAAATAATGAATAAATAAATTTTATTAAAGTAAAAAATTATTATTTTATGGCATGGTCTTAGAGCACTAAATAACAATAAGTGTAATAGATTCGTATCAATCAAAAAGCAATCCAAGAAGACATGTTGCTTCAAAAGTTAGAAGAAGAAAATGTGAACAGGGGGTTGAATTCATGCCCCGATCCCCAAGCACGTGAGAAAGTAAAATTAAACTAAAATCAATAGAAACAAGATATGTTCATTTGGCTGGTTAAAAAAAAAGAAAAAAAGAATATTAAGAGATACCTATTTGCTCAAAATTTATGAGTAAATAATTAAAAGAGACTGATATTCAAGATGTCAAGAATTTCTAGGAAATTTGACATGAACTCTCCTAAATATGAACATTCCTAGTTTATCTAAGCCTAACAGAAGTAAAATAGACTTCCGACATCCAAATCAAAATTCCATATTACTTCACCTCATTTTTACAAGATCATATTAGGCACCCTTTTACCACACACACACACACATATATATATATATATGACTATAAATACAATTAAGCAGCACTTCATTAATTTTTAAGTAAACCTATAAAATAAGCTTGTCTAATACAATATGAGTGCATTTCGCACATTATATCACATTACAATATTTTACATTATTTAATGCAAGGTACATTACATTATGTTGTAATTCATTAGCATTGTATTCTATCAGTGTTGTACAATATTTGGTATTGCATTATACTGTATTAATTATTAATTATATTATATTTGGTGCTGCACTGCACTGTACTATATTAAGTTTTTTATTAAATAATTAAAATTATATCTTATAAAAAAAACATATTACTACTATGATAACTTGGAAAAATATTTAATGTAAAATTACTTAATTATCCTACTTTTTTTAATATAATATGTAAAATATATCAATCTTATTTTGCATTGCAAAACTACTAAATTCTATACTTTTAAACAATATAACATTTGTTTTCTCTACATTTCTCAAATGTGTATCATCTAAAATAAAGCTCCCGCAGCTCCCGCCAAATAAAATAAAAAAAGCTTTAATAAACATCTCAATATAAATAAATAGTTAAACATACAGATAAATAGTTAAACATGTGGTGTCTTAAAAAAATAAAAAATAAAATGCAATTCCAACCAAACAGCTTTCCTATCCCTCTTTTTCCTATGATATTTTGATAACTTCAATATTCATCTCATTCTACCCTCAACGTTCATCTCATTCCATCAATTTTTTGTTGTTTTTTCTTCTAGAAAAAACATAATAGCTTGAGTGCAAGGTTGCTCCATTTCCATACTACCACATCCATCCTGTTAAACCACATCAAATTATTTGTCAAAAGTACCACCAAAGTCACTATATAACCCTCAAATTAATAATTAATCATAGAAATATAATGTTCAGAAATGGGGAATTATAGCACCAAAGGATTGGTGCCTAAAAATTACATTCTTAAACACTAGAAAAAAGTTATTTCTTCTTTATTAAAAAAATTAACTACCAAAATATTCAAGATAATAATTCATTTTAGAGCCAAAATAAAATGATTGAAGAAGAAGTAGACCTTAAGTAATTTCAATTCACTAAGCTAGTAATTTGGATCCTTGCTCTACAATATCAGTTATGTATTCCTTACTATATAGCATACTCTCTACTCCCACTTCGATTCAATTTAAACCTTTGAAGTACACGAAATCACCTGATCATATAACTGCCGTTACTCAAGTTTACTAATAATCTAATCAAACAAACAAACAACAAGTAAATTATTCTTTCTCATTCTTTGTAATTAGATCTCACTTATTATCTAAAAATCTATTTCTTCAAATCAAGAAGAGAAATACCATTAACAAAATGAAAAAGCCAACTAGTCATAAAAGATAAATAAATAATAATTACTAATAAACCCACCAACGATTCCAAAAACCGATTGAATTCTTCTACTTTAAATCGAAACTTTAAAAAAAAAAACCCACAATTTTCACCACAATAAAAAGTATCCAAGAAAGTAAAAGACCCACTGACTGGTTGCGATGATTCTGGCAGTGAAGGCGTAGCAGTGGTGGACTCTATGATGGCGTCAGTGATGAAGGAAGGAAAGGCTATGGGTTTGTTCTGGGTGAGTGGGTGCTTGTGTGACGAAAAGAAAACGATAGATTATATTTTGTTTTAATTTTGTGTCTTTTGGTAATGCAATCAGCCAATCACGCGTAAACACAGACCCCCCACGCCACGGCTTTGGTTAATGCGTGATTTGGTGCATTACAACAGTGATATTATACATGTCATCTTTTAGCCAGACACATTATTGTATTAATGTAATGCTATGCAAGGTTCTGATGCGGTGTAGTGTGGTGTTCTAAACACACCTTATTCAATTATAAATTACGAAACTGAAATGTGAAATTCTTGAGTAGTCTACTTCCCCCCGAATGATAAATCCCCTTACCTTAAATTAAAGAACTGTAGCTAATGCGGCAAATGCCGCATTAGCCAAACCCGACTGCTTACCTTTTTTTTTTTTTTCTCTTTTCCTTCTTTGGCAGCTTGCGTTTCTTTTTTTTTTTTTTCCTTCTTCTTTCTTTTCCATTTGCTTTTTTCTTTAACTTTTGTTTTTCTTATAATAATAATAATAAATAAAGATAACTTTTTTAATTTAATATAATATTATATAATATTTTTATTTTTAAATTATAATTTAATATAAATTAAAAAATATATAATTTTTTATTCAATAATATGATATTATATTTTTATTTTTATATTATAATTTATTAATAAATTTATAATATAATATAACTAATAATAAATATTTAAATATGAACAAATTTAAATAATATTAATTTAAAATTAATAAGAGTATAAATATTAATATAATAAAATATAAAATTTTAATTAATTACAAAAAAATTAATACAAGCATATTATATACGGTAATACAATACATCAACATTAAAATAATGCAATACAGCATAATACAATACAGTGTGCCAAACGCACCCTAAAGGTTTAAATAATCACAATATTCATGGAGTAACAATTCTAGACTAAGAATACCTAATTACAAACGATTACTCCCCATATCATAAGGGTGTTCAGAATCCAATCCGATCCGCTCAATTTGTCCGATTTGTAAAATTCTGATCCATGGATCGGTGGATCGGATTGGATTGAAAATTTAAAAATCCGCAGTCGATAGATTGGATATGAATTTATTTCTGTAAATCCGTAAAAATCTGTGAATCCGCAAAAAAAAAATAAAAAATTATTTATTTAATTAAAAAATAAAACTCATAAATGTAGCAATGATACTTACTCATAAAATAAATAAATTAAAGTATAGCTAAATTAACACAATATTATATCTTATTCGATAACAATATAAAATAAAAATAATTAAATATTTAAACAATTAAATAAGAAAATATAGCTTCCTAAACATTAAAAATTCTAAAGCAAGACAAAAACCCTAAGGCAAACAAAATATTTTGGCATGTAACACCAAATCTCTACCCCACCGCACACACAAGCCATCACTGTTTCACTTCACCCCTTGAGATAATTAAGCTTAATTTGTTACTTTCTTTTCAAACTCTTCAAGTTTCTTAATTTTTTCCTGTTATATCTAAGCTCTCAAGTTTCAACATTTAAATTCATAATTTTAGTTAATTTTCATGTATTGATCTAAACAAATGAAAATTTCTTTTCGGTGTGTTATATTTTAAAAATTTAAATGTATTATTCTAACTTTATTTAAACAATTAATTTATTTAAATCTTGTTAAATTTTGAATTTAGCGAACTTTCACCATGGGACAAAACTCAAAGTCAAAACCCCGTAATCACCATGGTATTAAACAATTCGGACCTCAAATCATCTCAATCCAGCTACACACATGAGCAATAAAAGTAAACCAACATGCCTATAACTTATATATTCATGCATACATACATACATGCGTATGCATGCATATATATTTATTTTCTTAATAAATCTCTAATTATTAAAGATCTTTTTTAAAATTATGTATTGTAAAAAAACCTATTAGACATTTTTATAATTAACAACTATACTGCAATTAAGAATTACATTTTAATAGAAATCAATATTTGGTAACCTTAATGCTAAAAAAATATAATTAATAATAAATAATGTTGTTTAACCATTAATTAATTTTATTAATCTTTCTAAGAAAAAAATTAAATTCCTTACTTTTTCAGTTTCCTTTAAAAAAAATTGATTATTTAACATTGAAATTTTTTACTTTTAATATTCTTTTTAATTTTTATTAAAACCTTACAATATAAAAAATTAGTAGATAAAAAAATTTCTTACTCCTTTCTTTACAAAGAAAATTATTACATTTATTGGTTCATTTAAAAGAGAAAAAATTAGTTTCTTGAAATACAAAGTCTATATCTATTATCTGATAATCAATTCATCATCTCAACTTTCTATATGCGGCCATTCTAAATAATATATTGGAAAATAATATGGTTCTTATTTGCTTGTTTGCTTGTGTTTGTAATAATTTTAATGGAAGTAAAAAAATATCTTCTTGATCATTTTTTTAGGTTTTGTTTTTGAAAATTTTTAAGATCTTTTTTATTACTGGTAAAATTCAAGAATGAAAGATGGAATTAATTTTTAAATCTTTTTATGTTTCTTTGAGAATCGAAATTACAAAACAAAAAAGTCCCACAAAAAAAAATTTCACCTAAAACCCTAAATACTTTAAAGCCAGCGCGGATATATGTATATGTATAAGTATATGTATTTGCGTGTTTATATATATATATGTGTGTGTGTGTGTGTGTCCAAACTATATAAACCTTCACTATTTCTTCTTTTTATATTTATAAAATAAAATCAGCCTTTGAAACGGTCTTTGTAACTCTTTTTTTAACTATAATCAAAAGAAAATTAATAGACATTACTAAAAGAAATTAATTCAAAGAGAGTAATTCTAACAATTTCAAATTTAACCAAAAAAAAGAATTACAAATCCTTGCTTCTCAGTTTTAAAACACAATTTACTCAACTGATCATAATTGCCTACCTCAAACCAAACTTAGCAGCTCTTAATCCTTCAAAGATTTCTCTTCCCCTCCGATCTCCATCACCATTTCCTATAGAAGATTACAGCAATAAAAATCATCTATCTATACTACTAATGTTTAATTCTTTCTACCAAATAGATACATGACATACAATTTAAAAAAAAAAAACTGAAATAAGATCAAGCAGAAACTAAGAAAGCAAATCTGCCATGCAAGTTTCGAAATCAGCTTAACAGCATCAAGTAAAATCTCTAAAATTCACTACCCAAAATGAATTTGATACATGCACGAGAACTAAACAATAATCCGGCACATGCACGCGAATTTAAACAAGAATTTTGAAGAAACTTAAAAGAATAAAGCGAGTTGAGAAAGAAGGCTTACAGTATTCATAGTTAGACCAACGTTAAAACGTTACTCAAATGCCTAGTTCCAAAGTTAATCAAATGGCTAGTTCATTTCTCTTACTAAAAGTGTAATTATTGTTGAAAAACTATCATACTAAAGTTAGTATGTTATGACCCAATCCAGACCTGATAATAAATTGTCCACTTTAATCCTTACAAAGACTAGTACGGTTTTATTCCTAGGGCGCTCATACACCCCAAAACGCGTCTTACCAATTAAAGTGTGGATCACCCCTTATAAACCTAGCATTTCTCCCGTGCTTTGTCGATGTGGGATTCACCTAGGGTGTTACATGTCGGGAAAAATCAGTTTTTTGAATTTTTATAAAAACTTTTAGAATCGATCTCATATAATATATAGAAATTTGTAATCTAGAAAATTATACCTTGACAATCTGATTTGGCTTTTTCGCTGAATTAATCTAGGCTCCTAGATCACGGTCTGTCACCACCATGCTTGTTAGATCACGATCCGTCACCACCACACTTGTTAGATCACGATCCGTCACCAATGATCTTCCAGATTATGACTCAGGTTTGATTTGCACTTAACATGTGGACGCCTTTATTACCACAAAAAACAACTAGTAGGAGAAATTTTTTCTCTCAAAATTAGAGAAAAAAATCTTTTTTTTTATCTGTATAATGTGGCTTCTTCTTTTCTTTTGGGAGAAAATAAATCATTTATATCTCTATCTTAGTGGAAATCCTAGGCTTCATATTTTTATATTTTTTAATTCTATTAAATCAAATTTAATTTAAATTAAAAAATAATAAAACCAAAAGTAACGTTACTTCTTGTCATAAGGGTCCACTTAGTAAAATAACACAAGGCTCCTTAGACACAAGCATATTATATGGAGCCTCCCACTAAATGATATATTTAAGCTTTTAACCAAAATAGCTAGTTATTTTGCTTATTAATCTAGTAGCGGCGTAGTCAATTAAATGAGCTAACCCGTGGATCATTTGAGTACATACAATAGTGGCAAAATAATTAAGTCTGTAATTAAACTAGCCCAATTATTTTATTCCAAATCTACTCCACTAAAAGATCGGAACTGACCTCCATAATTATATGCTATTCAGGATAGTGTTCTCGAATAAAAATTCGACCCATGCCACATTGATTTCTTTACTGCATAATCCTTTGTACCACATCATTAATTAAATCGATATCTCAACTATCCAATCAATTTAATTACATCTTGTTCCTTGATACTTACTGGTTTTCTCTAATGATCATTTCAACATACTAAATATGTTGGCACACTCTGGCTAGAGAATTCTATGATCAAGTGCAGAAGATCCATCAAGAGATATGTTGTACAAATTCTATATTGTTAATCTATAACTCCAATACTCATAATTGTTCCCACTAAGATACCGGGTAATTTTGACTACAATTGTGTGTTGTGTCCATTGATAACTGAAATGGAATAACAATTACAATCATGAAATCATAACTAACTCAAGATTAAGACTACAGTAAAATCAATACCTATGAGATTTAATAAGCTTGACAGTTATTACAAAGTTAATTAAATCTCATATGTGATCATGTTCAATGTAGTCGTACTACATCAATAAATTCATACATGATTAAGACAAATCATTCAATGAATTTATTACAGTCTATACATAAATAAAGTGCCCAACTTTATTTATCAACTGCGAACTTAATTTATTTAATCGTAAGATAACTTGTATTTATGTCTTCTGTGAATCCACAAGGTGATCACATAAATACATGTAATATGATTAAATGGACTTTACTCAAAATATTAATGCAATTAAGATACTTGAATAAAATACCTTATTTATTTTATTAATCAGAAAAAATTATTTATTACAATTAAATAAACACATATGCTTTTGAAGAACATTTTTTTCCCAACATTACATACACCCGCTTAGGGACTCCGCATCCTCACTGAGGTTTGCCCCACCATCGCTCAAGAGGACATGTAGAGCCGGTCCGATACCATCTGTTATGACCCAACCTAGACCTGGCAAAATATTGTCCACTTTGAGCCTTAATAAGGCCCGCAGGATTTTGTTCCTGGGGCGCCCATACACCCAAAACACGTTTTACCAATTAAGATGTGGATTACCCTTTATAAACCCGGCATTTCTCTTGTACTTTATTGATGTGCGATTCGCCTAGGGTATTACATAGTAAGTGTTATAATACAACACACTTTGTATATCGAATAACACTAGTTAGATTCTTAAGAAAGACTAGAAGGGTCACAAATAATCCATTTCAAAACCCAAACTCGTTAGACAATGTATATAGCCTTTGTGATAAAAATTTCCTAGTGCACATAAGTTTACTAGTGAGTTTCTTACATACTTATCACAAGTTTATAAATTGAAACAACAAAAACATACAACATATAATTCAACAAAAGGAAAACTTAAACTTGAGGCCTGTAAAGATACAATGTCCTAAAAATAGATTTGACACCTTCACAATGGTGCTTGAATTATATTGACATTTGTCTCCTAGTATAAAATGAATTTAGTTAGTGTTTGCTGCACAATCTCACTATTCTAGCAAACTTCAAACAAACATTTGAATTCTATCATACTGAAACCTAAAGCTGGAGAGTATTTGCTTGACATGGAAGATTAGAAAATCACTTTGATTATGTTGTGGTTTGCAAATCAAATTGGAAGCCAATTTATAGGATTTCGAGGAGGATAATTTGGTAGAAATCTGCACTAATTGAATAATTTAGAAGTCTAGTTTAATTTTTGAAATTTAAATATGTAACAATTGTAATTATTTGCAATATTCAATCACTTGCAAAAAATATGTAAGTTGTATTTCCCTTTGAAAACTATCCATGCTCATCCTCATAATTGTTGGGATTATATGCTCTTTTAAAGCATATTAATTTATTTTCTGATTAATAAAATATTTGAGATATTTTCAATTGCATAAATATATATTGAAAAATGTATGTTTAATCATATTATATATATTTATGTGATCATCATATGGATTCATAGAAGACATAAATACAAGTTATCTTATGATTAAATAAATTTAGTTCGCAATTGATAAATAGAGTTGGGTGCTCTATTTATGTGTAGACTGTAGTAAATTCATTGAATGATTTGTCTTAATCATGTATGAATTTACTGATGTAATTTGACCTCATTGAGCTTGATCACATATGAGATTTAAATAACCTTGAAATGACCATCAGACTTATTAAATCTCATAAGCATTGATTTTACTGTAATCTTAATCTTGAGTTAATTATGATTTCATGATTGTAATTGTTATTTCATTTGAGTTACCAATGGGCACGACACATACCTGTAGTCAAGATTACCCAGTATCTTGACGGGAGTAATTATGAGTATTGGAATTATAGATTGATAATATAGAATTTGTATAACACATCTCTTGATAGGTTTTTGGCACTTGATCATAGAATTCTCTGGCTAGAGTGTGTCAACATATTTAGTATGTTGAAAATGATCATTAGAGAAAATCAGTAAAAATCAAGGAACAAGATGTAATTAAATTGATTAAACAGTTGAGATATCTATTTAATTAATGATGTAATACAAAGGATTGTACAGTAAAGAAATTAATGTGGTTGGAAACGAATTATTATTTGAGCATACAATTATGGAGGTCAGTTCCAATCTTTTAGTAGAGTAGATTTGGAATTAAATAATTGGGATAGTTTAATTACAAGCCTAATTATTGTATGTTCTCAAATGATCATTAATTTATTTAATCGATAACTTATTTAAAAAAATATATTATTTAGTGGGAGGCTTCATTAATATGTTTGAGTGTAAGGAGTCTTATGTTATTTTACAAGGTGGGCTCCTATAATACAAGAACAAGTAAACGTGACTTTTGTTTTAATTTAATCAAAATAGATTTAATAGAATTAAAAAATAAATAAATATGGAGCCTAGGGTTTCTACTAGATAGAAATATAAAAGAGCTTATTTTCTCCCAAAAGAAAGAGAGCAGCCACTTTATACAGATTAAAGAAAAAGATTTTTCTTTCTAATCTTGAGAGAAAAATTTTCTCGTGCTAGTTGCTTTAGTGGTGATAAAGGCGCGAGTCAAAAGATCATATGATCTAATAAGATGGTGACGGATCGTGATCTGAGCAAAAGCGATTTTCAAGATACGATTTATAGATTACAAATTCTTATATATTATATGGGAGCGATCCTAAAAGTTTTTTTTTTAAATTAAAAAATAAACTGATTTTTCTCCAACAATAATAGCTTTTTAATTCTTACTATTATGCTTGTTCAATTTATGTAGCAGTAGATATTGTAGCTTCTAATTAATTTAGCTATTACACTTTCAGATAGGGCTGGGCAAAATATCCAACCTGATTTAAAAAATATCAAGTTCAGATCGGATTGGATTGTTAATGAAACCTGATTAGATGCATTTGTGCCAACCCGATCGAATTGTTCACTCGATCTGATTCAAAAACCCGATCGGGTTGGCCTTAAAAAAAATTTAGAAATTGAAAAGTGAAAATCGAAACCTATGCCTAAAGACTTACACACCGTACACACAAAGAATTACAATTTACAAACAAACACAATAATAATGCATGCAGCAGCCACTGCTGACAGCTATACGGCCACACCCGTAGCTTTTTCGCAGCCCACTGCCGACAGCACAGCCTCCTAAATAGTCCACTACCGACAGCCGCACTCGTAACCTTCCTCAACTTGACAACTTCTCATCTCAAACACACGAAACACTAACTGTCAAACACACACAGAGTTCGCGGTTTTCCACACACATGCACATAGGAAAAGCAAGAAGCAGCTGCCTACTAAATGCAGCAACCACAGAGCGCCGACACCAACTGAATCTGCTCTGCGAGGATCGTGACAAGATCTGCTGCTCCACTTTCACGCCTCTAAGGCTCCAATCCTCCACCATCACCAATCCGATTTAAGCTCTATTCGAACCGACAACAAGTGGCAACCTGAATTTCTCCTGTTGACTTTTTGAGCCCTTGATATTGAATTATTGATGGTATGTAATAGTAATATATTACATATCATATGTGAAAGTGAATTTGTTAATTGATATTTTGGTAATTGTAAATAATATGTAATTATGTATTGTTAAATTTTAAAAATAAAATGAAGAAAATTTTTAATTTGTGTATTGATTTTTTTTTGTTAATTGGTAATAATTGATTATTTTTTTTCTTAGCTAAATCCTATTTTATTTGATTTTACCCCACCCCAAATTAACCCGATTAACCTGAACCCAATCCGAAATGTATCTAATTTGAATCTGATCCGAACCGAATTCTACCCAATTTTTTGACCTAATCTGATTTGATTCAAATATATTTTGGATCAGATGAGATTGGTTTATAGGTTTGGGTTGATTTTGGATGAATTTTTATCTATCCGACCAATCCAAAACCCGATCGAGTTGACCCGAACTTGATTTTTTCCAATCCTACTTTCAGATTTAATTTCACATTCCATTATAGAAAGAAAAATGACAAAATCAAACTAAGACTTGTTGTCTCATATTTGGACGACATTCGCGTATAAAGGACGCGTAAGCGCACGAGAGTCAAGCCAAATTTATCTATGATTTGAAACCCCTACACAGGGGTGCATAGAGAGAGCCTTTATCGTTACAAGTCTTAATATCTATTACATGTGTAAGTATATATAAAGCCTTTAGTTCATAGTTATTTTTTCAATATGCGATTTGCCATTTTTATTTCATACCGAAGGCTATTCTTTGAGATCTAATTTCTCATTCATCCAAGCATCAATAAGTGTTCTATAATTCATTGTGAAGAGCTATGGAGGAGATTCTCAATTATCTGTTATTTTTATAATATTTATCTTGCTCAAAATTGGCCTTAAAATAGCCATTTTATGCTATTTTCCCTAATAATCCTTGACACGAATGAAAATTGGCAAAAGACACAAAAAACGATTGTTTTGATATCAAAATTATTTTTGGTGATAAAATCCAACAGATCAAAACTTGCATAGAATAGGTAGGTCTCAAGCTTTGAACCTTCCCTTGAAATATATCTACTTTATTAATTGACTAGTAGAGGTGATGTCTTTAAACTATTTTGCCATTTATGTAAACGATGATATATTTCACATATAAAATTTTCCCAATACTTTAAGTAATTATTGATGTACTTATTTGTGGGTAATGGAGGAGGAGCAAATTGCAATAGCACAATTTATATTCTGAGAATTTAATGATCCTCAAGCTTAATTATTTATGCAACTCAATTATGAATTGTAGGAAAAATCAAGTAATCAAATAAATGAAATAAAGAATAAGAAATGTACAAACTACTTAAGAATTAATCATTAACCTTAGCTTTTGAATAAATCTTTTTGGGCATAATCAAGAAGTGTTTTCCAAAAATATCAGTTTGTGAGAGTAGTTTTAATAGATTTAAAAGGCTCTTTTTCTTTTTGTTAGAATTTTCTTAAGAAATTAACTTAATTCGTTTGATTATGTTGGTCGGTATTTCCTAGTTCCTCCCTGTTTATTTCTTTAATTTTCTATGTTGAACATTTGTGTAGTTGTGTATTTCTTTAAGCTTCGATTCAGTATTTTTATGGGTTATATACTCATTTGTAAATTTATATTATATATAATATTAAAATTATTTAATTTTCGATGATGTTTCTGTGAGTAACTATCCTTATCAAGTAATTTTATCAAATTTATTCTAAGGAGTTGTTTATTAAATGTTTTATATAGAAAGAGGTCTGAATGAGAAATAAATACTATATTCTAAAAATATCTCTATAAAATATATTTATTTCTTAAACTATAAAATCAAATCTTTTTTTTATTTTGATTTGTAAGGACATATATGTCAAACAATCATATTTAAGATATTTTTTATTCATAAAACAAATAAGATGATACTTATATTCAAATATTAAAAAATACAAATATGTTATTCATATATTCGTATTTAAATTCATTCAAACTTTAAAAAAATACATATCCATTTTGATTTAAGGCCAAAAAAATTCACTATTCATCTCACTATTAATATTGGAATTTTTTAACAAATGACCCTTAAAAAAAAAATAATAATAATAATAATGATGATGATGATGATGATGATGATGATGATGATCATCATCATCATCATCATCATAATATAATAATTAATACATGAAAAAGACCAATAATTATGTAGGGCATAAATCAACCGAAAACTACGGATTTTGTGTGTGCAAATGGACCAAATTGCCAACTAACGCGTTTATCTCTTTCACTCTAACTGTCCAAATATAGCATTTAGTATATAAAGAAAATTACTCATCAGCGACCTCTTTTTTACCAAAATTACATAGTCATTAGAATTTTCTGCCAATATCCCAATAATACATAATCTTACGATTTTTTGTTAATCAACCACTTTCTACTGATTTTACTAATCACTGTTAAAGAATCAACAGTCGATGAAATTAACGGTAAAGTGGTTCGCTGATAGAAAATCAAACTATTATGATTTAGTGGAAAGTCAAGAAATTTTAATGGCTATTTTTTGTTTCAATAAAAATTAAGTAATTGAGAAATAATCTTCTAATATATAATTTATATAACAACATTTATGTATAAGTCCTCTATATTAATATCTTTAAATAAAATCACAAATAAGGATATACCTGCAATCCAGTATTTGATTTTTTTTCTTAAAATCAGCTTATATTCATCATCATTCATTTGAGACCTATTTATAAAAATTATCGGAAATTGTTTGGTCAAATCAATAATTTTATTAATGGAATTTGGCAAAATAGACCTGTATGAGAAAATACAAAATATATCCTGATATATTAATGATTTTGCTAAAATTACAGGACTTAAATGCTAATAAAAGTTTTAGATATAAACAAAGCCATGACTTTGCACGAACAAGTGCAGACACAGGCATAAAGCCAAAAAAGTTTCTCCCTTTCTCTTCAAGTTTTCAACCAAGTCAGAGAGACCTGGTAAACCAATACCCTTTTTTTTGTTTCAAGATCTCTTTGTGTTTCTTCATTTTACTCATGCATCTGGGTGTTTTCAGTTTTCCCTTTCTAGTTGAATTATTCTATTTTGCTGAGCTCTGATCCTTCATGTAGCTCTAAATTCGTAGTTTTAGCTGCTGTATTATTATTATTTTGTACTGAGTGTTTAGTTTTGGGGAACTTTAGAATTTGAGGGACTTTGTTAATCTTTGATTGGTATTGGTGTTGAATTAGTAAGATTGATTTAGTCACTGATTGTTAATTTGAGTTGACTTTTTTGGGGTTATTGTATTTTGTTGAATACATAGTGTCTGCGCAGCAATTATATCTGCTAAGTTTATAATTCTTGTCATATTTGGGTAAGTAAATGCTACACTCTATTGTTATTACAAAAAATTGGTGAAAATTTACTTATTTCTTGGATCTGTGAATAAATTCTCATTTATTGTATTAGCTGCAATTGAAGCTTTGAATTTTTCAAGCTTAATAGTTTTCAAAAATTGTGAGTAAAATAGGAGGGTTTGATCTGTTCCAAGTTTTGTGAAAATTGGTGTAGAGTTAGATCGTGATGCAGAAAATTAGCGGAATTGTTTAGGAAATATTAAGGGTGGGATCAAATGGGGAATACTTGTGTAGGACCAACTATTTCCAAGAATGGTTTTCTTCAATCGGTTTCTGCTGCAATGTGGCGGCCCCGAGCAAGTGATGAGTCAGTTTCTAATCATACACGTACTGATGAAGCAACTGTGACTGAGGCAACAACGAAAGAACCTGAATCGCCCTTTCCAGTTCAAAATAAACCACCAGAACAGTTGACGATGCCTAAACCAGAAACTAAGCCAGAAACTAAACCTGAACCTAAACCAGAAGCTAAACCAGAACATCCGACAAAACCCAAGAAATCCCCAGAAATGAAGAGGGTATCTAGTGCTGGACTCAGGACTGGATCCGTTTTACAGACGAGAACAGGAAATTTTAAGGAATTTTTCAAATTTGGTAGGAAACTAGGACAAGGCCAGTTCGGGACAACTTTCCTTTGTGTGGAAAAGGGGACAGGTAAAGAGTATGCATGTAAATCAATTGCGAAGAGAAAATTAATAACTGATGAGGATGTGGAGGATGTACGAAGGGAAGTTCAAATAATGCACCACCTGGCAGGGCATCCAAATGTTGTATCTATCAAAGGGGCTTTTGAGGATGCAGTGGCAGTTCATGTTGTTATGGAACTATGCGCAGGTGGTGAGCTCTTTGATAGGATTATCCAGCGAGGGCATTATACAGAGAGAAAAGCTGCTGAGCTTACAAGGACTATCGTGGGGGTTGTGGAAGCTTGTCATTCATTGAGTGTTATGCATCGTGACCTTAAGCCCGAGAATTTTCTTTTTATCAGTCAAGATGAGGATTCACTTCTCAAGACAATTGACTTTGGATTATCAGTATTCTTTAAACCAGGTATAGAACAACTGTTGTTGTTCTGTAAAACTAAATAATTGCACCTTTTTTTTTTTCAATGTCTTTTCCATTTGCCATTTTTAAGTTGTTAATTTGCTTTACCTGCAATCAATTTTGTATTGCCTGTACCATATTAGAAAGGCATTTATTATGCAAGCCTTATGCAAAACACATAAAGTCATTTTCACATTGCATTTTATGTCCAAATTTGCATGATTTGGACATGAAATTGATTCCCAAAACTTAATGAGGGAGATAATAATAAGCTCCAAATAGACAGTTACCGTAACAGTTTCCCGCTTATTGAATGAGCAATGTTGAAAAGAGGAAAGACAATGAATTTTTAGGTGTTCATCTAGTTGGTTTTAACCATGGGTTTCTTTTATTATTGCTTCATATCCAGGATTTATTGCTTGCATTAGCTTTCTATTGCTCCTATGATTTTACTTCATTACCTTCTTATTTGGCTAGTCATAGATCTACAAGAAGTTTTGACTCTTCCATAATTTGGTTAAGGACTGGTGATTTCCTTGATACAGGTGAAAAGTTTAGCGATGTGGTCGGCAGCCCATATTATGTTGCCCCAGAAGTTCTTCGAAAGCGTTATGGTCCAGAAGCAGATGTTTGGAGTGCTGGTGTGATCCTTTACATTCTGTTAAGTGGAGTGCCTCCTTTTTGGGCAGGTGAGAATTATTTCCTAGTTTAAAATATTAAATTTTTTTTTATCCTCATGTAACCGATGGTCAACTAATTGTAACTGATTTCCCTTTCTTTGTTCCTTCTTCTACTTGTATTGCACAGAAAGCGAGCAAGGGATATTCGAGCAGGTCCTGCATGGTGATCTTGATTTTTCATCGGACCCTTGGCCCAATATTTCGGAGAGTGCAAAAGATTTAGTGCGGAAAATGCTTGTTCGAGACCCCAGAAGGAGGCTAACTGCTCATGAAGTTTTGTGTGAGTTCGTTTCTGTTGTCTATTTGTTCTTTTAGTTAAAAAATCATTGGTTGTCACTTGTAAGCATTATTTAGATATTACCTAATGAATGAGTATAGGTAATATAAACTGAGCATGGGTTTACTTGTCAATTGGTCTCATGTTGGGATTTATATTTCTGTTTGTAATGTGGAAAAAAATTCCTTGCAGGCCACCCTTGGGTACAAGTTGATGGTGTGGCTCCTGACAAGCCTCTTGATTCTGCTGTCCTTAGTCGCTTGAAACAATTTTCTGCAATGAATAAGCTCAAGAAAATGGCACTTAGAGTGAGTCACTAGTTTGTGAAGATATCATCTTTGAAATGCTTTCACACTTGAATGTCTTACATAATGCCCATATTTACTACAGCATGCAGTTTGAAAATATTATTATTAGATTAAAAAAGGACGAATTTCTTTCCCTCTTCTCCTACAGGTTATTGCAGAGAGCCTATCCGAAGAAGAAATAGCTGGTCTAAGAGAAATGTTCAAGATGATAGATGCAGACAACAGCGGTCAAATCACCTTTGAAGAACTTAAGGCTGGCTTAAAAAGAGTTGGAGCAAACCTTAAGGAGTCTGAAATTTATGATTTAATGCAAGCAGTAAGCATCAAATCAATTTTTAAACATAAGATTTCAAAATGTTTTCTTTTTATTTTAGTTTATTTTATTATTTTTTTCTGTTTTCCTCTGTTGAAGATATTTGAATTGGCATTTAAATAGTGAAACACCACTAGTGACAGTGAATAATTATACGTGCGTATAACAGTAACAGTAATAAAATGAAGATGAATGTGATAAGGAGAGGTAAATGGAAAATGGATGAACGGAATATATTAAATTATTGAATTCCTTTTAAAGAATTAACTCTAAGTAATGTTAAAAATGAATAACATATTAAATTATTGAATTCCTTTTAAAGAATTAACTCTAAGTAATGTTAAAAATGAATAACATATTAAATTATTGAATTCCTTTTAAAGAATTAACTCTAAGTCATGTTAAAAACGAATAACAATCATAAATCAAATGATACTTATCTGTATCAGATGATTACAGTGTGTCACCATCCAGTTTCAACTAAGGGAGTTATAAGGTCTAGGCGGTCTTCTTTCAGCATCCGTATAATACAAAGATTGCTCACCCTTGAGTCATGGTTTTAATATTCAAGCCAATTAAATTCCTTCTAGGGTTTCGAATAAAACTGTGGGCAATCATGTACTTCAACAAATCATAAATTCCCTCGTAAGGAACGAGTTTGTGGTCTAGGTTGTTATTGAGATAAAAGTGTGCTGCAAATAAGAAATATCAAGAATTTTAAAAGTCTGGCTTCATTCTTTACATATTTTATGACTGAATTAAGAGCTGAAGAAAGAAATTTTATATTCCAGGCATACATTATCTGCTATTTCTTTCCAGAATTATACATGCAAAATTGCAAATCTTTCTTTAGTTTGAGAAAGTTAAATTTAAGATGTCTCTTCTCTTCTTAATATCTGTGTTATGATGGCTACAGACATATATTACGTATATGGGAGATGAGGATTTTGCGGCCAATGGCTGGATTTAGTTCTGCTAACTTATTACATCTTTTGGTTCATCTGAGAACTTATGTAAACTATGCTTACACCTTGTCCTTGCTGCTTGTTAAAAAAAGGTGCTTTGGATGTATAATCAGTATTTATGAATCTTTTGACATATTGATGTAAAACTTTCATAATTTTGTTTGCCTATCCCTTTCTTGGACATTTACGGCAAGTTGGCAAAGGATCTAAACTTATAACTGGATAATATTTTCTTTTAATGTTTCAATTTGGTATAAGAATATGAAATAATTGATATGGGTTTAAGTGTCCTTAATCCCCCTGTTCTTAAATGCAGGCTGACGTAGATAACAGTGGAACAATTGATTACGGAGAGTTCATAGCTGCAACAATGCATCTAAATAAAATTGAGAGAGAGGATCATCTGTTTGCTGCCTTTTCGTATTTTGACAAAGATGGCAGTGGCTATATTACTCCAGATGAGCTTCAACAGGCTTGCGAGGAATTTGGCATAGAAGATGTTCGCCTGGAAGAAATGATCCGAGAAGTTGATCAAGATAATGTAAGTGATTTCTCTCATCTTAAGAGGGAATTGGTACTAAATTATGGCTAAGAACAAGTTGAATCACCCAATATTCCCTAGGTGCTTTAATTCTGGATATGCAGGGCCACTCCAATAGACCTACAAATCAACAGAAAGTTAGTTTGGTTACTTAGCCAAGATTCAAGTTCAGTTGTCATTCTTTTTGGTTGATTTATATCTCTTATTGAGTAATTGAAATTCCAGTCAGCTTTTGACTGTTGTGTTCATGAGAGTGGTTATGCTTAAGCCATGTTATCACCGCTATAAAATCTTGAAAGACATTCAAAGTGGTGGCTGGCTTCATGGTTTTTATCAAAAATACCTTTTTTATGTTTTTCCTTCCTCGGATGGTAAACAATCATGTCTTTCTATTTTGCAGGACGGACGGATAGATTACAATGAATTCGTGGCCATGATGCAAAAAGGAACTGTTGCAGTTCCTGCCGCTAAGAAGGGCCTGCAAAGTAGTTTCAGCATTGGGTTTAGAGAGGCTCTAAAACTTTAGTGAGGCAGGGCAGTGGTTGATTTCTCTTTCTGTTCTTGGTTAATTCTTGAAGAACTAAATTGTATAGTGAGGACTTACAATTGCTTATGTGAGAAACTTTTAGGCTTCTCGAAAATGCACCTGCCGAATCTGTTCAATTTTTCATCTCATGCAAGTTTTGCATTATCAAGTGGCAACATGTATTCTTTCTGGATGAAGAACTCAAATTGATCCTTTTTTTTTTCCCCCCCCTATCAGTTATGAGACTGGTGTAACATGTTTGTTTTTGGCTGCCCGGGATCAGAAGTATACACAAGACCTTGTTTAGATTTCTCAGATTTTTTATGACATTATTACAAATCTATATATCGAGTTGTCTCTTTCAGTCAAGTTCAGATTAAAGATGCTGATTGTCATCCGAAGCTTTTTGTCAGTAAATTCCTTTTTTTTTTTTTGCCCCCTAAGTGTCAACGCTATGAATTTGCTTCATTCATGCAGTACATATATTCATTCCATCCACTTTTTATCAAATTTAATTGGACAAAATTTGGCTCTGATTGTCAATATAGGTTCTAATTATTCATTGGACAAAATTAGGATAAAATTTCAGGCTGTGACATACTAGACATATAGGGTAATTCTGATAGATTTTTTTTATTGTAAATATCAATAAAATTTTCCTAATATATCAATCTATTAAAAAAAAAATTCTAATTCCAGTAAGTTCTTTATTTATCTTCGTTCTCTAAGGCGGCGTTGACAAATGTTTTTCCAGTTGGTATGAAAATGGTTTTCATAATTTTGTTGTATTTTAAATTTGGGGGTACGGTCCGGTGTCATTTTCAAAATCACACATTCTAAAAACGAAAATAGTTGTTCACATTTGGTAAACATAATTTATTCAATTACTTAAATTTGCTTTCTTTTGTTTTAATTTAAGTACCTCAAAGATTGTACTCAGAATGAAGTGCAAAGCAACAACTAACTTTCATAACTTGTCCTAATTCCATAGAATCTAGCAACTAGCAGCAACACATCCAACTCAAAGAAATTTTCCTCAGTTCCTCTAAAATACCTAATATATATATAATGTTAGAGATCTTTAACAATTAAGTCTCAACTTAAATCTTAATTGATGTAGCATTAATCTAATTTATGATAAAATATTTATTTAAACTGTTATGAAATTCATAATTGAGAAGATCAATAACACATAATAGTTGAGAATCAAATTATGAGATCCCAACATTCAGTGCTCAGTGGCGCCTTTAATGATAGACGAATTAGGCAGTTGCCTAGGGCTCCGTATTTAGGAAGGCCTCAATTTTTGGGTATCTATTTAATAATTAATATAATTAATATTTTTTTAAGATTAAAAAAATTAAGTTACGTATATATATATTTTTTGTACAATAAAAAAGCCTAATTTTTAGGCTTTACCGTATCATTACTCTCATTCATAATTCTCTCTTATTTGATAATCTTTACCTTAAATATAAGATATATTTTTATGGTATAATAATTATTTTGAACGTTACTTCTTTATTTTCTTTTACTATTTCCCAAAAAAAAAATCAATGCTTTCCCTTCCCAAAAAAACTCTTATTAAAATTAGTAATGTTAGATTTTTAGAGCTAACTTTTAGTATTCTATTAAAATATATTTAAAAACTCATTATCTATAAACCGATACACATTGAATCAAAGCTACTTTCAGCAAAAAGTTTTGTGCTCTCTTCTTTTTCTCTACAAAATTCATTGCCATCATCATTTTCATCTCAACTAGTCAATTGACTCAATTCCAGGTACTATCATTCTATTTTTTTCTATTTTTTATTATTATTGTTCTTATCCTTTTAAAATTTAATTTATTTTTGATTTTTTGTATAGATTTTGGCTTGAGTAATCTAGAAAAAAAATTGTGTTTGTTTTTTTGTTTGTTTTTTTTATTTGAAAAGCATGTCAACTAGAAAATATGCATCAGGATATGAAAAAAAAAAAGAGAATAGAAAAGTTAGTCCAATCTAAAAAAGGAGCTCTTGATAAATTTGTCACAAGTAGTAAAAAAAATATAGATTTAAATGAAAAATTAGTTATTGAGCAACCAAGTTCAAATGAATTAAACAATGATGAAACGGTGAATGAAATAAACAACATTGAAGATGATAACAATAAAAATGCAGACAAAGTTAATGTAGGAAATTTATTTGTTTCAAATAATATTTATGATACAGGAAGATGGGAAAATGTTGATTCAAAGTTAAGAGATCTTTTAGTTGAAAAAGGCTCATTTAGAGAGAATAACATAATTTTCCCAAAAGATGAAATTTCTAGGCATTTCTCTACTGCATTTTATGTTAAAATGTTACCAAATGGAGAAAAAACATGATAGAAAATGGTTAATATATTTAAAAGATTTTGACGAAGTATATTGTTTTTGTTGCAAATTATTCAATACAAGTTGTAGCAAAAATCAAATTAATGATGAAGGAACAAGAGATTGGAAAAATCTTAGTTCTAAACTTAAAAGTCATGAAACAACCAATGAACATATAACTAATATGAATGCATGGGTTGATTTAGAAGCAAGACTATTGAAAAGAAAAACAATTGGTAAAGATGTTCAAGAAAGAATTGACAAGGAAAAAGAATATTGGCAAAAAGTATTAATAAGAATTATTGTTATTATAAAGAATCTTGCTAAAAATAATTTAGCATTTTGTGGAAAAAAATGAGAAGATCTGTGAGGAGAGAAATGAGAAATGAGGAAAAAAAATGCAAGAACATATTCAACATATTAAAACCAATGAAATTCATAATCATTATCTTGGACATAACATACAAAATGAACTAATATTAATGCGAGCACTTGAAATAAAAAAATCAATTGTTAACAAAGTTAAGAAAGCAACGTACTTTTCAGTTATACTTGATTGTACTCCATCTGCAGGCCACCAACAACAAATGTCTCTTATATTAAGATGTGTGGATATTTCAACAAATCTAATAAAGGTAGAAGAATATTTTTTAGGATTTTTACAAGTTGACAATACCATTGGAAAAAAAGTCTTTTTAATGAACTTGTGGATGTAATTAAAACTCTTGAACTTGATATTAATAACGTAAGAGGACTAGGATATGATCATGGATCTAATATAAAAGGAAAAAAATCAAGGTGTACAAAAAAGATTATTAGAAATAAATCCTAGAACATTTTATAAACCATGTGGCTGTCATAGTCTTAACTTTGTACTTTGTGATATGACTAATTCTTGTCCTAACGCTATTTCATTTTTTGGAGTTCTTCATCGTCTTTACTCACTATTTTCTTCTTCATCTAAGAGATGAAAAATTTTACAAGATAATATACCTAATTTAACTGTTAAATCATTGTCACAAACATGTTGGGAGAGTCACATAGAAACTGTCAAAGAAATAAGATTTCAAGCTCCCCAAATTAGAGATGCTTTACTCAAATTAGCAGAAGTTTATGAAGATCCTAAAATAAAAAGTGAAGTTAAATTTTTAGCAAGATATGAATTGGAAAACTTTGAATTTTTTTTAGGCATGATTATTTGGTATGATATATTATTTGTTGTGAACATTGTTAGTAAAATCTTACAAAAGGACGATATGCAAATTGATGTTGCCATAAATCAGCTAAAAGGTCTTATATCATTGTTTGAGAATTACAGAGAAAATGGTTTTGTGTCTGCTATGATTTCAACTAAAAAGATTGCAAATGAAATGGAAATAGAACCAAAATTTCATGAAAAACGTATAATTCGTAGAAAAAATAAATTTGGTGAGAATATAATAATGAAGAGAAAATTCCATCTCCCAAAGATTCTTTTAGAATTGATTACTTTGTATATATAGTAGATCAAGCTATTTCTTCAATCACCAATAGATTTGAGCAGTTCCAATTCTATGAAAATATTTTCGGAATTTTATTTAATTTTGAAAAATTAAAATCATTAGATGATGAAAGTTTAAAAAGTTATTGTATTAATCTCGAAAATGTCTTGAAATATGATATGTTTTCTGATATTAATGGATTAGATTTACTTTTGGAGTTAAAAGTCTTAACAGAAGTTTTACACATTAAAAGAAATACTACACTTGATATACTTAATTATATTAAAAAAGTAGATTTTTTTCCGAATGCATCTGTTGCTTATAGAATTCTATTAACAGTACTTATAACTGTTGCTTCTGCTGAGAGAAGTTTTTCTAAATTAAAGTTAATAAGATCTTATTTAAGAACTACAATGTCACAAGAAAGATTAAATGGATTATCTATATTAGCTATTGAAAAATACTTGTTAGTTAAATTAGAATATAAGATTTTAATTAGTAATTTTTCATCTCAAAAAGCAAGAAGAATAAAATTTAATTGATTAGTAATTTGCATTAGTGATGGCTTGCAGTAAGGATGATAGCAAGTAGGAGCAATGATTTAAAGTTTACAAGAAGATTATGGTTGTGGCTAATGAAGTTTTAGAGCATCTTAAAGAGATGGAATTTGTGGAAGATAAAGTTAGTTAATATTCGTATGAAAATAAATAGAAATCTTTCTGACTATTTTTTTTATCTTGTTAATAATTGTTGTAATTTAAGGTATTATTGAATATAGTTGAATTCTGAGCTACTTGATGTTGTTTTGAGAGTTTTTTTGAGCTATTTAATATTCTTGTGAGAGTTGATATTTTAAAATTAGAATACCTAAAATAAAATTTCGCCTAAGGCCCCCAATTGGTTAAAGCCAGCCCTGTCAGTGCTTTTCATATTAGGACAAACTAACAGCATCTTTTATCCAGCCTAGTAGTAGTAGTAGTAGTAGTAATAATAATAATAATAATAATAATATTAATAATAATTTTAACAATAATAATAATCATAGAAATTCATTATTATTATTATTATTAACTACTATCAGAATAATAAGAATAATAAAAATAATAAAATACACTATAATATAATATAATAATATTGAGGACAAAATGGAAAATATGAAATTTGGATGGGATAAAATGGAGAGTTTAAGGAATGATAACTTACATTGTCAACCTCTCATGAGAATCAAGTTCTCATTCCTTAACTTAAAAAATATGTGGGCCCTACATATTTTATTCTCATTCTCCCTTTTATTTTAACAAATAACACTGTCAATTATTTTCATCTCAGATTTTAATTCTCTAGTCCCACAAATAAATACACTATAAATACAAGAGTTTAAAGCAAACCAAAAGTAGGTGACGTATTATCATTCCTAACAATATCACATAATTCAATAGAAAAAAGAATAATTATTTACGTTAAAAAAGATCAATTACTACAATGACAAAAGAACAATTAAGCGAGCTGCAATAGCACTCCAAAGTGTTGGGATTATGTGCTCTTTAAAGCATATTAATTAATTTATTTTTTTGAGATATTTTCAATTGCATAAACATTTTGAGTAAAGTCCATTTAATCATATTATATGTATTTATGTGACCACCATGTGGATTTACAAAAAACATAAATACAAGTTATCTTATAATTAAATAAATTAAGTTAGCAGTTGATAAATAAAGTTGAGCACTTTATTTAGGTATAGACTATAATAAATTCATTGAATGATTTGTCTTAATCATGTATGAATTTATTGATGTAGTACGACTACATTGAACATGCTTACAGATGAGATTTAATTAATTTTGTAATAATTATCAGACTTATTAAATCTCATAGGCATTGATTTTACTGTAATCTTAATCTTGACTTAGTTATGATTTCATGATTGTAATTGTTATTCCATTTGAGTTACCAATGGGCACGACACACTCTTGTAGTCAAGATTACTCGGTATCTTAGTGGGAACAATTATGAGTATTGGAGTTATAGATTAACAATATAGAATTTGTCTCATGAGTTTTCGATCATGTAATTCATATCTAGTATGTTGAAAATGATCATTAGAGAAAACTAGTAAGTATCAAGGAACAAGATGTAATTAAATTGATTGGACAATTGAGATATCGATTTAATTAACGACGTGGTACAAATGATTATGCAGTAAAGAAATTGATGTGGCATGAGTCGAATTATTATTCGAAAATACTATTCCAGATAGCATACAATTATGGGTCAATTCTAATCTTTTAATGGAGAAGATTTGGAATTAAAAAATTAGGCTAGTTTAATTACATGCCTAATTATTATAGCTATTATTGTATGTACCCATATGATCCTTGGGTTAGCTCATTTAACTGATTGTGCAGCTACTGGATTAATAAATAAGATAACTAGTTATTTGGGTTAAAAAACTAAATTATTATTTAGTGAGAGGCTTCATTTAATATGTTTGTGTGTAAGGGGTCTTGTGTTATTTTATAAATTGGGCCCTTATAACACAAGAACAATTAACGCCACTTTTGATTTTATTATTTTTTAATTTAAATCTAATGTGATTTAATAGAATTAAAAAATAAATAAATATTGAGCCTAGTGTTTCCACCAAATAGAGATATAAAATGGCTTATTTTCTCTAAAAAAAAGAGAGAGCCACATTATACAGATAAGAGAAAAATATTTTTTCTCTCTAATTTTGAAAGAAATATTTTCTCATGCTAGTTACTTTTATTGGTGATAATGACGCCCACACGTCAAGTGCAGATTAAACATGAGTCATAACCTGGATGATCATTGGTGACGGATCGTGATCTAACAAGATTGGTGGTGACGGATCGTGATCTAACAGGAGTGGTGGTGACGGATTGTGATCTGGAAGCCTAAATTAATTCAACGAAAAATCCAAAACGGATTGTTAAAGTATAATTTTTTAAATTACGAATTCCTATATGTTGTATGAGATCGGTCTTAAAAGTTTTTTTTGAGAAAAATTGATTTTTAACCAACACAAAGTTGCGTTGAATCATAGATTGAAAATAGGGCTCCTTATTAAATTATATTATTTTAAATAGTTATAATCCGCAAGTAGATTAAATAAATAATAAAATAATATTCATTAAATTGTTAAAATAAGCAACCCGCATTTGAAAAGAATAAAATAAAGTTAAATAAATTTCTGCGCCACGTCATATTTAACAGTCACTGTTAAAGGTGCCGATAAAATATATTGTTTTGATATCCTGATTGGGAAAACACTCCTCAACATTATCAATAATGTTATATTGTTATGCTTACAAAATTAAATACAAAGTATGTATCCTATGTGATTGTTGATCGCCACGTATTAATCTATAGTTAACTTTATTAGTTCATGGTTAATGTGTTAATTAGAAACATCAGTCATTTGATAATATATGTACATTGTAACTCAATTTTTATTTGCAAGGTTCAACTATTTTTTATCTCGAAATATGAAAAAGGTATATTATTTTATTCAAAATTTTTAGTTTTAGATATAAATAAAATTTACTAAGACTGAAATGAAATATAATTAAATCATAAGTCCTGTTTAATTGGTTATTTTTTAATATCTCATTTCAACTAAAATTTAAAATTAAAAAAAATCATCATTACAAGAATATGATTTAGTGAGCTTTTGGACACTTGAATGCGTGACAAAATTATTTATTTATTTTATAAATAATATTTAAATCATAAATTAATTAGACTGCCTTACACTGTTACACAGCATTGTCGCGGTGCCGCCTATCATAAGATTAACCGTGGATCATTATTCCATCATTACATTTTTATATTTAATTTTTTTAGTAAAATTTTGAAACACGTGGACGTGCATGGCCCATCTTTAATACTTGTGAAATCCCACTATGCGCGGGACACGTGGACTTGCAGGGCCCGTCTTCAACATTTGTGGTAATCGGGCAACAAACAACACACAACTTTCCCCGGATCACCACCACGGTCAATGGCCTTACATTTGCTGTCAGTCTCCAGCATCTCACCGATCGGTTATTTTATCATCATTTAAAGGAAACATCATACACGTTACCCGACCACTCCAGGCAGGCTGCCCGCACTGACGATCCGCGCTCTTTCTCAAATATTATTTTTTCCCCTCAAATACTTATTGTTTTTTTAAAAGCAAAATCAAAATTTCTCTCCCTTTGCAATAAAAACCCTAATTAGCAATCCTCTCTTTCTTTTTACCCCAAAAAATAAAATCTCAAACCCTAGTTTTTCTCTCTCCTCTCTGATGGCGACGGCGCGAGAAGAGAGCGCTAACGGAGCCGGAGGCAAGTTCAAAAAGCGCCCCTTTCGGAGGTCCACTCAAGCGACGCCGTACGATCGCCCTCCAACGGCTCTGAGAAATCCCACTGCCAATGTTAATATCAATAACAACAACAATGGCTGGTTGTCGAAGTTGGTTGATCCAGCGCACCGACTCATTGTTTCTAGCGCTCACCGTCTCTTCGCTTCTGTTTTCCGTAAGCGCCTGACTCCTCCTCCGCCGCCGGCGCCGCCGGAACCAGGTTAGTGTTCTCTTTTTTCATTTTTTGGGATATTGGATTCTGTTCTTCTCTCTCTTGTTGTTTGCTGTAATTTAATTAGCGGGAATTGCTTGTTTGCAGTGTTTGATTCGAGAAGTTAGGTTTTTTTCCCGCCCTGTATTTACATTTAATAAATTTCTAAGCTTACCCGTTTAGTCCATTTAGATTGTAATATGTGATGTACAAAATTTTTGTTTTGTTTAATTTTAGGAAACTACAAGTTTAGGTTTTGTCATGTCCTTCCAATAAGCATTAGATTTACATTCCTGATGTGGTGGGAATTTTTTAAATGTTGTGCTGGTAGCTGTTCCTATAAATGCTATTGTGGAAACTTCTGG
This sequence comes from Citrus mangshanensis, assembly GCA_030449895.1. Lineage (NCBI taxonomy): Eukaryota > Viridiplantae > Streptophyta > Magnoliopsida > Sapindales > Rutaceae > Citrus > Citrus mangshanensis. The sequence continues at coordinate 2,024,744 of JASUUJ010000371.1, forward strand.
CTTGCTAATGAACCTGTGGTTTGTTCGTTTAGGTTTATGTGTATTTTTTTAATCATGTTTGAAGCAATTTAATTGGATCCTAATCACATATGATTTTTTTATATTAACAGAGGCAAACAGTGAAGCAACAAATATGGACCAAGAACAAGTTGCCACAGTAAGCTTGCCTTACTCCATCTGTCCGTTGCTATTTCTTGCGCCTACTTCCTTCCTTCCTTTTTCTTTTGAATTAGAATATAGCTTGTATAATGGTTTGCTTTCCATGTGTCATTTACATATGCTTCTAAAATCATTTGCTTATCACTTTTAATTTTCTCTGTGAATGACCGGATTAATTGAAGGACTGGTGTTGATTAATGTTTTATGATTATATGGGATGTTGTCTGTTTCAATCTCCAATCTGCTGATTTGTAGTATTCCAGAGTAGAGTTGTCTACTAGTACCTTTAGTAACTACTGAGTGAGCAGTTTTAAGCTTAGAAGTATTTGTTACAGCATTTATAACACTGAGATATAGAAATGTAGGTTATTGCTGCACAGATGGGTATAATTTTTGTGATGGAAATTTTTTTTTTTAAATCTTCTAGGCAATCAGTTGTCAATGATCTTGTTTATCCTTTTTTGTCTTTTCCTTTTCTTTTTGCAATGATATGCAGGATATTGTTTAGAGTGTGTTCTACAGTGTTAGAATATTAACCCTGCACAATGAAATCTGTTTGATATTTCTTTTGTTTTGTTGCATGCAAAAATATGCCACAAAAGGTTCATGCAGGTGTTCAAGGAGCCATTGGTAGTCGTGATGATCTTAATAATAGTTCTGATAATGGTGGGCTTAGTGAGGTGGAGCAAATTCTGAAGCAAAAGACATTTTCGAGGCAAGTCACTCCAGTAACAAGTTTAAATTGACTTCAAATGGAAGGCTCTTTATTAAATTATGTGGTCATGCTCATAATGGAGTTTTTTTTTTTTGGGTAATTGTTTTTATTACACCGGCTTCTTTGCCCATAAAGATTAAATCTTTCATAAAGTTTATTTATTAAGTTCTGACATGTTAATTGATTTGAAAGCTTACCCCAATTTGTGGACCTGTATTGTATTATTTTTTGCTGAGGCAATATACAGCCACCATGAACTTTTATGTGGAACTTTTTGTTGTTGCCAATATAAAATGAATTTTGGTTGGTTTACAGGTCAGAGATTGATCGATTAACTGCACTTTTGCAGTCTAGAACTGCTGAAATTCCTGTCAGATATGAGCAGAAAAGCCATGAAGCAATCCCTTCAAACTCCATGGTACTTCATAACAGAAAGGAGGCACCGTTGGATACTCCAGTCAAGGAGAACGGGATTGGAAATCAAGTTATTTCAACACCTGTTGTGAGTTCAACTGTAGGAAAGCTTGCCACTACCTTATGTCTCTCATGGTTTTCTTAGTTACAAGTTCTATTTGGTAGTGTTGTTGATCTCCTTCAGGAAAATAGTTAGAAACTAAAAATATCGTGTTTAATCAAGAGGCAATGGTGGTTTGGATAATCCTGTTTTCACATTTTTGTGGCTGTAATGGCTGTAGGTCCGTGATGAGGATATTGCCTCACCTGCAGATCTTGCAAAAGCTTACATGGGCAGTAGGCCTTCGAAAGTGTCCCCGTCAATGCTAGGTGTGCGTGGCCAGGCATTCAGAGAAGAGTCAACTGTGTTGAGCAACCAACTATTTCCTTCTGCATCACCTGTTATGTCACTTGTTCCAAGATCTTCTGGCCGTGCTGCGGTTCCTGAAAATGGTTTTATGACTCCAAGATCTCGAGGCAGATCTGCAATATACAATATGGCTCGAGCACCATATTCCAGAGTTCATTCAGCTACTACCTCCAAGGTCTATCTGCGGCTGAAATTCATATCTGATTTATAGTTTTGATGTCTACTATTTTGCAAGTTTTTTATTTTTCTGCATCCATGTTACAGGGTTCTGGCCTCACAACTGATTCTGTTGCGGGCCCATCATCATCTCAAAGCACCTTGGAGAAAAACAGACTGACTGGTTCTAAACAAGGGGTATAAATTTTTTTCTTTAACCTTATTTGGAGTCCCTTTTAAGTTGATATCTCTGAATGTTTGCTTCTTTATTTTGCAGTCTCTAAAACGCAGAAGTTCAGTCCTGGACACTGATATAGGCTCTGCTGGTCCTATACGTAGAATTTGCCAGAAACCTAACCTTCTATCTTCTAGAACCTTGAATTTGCCAGCTTTTGGAAGTCCTCTCTCTGTGCGGGGAAGTGGTGTTGCTGATGCTTTTCAACACGCTTCGTCCTCTTTGCAGAATCCAGCTTTATCACGTGAAACAAATCATGGTCTCACAAAAATGTTAACAGAAAATGGGGATAACAGTATTCCTAGTACAAGTTCTACCCCCATTCCCTCCAAGTCTAGTGAGATGGCTTCAAAAATATTGCAGCAGCTTGATAAGCTGGTCTCATCAAGGGAGAAATCACCTGCAAAGTTGTCATCATCTATGCTATGCGGACCAGCTCTTAAAAGCCTGGAGAATGTTGATTCCTCGATTTTTGTGGAGAATGTTCAAGATGAGAATAGGTCACATGGTTCACTTGACGATCCATTACCTGAAGTTAGAGGTTCTTCATCCCAAAAGCGGGACAAGGTCCATGAAAATGGTCCTACGAAGACCTCTTCTCCCAAGTTGATTCCTGCTACTGATGGTGTAGATGCTGCTGGAAGCATTAAGAATAATTTGTGTAGTACTAAAACGATAGATTTTTCCATTACAAACTCTACTGCCCATCCCCATCCTCAAAAGAAGAGTGCTTTCCAGATGAGTGCACATGAGGTATGTTTGTTTTAGGTTCCATCTCATCTTTTGTTTATGCTGTTAACTATTTGATGTCACTGTTGGGTCTTTTTCTTTTGTCATTTGACTGTTTATAAGATCTGAAGTTACCTGTTCCTATCCAATTTTATCCTTTAAGTTGTGTTCTCACTCTCTAGATCAGAATTTCTTTTTGTACTAAACCAAAATTAATTTTTAGACCATCCTGAGATTACTGAATATGGATGAATCAACAATATCAACAGTGTCTTAATTATCCAATTTGATGGATCATAGCCTCACAACTCCACCGCCACAAGAAAATTAATAAAAGCATACAAAAATTGAGGGAAAAAAAAGGAGGAAGAAACTTTTTGGTCATGTAAGTGAGCCATCAATTGGCATTTGCTATATTGTTGTGAATTTCTCTAGAGGGAACTGAGGATTTAGACGGTCAACCTAGTGTTATCCTTGTGGATCAGGGATTGCAGAAGACTGGGCAACTGGGATCCATAAGGAAAAGGCATATTTCCTGTATCATTAGATCAAAACTTTTATTCTAGTCAAAGTGATTTGTTACTGCCCTGTAGGATTATCTGGAGCTGGATGATGATGATTCTAATGGGCCTCCTTCAATGCCCTCGGCTGATGGGAATGGAAGAGACAAGCCGACTGCCTCTTTGGATAATAAGACCACTGTTTCTGAGTCCATCACAGTAGATAAGTCTCCAGCTCAGTCTGACATTAGGGAAAATAATGATGAAGCTGTTGCTGCTGGAAAGGGCCCTGTGTTTGCCTTTTCAACCATGCCTTCTCCTAGTATGACTGCACAGCCAGCTGAGATAGCCACTCTGTCAACCTTGACCTCTGATAAGGCTGCTAACAAATCCAGCAGTTCTCCTATATTTAGCTTCGGGGAGAAATTTGCTTCACCCAAGGAATCAAATGCTGTTTCTCCCACATTCAGCACTGGTGTGACAAATGTTGACAAGGTTCCCCAGTTTACTAGTGGCTCCTCGTTGTCTGTAATCAGTGATCCTCCAACCTTAAAATTTGGTGCCCCATTGAATTCAAAGCCAGAAAGCTCAACCAGGTCAGTGTACATCTTATTGCTTAGGAAGTCATAGTTTTAGATCGTGTTTATTCATTTTTTAATTATTTATTATGTTGTGGCAATTTTCATTGATGATTATGATCTCACTTTTCGTACATTGATTTTGTTCCTTTCAGGATCAGAAAATATAATTTATTAATCAAGATATTACTTTAATATTGTATTTTCAAAATATAATTTTCCACAGCAGTCAAATGCTCAAATGCTTACGAGAGATTTTAAATTTTGACAATGTTGCAATTGCATCTCTCTAGCCAATATTTTCTAGATAATGATAGGCTGAAACATTAAGATGAATTAAACATTCTTCTCATGTGCTTGCCACCTGCAAGTTGATTTTGCGGTGATAGTGTTTTTGATCATTATGTCTGCATGCTAATTTAACTTCTAGACCTGAAGTTAATAATATATGTAAATTACTGATATCATTGATCTTTAAAACATGATAAGTTTTTGTTTGAACCTTCTCTGCGAGTAGACATAAAATATCACAGTTATGACTGCCTAAATATTTTATCAATTCATCTTGAGATTTGATTAATAATGTGATAGATGATGTGAGAATTTTGACTTATTGTTAATGCACCTGCTGGGGGCCTGTGTATTCTACTCATGATACAACTCTGTTCAGCTTACATAGATAGTATTGGCTTTAATTTAGGTTCTGACATGATACCACCATTATTATTTTTGACATATTGAACTGTCTTCTTTTCTTTAAAGACTATTTATTGTTCTCTCACTGCCTCCCCTCACGACAACAGTTTGGACTTTTTGTGTATGTAATCACTGTTATTTAGGTGGGCAATTTTTATATCAATGCTGTTGTCCAAAAATTTTAAGAACTTTTATTTAAACCTATTAACTTTTTTGCTTAATGTGCAGCCTTGCTTCTGCTGCTGTTGCTGCCGCTGAGTCTGTAACAAAAGTGCCTGAATCAGATACACCTGATAATGGAGTTAGGACATCTGAAATTCCTTTGGCTGCATCAGTATCACCATCAACTTCTAGCATTTTCTCCTTTGGGGCACCTTCTAATAGTTCAACTTTAAACAATGGATCACTTGCTTCATGCCCATCTTTAACCTCTTCTCCAACACAAACTTTGTTTTCCAGTTCTGGTTTCAATCAGAACTTGTGTAGTAGCTCCACTGTATCTTTTCCAACCTCCAACAATGGTGCCTCTTCCATAACCACTTCCTCAGCTACAGCATCTATTGCTGCTGCTCCTGTTTTCCTGTTTGGATCATCTCCATTTCCATCAACCTCAATCTCACCTATGGCAGCTACTTCTGGCATAGAATCAACAGAAGGCAAGAAAAATGACACAAGCTCTGGTAATTCTACCAGCTTGCTCTTTGGCAGTTCATCTGCATTTGCTGGCACAGGTAGCAGTACTTCCACTGCCACGTCATTAGCAACTACAGGTGCTGGAACCAGCATCTTTGGTGGTACATTGACAACCTTTTCAACCACTGTAAGTAGCACTTTTGGTGGTACATCATCAGCAACTACAAGCACCGGAAGTAGCATTTTTGCTGGCGCATCTCCACCAATTATGAGCACAAGTGTTAGTAGTTTTGGTGGTACATGTTCTACGGTTGCAAACACAGGAAGTAGCATTTTTGGTTTTGGTGCTGGGGCCCCTACTTCAGCTGCTACCAGCCAGGGTTTAGCTTCTAGCCCTTTTGGTGCTTGTAATGCTCAGGCAACTGTCAATGCGACTAGTGTTGCGTCTACAACTCAGACCATACCTATGCAATTTGGTTCAATTGCATCGTCTTCATCATTTGGTTTGGCTACAAATCCTTCCTTTTCCTCTAGCAGTTCTATATTTGGTTCTTCAACTTCTGTGGCAGCACCATTTGGTTCAGTTCCGTCATTTGGATTAAGTTCTTCTGCTTCATCTTCAGAAGCCAATTCAATTAGCTCAAGCAGTGGTACTACGACCAATGTTTTTGGTTCCAGTTGGCAAAGCCCTAAGATGCCAGTATTTGTCTCCGCGTTTAACTCTACGTCTCCCTCAACTGTATTTTCATTTGGAGCATCTGCATCTTCTACCACTAGTAGCAGTGCTCCAGTGTTCGGGTTATCCACCAATGCCTCGTCAAGTTCCATGTTCCCATTTACCTCAGCTGCAACAGCCACCTCATCACAGCCTGCCTTTGGTAATTCAAATACTGTGTTCCCATTCAGTTCTGCTCCCTCAAACAATAATGATCAGATGAGCATGGAGGATACCATGGCTGAGGATACAGTTACTACATCCACGCCTGCCTTTCCAGCTACACCCGCCGTTCCAGCTTTTGGTCAGCAACCCATACCTCCTTCGTCTAGTTTTGTATTCGGTTCAACCCCTTCAACAGGAGCAAATACTTTTCAATTTGGAAGCCAACAGAATCCGACTCCCCAAAACACTTCTCCGTTCCAACCTTCAGGTAGTTTAGACTTCAATGCTGGAGGGAGCTTCTCATTGGGCACTAGTGGTGGTGACAAGTCCCAGAGAAGAATGGTGAAAGTCCGTAAACAACGGAAGAAGTAATTCATCAATTCACGAGGAAACAGGTTATTTGCAAATGCTGGAAAAATGATGTAACGGAGAAGATTGACCACGAGTTTTGTGGCTGGTTGGTCAGCGAGAGTGGTTTGTTGCTGGCAAAAGTAGTCGGCTGCATCAGGCTCTGGTAGCCAATGCCTATTCTATTCTCTTCTTTTTTTTTCTACTGGACGAGTTTTATTGTTACAATGCATATGATTTGTCACAATTTTGTATTAATCTCCTTAGAGAATTCAAGAACATCCGTGGTGTATTTTAGTTGATGATAGGGCTTTAGGTGGTTGTATCCTAGTAGATCCCGTTTTCTGTACTCGTGTCATATGTAACATAAAAGAAATGTAATGAATCTTATGGTCAGCACTCTTGAATTTTAATTTGCAAATTTTCCCTTTCTCCTTTTCTTTGAAATTGCCTTTTGCCTTTTTCGGTTCTAGCTACGTAAATACCTACCAAGTACCTGTTTTTAAGAACATCTTTCAGATGATCAGATCCAATAACAACGGTTGACAAACACGACACATCGCATGATCACATGAACGACGCAATCATGCAACAAGTTTTAATATTTTAACAGCTATATTACATCACATTTTGGACCATTTTTCTCTCAAATTCTTAAAAGAAAATAAATATGTAAAGCAACAGATTGAATGTCACAAAATTGATAGGATCACTACTGAGCCATGGTACCTCGGAGCATAATCCACAAGAACGAAACAACTTTTGGCTTCAATGAAAACATGAATGACTAAAAAACAGAATGAATTGGCTTCAATGCTTTGATTTTCTTACTGAAATGCCTCCCAGAAGATTCGGTCCTGATGGTTGCGTAGGCAAGAAAATCAAACAGAACATATGAGAAGCAACAAACCCCATCACGGAAATATTATCCAGGAAAAGGTCAGCACCTTTGAAATGGATTTCCATTGACGGCAAGAAACCATTAGCATTGGCATTAGCTTCTGGTGTAATATAGCATAGCAAAGATCAGACGGTACATGCAATACTTCTACAGGATAAAAGCCTTGCATTAAAAAGCAACCGAAAATTTCTCTTTTCAAAACTTCATATGCCTCAGGAACAGGAAGAGAAGCCAATACTTTGAATTTTGTTGAATCTCCAATATCATAATCTCTTTCAAATGATACTTTTGAAAAAAGTACAGAAACTAAAAAGGAGAGAAAACTAATCAACTAAAATTTTTCAAATACAAACACCAGTTTCTAATTACGTAAGTAAATTAGTTTTGTTGCTTTTAAGTATTTCATTTACTAATTTATTATAGGATAGAGAAAAAGAAATCTTAGATAAAAGAAGAAAGCAAATTAAACATTAAAGAGAGAAGAGAGAAAATTATTAATGAAATTAACAACTCATATCATTTAATCTTAGAAAAATTTTAAAATGCATCAGAGCTAATACAACTAGTATAACATGTGTAATTGAATTTAATATAATCACCACTTGCATCTTAATATACATGTACACATATTATAATATCATTTACTTGTTGTATGACTGACATGATACCTCTAATATGTATTCTAGAATTTCTACTAATCTTAACCCTTCATTTCAATCTAATCTAGTGGTTAAAAACTGAACCTGCCCCTATACATATGAACTCATTAATGATTGTTTACTTCTGCTTACTTCACTAAATAAGGGTGAGAACCGAATTTAGAAATGAATAATGAGAGACTGATTCCCTAGGGACGGGAATCAGTTTGCCACTCTCGAGAGTTCTAATTCTACTTCATTAACTTTTTAATATTCCTAAAATGCCCTCCTTAAAAATGAAAAATATACATACAAAAAAAATCCCTAAGCCTAACGCATTGAAGCTCCATCCAACTAAATGCCATCACAGCCAAACCTGATCGTCGCTACCAAACTCAACACCATCCTCATCATTGTTAGTCTGTCAACCGTGGAGCAGCAGTTGGTTGTCGGTTTCATCTATGTTTGGGCCGGTTTTTTCTCCGTTCATCGACGCCAATCATCTATACCGCACGATCTTCACCGTTCATCTTCACTACCAATCTCAAGCATCTTGTCACTGTATTCACTGTTGTAGGTAATGATCTGGCCATTGTGGTATTGAGGCACAACTTTGATTTATTAATGGTTTCTTTACACATTCTTTGATCGATGTATGTATATATGTATCCATATGTGTGTTTTTGTCTCTATGTGTGTGTGTATTTCATAATCTTGTGTAATTGGTGAAACAATTTCAATGGCTTCAAAACGACTTCTGTAATGTGTGTTTTGATGTGTATAATCAACACTCATTGAAACGACTTCATGCGTTGCCGTTTCTAATTAAATGAAGCACATGAGATGCACGTGAAGAAGGAAGTAAGGATTCAGGTTGTTAGAAGTCGTTATAATACGTGTATTGAGTACTAGAAAGTGTATATTTATAAAGGAAGCTAGGATGCACATGAAGAAGGAAGCTAGGATTCAGGTTGTTAGAAGCTGTTATAACGCATGTGTTGAGTACTAGAAAGTGTATATTTATAAAGGAGAAAATCATCATTTTACACTCCAAGTCTCACTAACATCCATACTTTTATGTATCTAAGTCCCTTGTGATTTAATTATGTGTGTTTTATTATAATTAAGTATTTTATGTATTTTAGGGGGTATCATGGTCAATTCACAATGAACGAGAGATCATATGGTAAAACAGACAATAATTCTGAACTCAAGACAGTCGAAAATCTTAGGAAGAGCATAAAAAGATAAACGACATTGTTCACATGTACGATATTATTCATGACATTGTTCACATATACGGTGCAATGACATGACATTGACTGCTGACGTGACATTAACCGATGATGTGGCAGTACTCGATTGGACAAATGATGTGGCATTGATTGCTAATGTGGCGTTGACTGATAACGTGGTTTGACCGATGATGTGTCACGATCCTATTGGACTAAAATAATTATGTGGAGTTGACCGTTGACGTGGCAGTATGTTAGTGGACCGAAAAAACTACGTACGGTACATACATATACACGGAATGACAGCCATGATGATGTGTTCTATCAAATCATAACTTGCCACGTGGCGCAATCTTGAGCGTCCAAATTGTTTTAATTTGATAGCCATGATTTACTCATTGTATGTATAAATAGGGAGCTCCCCCCTAATTTGACACCCCTGAATTCATTTTTTAGCTCCATTTTCTGTAATTCCTTCTCTATCTTGTATTTTCTATGTATTTTAATAAATTCTCATTTTACCCCTAGTTCAATTATGAGTAGCTAATTTTCTTTCAAGCTTGGGTTGAAGGTAAAGTCTCAAGATGTTCCATGGGCTTAATTTGGTAAATTTACTTTCTCTTCCCCTCTGATTTATGTGGATGTTTTGACTTTTTGTTAACAGATAATAATACTTTTGCCTAAATATTGCACTGGGTAACCGTCTCCCTAGTGCAAAGTTATTACTATTTGACACGATAAGCTCTTAACACCATATTGATTAGAGTGTGGTTCATGAGGAGTGGAAACCCCCTTCATGATTTAATTGGCACCAATAAGGAATATTAAGCCCAGGGTGCATGTTGAATACGGATCCAGAGACCCAACCTTTTCATTTTAATAGTTTTCACTTTGATTGATTCCCCCACATTTTCATTTAAATTTTAGGATAATCTAAATCACTTCCACCACAAATCCAACCACCTACTTAGAAAATTAACTTTACACGCAATTAAAATCCACCTCCTCGTGGGATCCACACTCGTCAATATTGATCTATTCTACAATAGATTCGCACACTTGCGAGTTCAATAAAATTTGCACAACAGCGTGCCTTACACGTGGTTTCTAGAAATTACATCTTGGTTGTTACAAGCTACTGAATGCAGTTGATTCTGGTGCAACAAACAGAAGTTACATTGAGGAGTATATAAGGGAATTGAGACTTTGTGATTAAAGGTTAATATCCAATGAAATGTACTCTGAAAAGCCTTTGTACTTTGATGAGCAATTAATGAAAGGCATGTCGCTTTGTTCCTCCGTGGCTCATTAGTTGAACCACGTTATCTTCCTTTCTTCTTTAATTCTTAGTTCCTTGTTTATTTAAAATTCTGATCTCTTCTTTGTTCTTAAATCATTATCATCTTGGTTCGTAAACAATCTTGGTCAAGATTTCATCAAATCATCTTTATAGCATCTGGTTGATTTGAATTAAAGGTCTTGGGCAGCAGCTGAAGGTGTCAAGGCACCAGAGCCCTTCAGTTGTTACAATTGGTATAAGAGCATGGTTCTTTAATTATATTCAAGTATAGCTAGCCCTAAAGTTGATTTGGAGAAATTTACAAGCAAGAATGATTTCAATATATGGAAAGTCAAGATTGAGGCTTTATTGATAACTCAAGGATTGGGAGATGCTTTAGAACCAGTCACCAAGAAAGAGGGAAAGGAAACATCATCATCACTGACACGACAATAGGCTGTTGATATTGATAAAAAGGCAAAAATCACAATAATTTTGATTCCTAGAGACTCTGTTATCAGAGAGGTTGCCAATAAAAAAATAGTGGTTGATTTGTGGGCAAAACTTAAAATAATTTACATGACCAAGTCTCTTGCCAACAGACTTCATATCAAGAAAAGAATGTTTACTCTAAAAATGGTTGAGGGATCCTATCTTGATAATCATATTGACGAATTTAATAGAGTTTGTGGCACTTTGGAGACCATTGACGAAGGTCTCAGTGATAAAAGTAAAGCGTTGCTCTTGGTAAGCTCTCTTCCACCATCATATTCTAATTTTGTGGATGCCCTTATGTATGGAAGACAAACCTTATCATTAGATGAGGTTAAGGTAGCCCTGAATACAAGAGGGTTACAAGAAAAATCAAGGAGTATGGAAAGTGGAAAAGGGTTAACAATAAAAAATGAGGATTGACAAGAATGAGGTAAAGAAAAAGAAGCAGTCCAAAACTATAACCAAAGCCAAAGAACTTAAAATGCTTTAAATGCCATAAGGAAAGACATTTCAAGAAGGATTGCGTTGAAAGAAAGAACAAGAGGAGGGAGCAAAATGGAAATGCATCTACTGTTGAAGAAGAAGAATATTATAAGTCAGCAAGTGTGTGTGTGTGTGTTGCCACTGAGGACATACAAAAGGGTAAGTCGATTCTTAACTCTGATTGTACCTTTCATATGAGTCTATACAAAAATTATTTTTCTAGTTATCATGAATTTGATAGAGGAAGAGCGATGATGAGAAATAATTAAGTGTATAAAATCATTGGGATGGGTAAAATCTATTTTAAGCTGAATGATGGGTCCATTAGAGAAGTTAGACAGGTTAGGCATATTCTAGACCTCAAAAGAAATTTGATTTCTTATGGAATGATGGATCAATGGGTTGTAAAATTAAGCTTGAATCAGGTGAGCTGAAGATTCTCAATGGAACACTGGTTATGAAAGAGACTAGAAAGAATGAGGTATATATCTTAGATAGGGAGGCTGTAATAGGTGCCTCTAATGTCATTGAAACTACCAAGAAGGACATTACAAAGTTATGGCATTTAAGGCTTGGACATATGAGTGTTAAGGGTCTAAAGGAGTTAGAAAAGCATGGTGTTTTGGGTAGTGATAAGATTGAGGAGTTAGTTTTTTGTGAAGATTGTATCCTAGGAAAATCAACTAAGAACAACTTCAAGAAATCTATATATAAAACCACTGATATCTTGCAATATGTATATTCATATCTATGGTGGCCATCTCAGGTACCATCTTTGGGTGGGAATAGTATTTTAGGACTATAATAGATTATTACTTAAGGAGCGTTTGGGTCTATGTGTTGAAAAGTAAAGATTAGATGTTTAGGAAATTTAAAGAGTGGAAAGCTCTGGTAGAAAACCAAACTGGAAAGAGGGTTAAAAAGCTAAAGACAAATAATGGCCTTGTATATTGCAATCAAGAATTTGACAGATTCTATGCAAATGAAGAGATTACAAGACATAGGTCAGTAAGGTTAACCCCACAATAAAATGGATTAGTTGATAGGTTGAACAAGACTTTAATGGATAAAGTCAAATGCATGATGATACAATAACAGCTTCCTAAGGGGTTATAAGCAGACACCTTGCTGACAACCTATCTGTTAGTGAATCTTAGCATATATGTTGCAATTGATTTCAAAACACCATTTGAATTGTGGTCTGGAAAACCTGGCAACTATAATAACCTTAAAGTCTTTGGATGTCATGCTTATGCACAAGTTAAGCAAGGTAGGCTATACAAAGCTCATATAAATCAAAGGGGCAGAAGGCTATGAATGAAAAAATAGAGTCACTACTTAAGAACAACAATTGGGACTTGGTAAAGAAACCTAAAGGAAAAAAGGTAGTTGAGTGTAAGTGGATTTTCAAGATGCAAGAGGGCTTGGCAGCTGATGAGCCTAGGAGATTTAAAGATAGGATAGTAGCAAAAAGGTATACACAGAGAGAATAAGTTGATTTTAAGGAAGTTTTCTCATTAGTGGTTAGACATGCTTCAATATGGGTGTTATTAGCTTTAACTGCAGTATTTGACGTGGAGTTTGATCAACACGATGTCAAACGGTTTTTTTATACGACATATTATAAGAGGAGATTTTGATGACTCAACCTGAGGGGTATGTAAGCTTTAAAAACCCTGATTATAACTACTTGTTGAAGAAGTCACTATATGGCTTGAAACAATCCCCAAGGTAATAATACCTCAGGTTTGATGAGTTTATGGTCTCACATGGACTCATGAGGTGCAATTTTGACTGTTGTGTATACTACAAGTAGGGAAATTCATATCATCACATATACCTGTTACTATATGTAGATGATATGTTGATTGTTTGTAAAGTTAGGGAACAACCTTAAAACATATGATGAACTCTGAGTTTGATATGAAGGATTTAGGTCATGCCAAGAAGATTTTAGACATGGAAATTATAAGAGATAGAAGAAAGGGAACTATGTTTCTATCTCAGAAAAAGTACTTGGAAAAGGTACTTGACACCTTTAGGATGAACTGCTGTAAACTTGTGTTGACACCCCTAGCCTCACACTTTAAAATTTCTATTTAAACTTTCTAGTCAACAATGCCCAAAGAAAAGTATGAGATGTCAAAAATACCTTATGCAAATGATGTAGGGTGAATGATGTATGCAATGGTCCTCACAAGACTAGATATTTCACATGCTTTAAGCTTAGTAAACAAGTATATGGTATTACCTGGAAAAGAACATTAGAAATTAGTTAAGTAGGTGATGAGATATCTAAATGGAACCTTGGATTATGGGCTGATGTATAGAAGGACAAAAGGAGCCAATAATGCTAGTTTATGGGGGTATGTTGACTTTGACTTTGATAGAGATTTAGACAAGGAAAGGTCATTAACTAGATACATGTTCATGCTGAATAGTTGCCTAATAAGTTGGAAAGCAAGCCTGCAACATGTTGTTGCCTTATCAACAACAAAGGCTGAGTACATAGCAGCCTCAGAAGTTGTTAAAGAGGCATATAGCTTAAAGGTTTGATCAGTGAATTGGGTATATCTCAAAAAGTTGTTGATATTCACTACGATTGCTCAAGTGCCATCTATTTGAGCAAGAATCCATCTATTGTGATAGCTCAAGATTAAGCTACATTTTATAAGAAATGCAGTATCATCAAGGGGAGTTGTGAAAATAGTGAAGGTACGTATCAGCAACAATCTTGTTGATATGCTAACAAAGGTGGTTCACTAAGTTCAAGACTTGCTTGGACATAGTTGGGTTGTGCAGATTTTGAATTTGCATGATCTTGAGGAGAAAAGTGATTAGGGATGAATTGTTTCAAGGTGGAGATTTGTTGTGTAACTGGTGAAACAATTTCAATGGCTTCAAAACGACTTTTGCAATGTGTGTTTTGATGCGTCTAATCAACACTCATTCAAACGACTTCATGCATTGCCGTTTCTAATTAAATGAAGCACATGAGATGCACGTGAAGAAGGAAGCTAGGATTCGGGTTGTTAGAAGTTGTTATAATGCTTGCCTCACACGTGAGATTCTGGAAATTGCATCTGGGTTGTTATAAGCTGCTGAATGCAGCTGATTCTGATGCAACAAACTGAAGTTACACTGAGGAGTGTATAAGGGAATTGAGACTCTGTGATTAAGGGTTAATATTCAATGAAAGGCTTGTCGCTTTGTTCCTCCGTGGAATGTAAGCTAATGAGAATTAGCTGAACCACGTTATCTTTCTCTGTTCTTTGATTCTTAGTTTCTTGTTCATTTACGATTTTGATCTCTTCTTTGTTCTAAAATCATTATCATCTTGGTTCGTAATCAATCTTGGTCAAGATTTCATTAAATCATCTTTATAGCATCTGGTTGATTTGAATTAAAGGTCTTAGGAAGCAATTGAAGGTGTCAAGGCGCCAGAACCCTTCAACTGCTACACGTAATGTATTAAATCTCATGGTTTTTAAAATTTTCTTACACTTTAAACACTTTAAATCATGGATTGAGAATATATATATATATATTATTTATTTATGAAAGCTGTAAAATCGTTTCTTGAACACCCACAACTAATCAACTCTCCTTGCCTCTGTAACTGTAACTAACTATCTATTTTTTTTCTCTTTTATTTAAATAGAATAGAGCTCGCGTCACTTATGTTTCTCAAAAAGTAGCTCAGAAATATTGTGTACCTTTAAGCACCCATAATTAATTGACTTCCGACATTATTTCAAATTAAGTTGCGTTAACTTAACAACTTCCATTTATGGATTCAGGTAATTTTAATTTGCTTCTGACTGTGAAATATTTCATGTTTTACAACATATTGGCTCTAGTATTATTAGCTTCTTGAGGATAGTACAAATATTTGGATGTATCACATGTTCATTGTTATATTCTCATTATCTTATGTTCTGTAATCCGTAATGAGAATTGTTACTTTCGATTTTATGTACAATTTGATTTGATTTATATGGTCACAGAAATCTTGGGCATCAACAGGATCATCTGTAAGTTTGGCTTATTATGTGGGTCTGATTAAGAGAAAGAGAAGGCTGTTATTTTAAGATACTTTTTTTCTTAATCTATCTTTAGGGTCCAGTTATAGTACCATAATGATACCATACTACAGCTGGATTCGATAATTAAATTCAATTATAATGATAATTATAGACTGAATTCAATAGTTGAATTCAACTATAATATGATACCGCTGTGTTACCATAATTTTACCCCAATCTTTAACCACCGCATACAAACAATGTCATGTCTGATTTCTTGAACGCCGAACTATTCCCAATACCTAGAAATTATTATTTATGATGTCGGGCACGGCTATGATACAGGGACTCAAAGTCCCTGCATCATAGAGGGGGTCAATTTGTTGACCCCCTAGTTGTTTGGCACCAAACAACTTTATGATTTTTTTTTTGCCATTAATATGTATTTTTTTAAAAAATAAATTAAAATATAAAATATAAATAATAAATAAATTTTAAAATAATAATAATAATAAATAAAAAAGGATAAGTAAAGTAAAAATAAAAAAAATATTTTTTATTAAAAATAATTTAAAAAACAAAGTAAAATGTTAACATAAAGATAAAATTTGAATTTATTTTCTATGAAATATGTCTCATATTTAACGTTTCAAGTTTCATATTTTATGTTTTATGTTTCATGTAATAATTTTTCAAATACCCCAAATTTTTTCTTTTTTGCCCCCGTTTCATGTTTACGTTCCACGTTTCATGTTTGTTGTTCTACGTTTCATGTTTGACGTTGTATGTTCATATTTTATGTTCATTTATATTTTAAGTAAGATGTTTTATGTTTTATGTTTCATGTAATAATTTTTCAAATACCCCAAATTTTTTCTTTTTTGCCCCCGTTTCATGTTTACGTTCCACGTTTCATGTTTGTTGTTCTACGTTTCATGTTTTCTGTTCTACGTTTCATGTTTGACGTTGTATGTTCACTTACTTTTATGTTCATTGCATATTTTAAGTAAGATGTTTCATGTTTGTTTCATGTAATAATTTTTCAAATACCCCAAATTTTTTCTTTTTTGCCCCCGTTTCATGTTTACGTTCCACGTTTCATGTTTGGTGTTCTACGTTTCATGTTTGAGGTTGTATGTTCTTCTACTATTTTATGTTCATATTTTAAGTAAGATGTTTCATGTTTAATGTTTCATGTAATAATTTTTCAAATACCCAAATTTTTCTTTTTGCCCCGTTTCATGTTTACGTTCATATGTTTCATGTTTGACGTTTATATGTTTTATGTTTCATGTCAAATACTTTTTCTTTTTATGTTTACGTTCTATGTTTCATGTTTGACGTTTTATATTTCATGTTTTATGTTTCATGCATGTTGGTTGTGCAATGTTTCATGTTTTTTTCAAATACCCAAATTTTTCTTTTTGCCTTTCATGTTTACGTTATGTTTCATGTTTCATGTTTATATTTTATGTTCGTTGTTGCATATTTTAAGTAACATGTTTCATATTTATTGTTCAATGTTTTATGTAATAATTTTTAAATACCTTAAAATTTTTCTATTTTGCTCCCGTTTCATGTTTATGATTCCTATTTTATGTTTCAAGTTTGAAGTTTCATATTTGATGTTTATGTTCATTGTTACATATTTTAAGTAATGTGTTTTAAATTTACTATTCAATGTTTTAGATAATTATTTTCCAAACACCCGAAAATTTTTAATCCACCATTTTGTAAAGTGACTTAACATAAGCATTAGAAGAATATTAAGGGATTTAACAACACTCATTGTATGAATACTATTTATTTAGTCTTAAATCTAACCGTTTCACTTGAATTTAGTGCACCGATTTTAATCTTTCAATGGTTATACCTTAGACTACAAGTGTTCGTTTTAGACATTCAATAATATTATTTTGTTAACATTTTTCTTCTAATTTTTTATAAATATAATCACTTTCGAAGTATTTGTATTATGAATAAAGGTAACCAACAAAATAATAATATTCCAATCCGAATTTGCTTTTAAATTCAGAAGAGCTCTTATAAATAACCTTACAATCATTTTTAATTCTATTAATTCCCATACAAATTTATAGGCTTATTTCTCCATTCCGCTAAATCAATTTAATCAATTTATTTTTATTTTATTTTAACTAATTATAGGAAACACAATTTAATGAAAATAAATCAAACAAACTATTCCTATGTCAAACATAATATTTTCTACATATCATCCTAAAAATCCACCAAAATCTAGTACATTACACCAAGTGCATCATCCAACCTTATTACAAGTACCATCTCCGAAAAAAAAAGTGGATTGATATATTACATAAATTTACGGCAAATAAAAAAAAAGGAAGAAATGTAAGTAGTTTTAAAGTAAAAGCTCAGCACAACTTATTAACAACGTATTTATTTTTTAGCAATATAACATTTTTTTTGACATTTTTCAAATAAGTATCTTGTGAAATAAACATCCATGCAAATGAAATAAACTAAGCTTTATTAAAATAAATAACAGGATAAATAAATAATTAAACCATATGGTTTCATTCAAAAATCATCAATTGTGATCACCATACCAATTGCAATCATTTTACCATTGAGGGGTAATAACACAACAATTTTCCAGTATCCTGCCTCATGGTCAATACTTATAATTGTTGTATAAAATTGAATGTGTTCTATCACTTACTCAGCAACTACAACGAAACCCAGCAATGTAAATGGAAAAAGAAAAATTTTTTACATAAGCCGTATAAAAGATGCCTTGCAAATATCAACCTATATTTACTGAAGCCAAGCCTAAAATTCTGCAGCAAACAAAATTACAACAAAGCTGCAGCAAAGTTCATCATCCAACAGATTCTGCCCCCTCCAAATAATTTCCAGGTACGACAAGGGTAACTTGATTGGTCTATTCTTCCAGGAAGCAATGACAATCTATTGTTCGGCATTGACATCATCTGAAAATTCATTCAAAAGCTATATTCATCAAAACAACATATTGTTCAAAATGAACTTAATATTACTTTCATACCTACACAAATGCTCAAACTTTCACTAAAATAACTAATTATTACTTAAATCCAGCAAGTCAGTTTCAAAGTTAAATACAGAAAATTCCAATCAAAATAATATAACTACAGATATACATACAAGAAACTTACCACCAAAGCATTAATATAGCAAATGAGTTTTCAAAGCAATAAAGTGTTCATACTAGTAGGCAAGCAACCAAGCAAAATTTGGGTAAAAACACTACCCATGATAATATATTGTTGATCTGCTCATTTTAGGAAAAAATTAAACTTTACAACTAGTCAATTGAAATCGTTGTTCATTTCACTATTTCACTCCAAGGAAAGCCCTTTATTCAGGTGAGAACCCAACACTTAATATTTACAGAGCTACAAGATTCAACTCAAACAATTAAAAAAAGAAGATTTAAGTCACCATTAAAACCTAAAAAGTACTAAATGAGAAAAAATTGTGACTATAAAATCAAATATAATTGGCCAAAAATGGTCAACCAAGTGTTAAAAAAAAAGTTTCGTGTTGCAAGAAAACCAAGAAATAGAACACAATATCATACACATTAACTGATAAACCAGATTGAAAGTGACTAAATATGCGTAAAAGCACGAATTAGGAATAAGAGAGAATTTGCCAGTGAGACAATAGCAATGGAAGTGAGGAATACACCAAGTATAGCAGATAAATCGCCAAGTAGAGGCTAAGGCCGAAGCCGAGGCTGTGCTTGTGTAGCCCCTGCTCTTTGTTGCTGTCGATCCATGCACTGTTGCCCAAAAGCTTGAGAAGGGAAAGACATAAACCAACACTATAAATCAATAAAAATTTTAATTCATACCCAAATCAACAATTAAAATCAAAACCAAATCAATCATTCAAATCTAACCTTGATACAGCTCAAATCAAACCCTAATTATAAATTAATTCAGAAAATCTAATCTAATACTAACGTTTTGCTTGATGATTATGGCGGTAAAGAGAATGTGGGGCGAGGAATGGGGTTGTGCTTGTGCTGTCGTTGATCATTGTCAACGAAGAACATCAGCCCATCCTTCTGCCTTCGTTGATCGTTGCCAACGGCGGAGATCAACCCGTCCTTGTGCCGCCGTTGATCGTTGCCTAGGAACTCCTTCAGCCGCCGCCGTTGATGGCCGTGGTGAGGCATGTGTGAGGTGAGGAGTGGTGAGGTGTTTGACGTGTGTGAGGTGAGGGAGTGGTGACGGTGAGGTGAGTGAGTGGTGGTTTTTTTTTTGTTTATTTCAGTTTTACATGTTTGTTCTTCCAATTTTTTTTAATTATTGAATAATAAAACAAATCTCAGCCATTGGATCCACTCTATTCAATCCAACGGTAATTTTTTACGTACTGTAACTATCCCGTTTGAACCGGTTGCCATATTTTTTTCTACTTTTATTCATTTTTTTCTTTATTTTTTCAAACTAAAACTCCAACCATTGGATTCAAATAAGCTGAATCCAACGGCTCAAGGACAGCCCCTGTACCATACAGGGATTTTATACCCTGCATGGTAGCCGTGTCCTATGATGTCAGTGCTTTTTCTCTTTACACTATGATAAATGAATAAATTACGAATACCAAAGAAGCGAAAGACGATGTTCCATAAAAATTATTTCTAAGTTTTTTTTCAAAAAAACGCATTTAAAACCTTTTTAAGTTTAAGTTTTAACTCATTTCTTGCAAAGCATTTTCACCACTCTCAGGCACAGGCCTGGCGGAGCTGTGTTCCTATAAAAATTAATAGAAACTAGTCAAGACCTTAACAAAGCTAGAGCTTTTTTTTTCCTTTTTTTAATCAAAATAATTTTCCTTTTGAAAAATCATTTGTCTGGAACTTGAATAAAATTGGAAAACTCATTTGACTAATTTTTTTTTTTTTTTGCATTGAAATGGGGAGCTGGCTAAGTTACAGATTCTGTAACATACAGATCCAACTTAGCCAGCTCCTGATTGGTTAGCTACCTACCAAACAAAAACAATTGCATGCTTTTTCTCCATATGCAGGACAGGTGTGGTGCATGCATTGGGTGCGTATGTTACAGAATCTGTAAGGTAGACAGGTCCTTGAAATGGATTCCAATCATGACTTTGTCTAGAACTTTTGTTTGTTTGTTGTACCTTTTTTTTTTCTTTTTCTTTTTTAAATAAGGAATAATGACCACTAGCGTTTCCAATGCATTCTCAAAAAATAAAAAATAACCAAAGGCTGAGATGAAAGCACCATAATACCCCGCCACAAGTAATTAAAAAGTAAAATCAATGAGATTCAATATTTTTGTGAAATATCTTTAAATCTAGTTTTTCGATTAATTTGCCAATCGATTTTAGCCATTGACACTTTATCTTTTAGATATCTTTTTTTTTTAATATTTAGTAGCCACGTGTATAGAATTGCCTAACTCCTTATTTTAATTTAATCTAAAAGAGCATGTATAAGACCATATCTATTTGTAAAAAAAGAAAACTAAAGATAATCAAGAACCACCTTTTGTTAATATTTTAAACATAAATTATATGTTCGTGAACTATACTACACTTTTTTATCTCAAAAAGTAAATAAAATCAATTATTTTTAACCGTTTTTCCTTAAATGTCTAAATAGAAGGTAATTAAAAATATATATAAGATGTAGAAAAATGTGGAAAGGAGAATTTTTATTGCTTTGAGTTTTCAACAAAAGAAGAGCACACATGCTTTGCCATGCAAACCAGTTATAATCATATAAATATAAATTGTACATTTACTTTTTAGATTATATAAATATAAGAAAATAAGATTTCTATACACGTAACTATTTAATATTAAAAAAATCTAAAATATAATGCGTAGGTGAATAAATCTTATTGTTCAATTAATCGATTGTTTTCAAAATACATGAGTTTGTTTTTTTCATCTCCTTTACATGTGAATATGAATTTCACTAAAACTTATATGGCTTTGGTCCTTTTTATAGTGAACTTTTCTCAAAAACAAAATAACCAAAACAAGAAGCATGACATTTTTTTTTTTCAACAAAGGGACAATTTAGTCATATAGGCAAGGGTTTGGTTAAAAAGTATTGTATGATTAGACAATTTTGGTTCATTTGTTTAGCCGTGGGTTTAAAACCCTTGGGTTTGCCATTTGCCATCAAAATCCGATTCGCAACAGTTTCCAGCAGCGCAGCTATGGCAAGTATGTTGAGGAAAGCAGTAGTGGGGTGCGCACGGCAGCTGCCACGGTGCATGATAGCAAGGCGGCGCTCAACAACAAGTGGGTTCGCGGCGGTGGACTCAATCTTGCTCCGTTCCCTTAGAGATCACTACGAAGAAGTCGCCAAAATGACTCCTCCTCCTGTAAGTTCCAAACTTTCACTTCACTTTTGTTTCATTACTGTAATTTTAAACTGTTTTGTTAATACTATGTTTATGATTCACATGTTTATCAAACAGTATAGCTGCTGTGTATTCTAGTTCTAGGTTAATAAAAAGCACAACACATATATACAATAAAAATCCTTAGTTTTGTGGCCGTGTGTTAGCTTAACTAGTAAAACCTCGTGGGGTGGAGGGTCTAGCGCTGAAAAAGGGAAAAGGGTAGCGACCCTTCGTGGTTTAGCGAAATAGTCATGGAGACTCCTTGTTTTTAGAAATGATCACATAGACTCCTTTTTGGACAATTATGCTCAGATGAATCACTATAATCAAAGGGCGTTATTATCCTAAAAGGTGTCTGTCTAACTGTTTCTAAGAATAAGATTGTCTCTACTATCATTTCACCAAACCGTGGGGCGCTTGTGCTTTCCCCTTGAAGGTAGAAAATAAAGAATGCCAAGTCTGGTGATGGAAGAGAAAGTATAGCAATTGATTTTCTATGTCTGATTAATTAAATTGGGTATATGGAATGTAACATAAAATTTGTAGCAAGTTAATTGCAATGTTATTATAATTTTGATCCTGGTGCGATTGCTTCTTACTTGTGGCAGTGAGTAATCTAGTTTTAAAAATTTTATGGTGTTCTGTGCATTGCAGAAAGTGAGCCCTCCTTCATCTTTTACTATAGTCAAGGGAGCACTTGATACCCATGGGCCTGTTCTCAAGAGGACGTATGGAAGTGAGCAAATTAGCATTTATGTAACGCGGCTGGGTAACATTATACGAGGGGGGGACGATGATGATGATGATGATGGAATTAATCAGTTGTTTCTTCATGTTGAGATGTCAAAGCCTGGCCAGAAGAACTCTTTGCTTTTTCTTTGTGGGCTCTATCCAGATGCATTAGGGATTCACTCTGTTTCCATGCGGCCAAACTTAGAGAGCGAAGGGATTCTTGTTGTTCCCTCTCAATATACTGGCCCTTCTTTCCAGTAAGTTCAATTATTCCACTTGGTTTTTGTTTATTCCACCTTGGGAGAATAAGTTGTTATATTCTACTTGAGAATTTTTGTAATCAAGTATGGTACTATTTGCATTGCTTATCTCGAACTTGTAGCTTTTGCATCTTTAAAGTTGCTGACATTAAAGATTAAACTTTATCTGGTATAAATTATTTGCAAATTGACAGAGATCTGGATGAAAGGATGCGAGATGCACTTCACAGTTATATAGAAGAGCGAGGGGTGAATGAGAGTCTCTTTCCATTTCTTCAAGCATGGCTTTATGTGAAGGATAATCGCAATCTGATGCATTGGTTTAGACAGGTGGGCCAGTATATCAGTGGAAAAAACCATGCTAAAGGCACATAACCTTTCAGGTAATGAGGTTGTTTCACAGAAAGATGCATAAGTCTAAATCGTAGAATGCTCCACAGTGGGCAATTTATCTGCTATGAGGTTTGTTGGAAAATAGTTTGAAGCTTTTAATTGATTAGCTAGGCAATTGAGGTACATTTGGAAAAGAAAAAAAATGTCTCCTGCTTTTCAATGTACATTTTGTATTGTTGATGGCTTATGATAATATTACCATTTTTAAGTATTACATGACAATTATATGTAAAGCTCTCTAGCCATTCTATTGTTTTGTTGAAATTTATGTTTAGTTTCTAGGTGGTTTTGTTACTCCATAGTGTTTGGATAAAGTCTTGCTTGTGTTTGGAGAAACCTTATTTCATGTTAATGAACTTCTCGGTCCATGATGCCCTTCTGCACTCCTTTCACATGTTTATTGCTCTCACTCTTTCTTTCTATAAATCCAGTTCTATCTTTCTCTTTATCCTATTGGCTTAAAGTCATCTTTCAAGATTTATAATATTTGGTGCCTACTAAGCACCGAATTAACATGCATAGATCACTGGTTGCTTGGTTTGTAATGGCTTCGTATATCTTTTTTATAGTTTGTGCCGACAAACTTTTATTGTTCAATATATGCATTTTGTTGTTGAACTCTTTTATTTTATTTTATTTATTATTATTTTTTTTTGGCGGATTTATTTGTATATTAGGAAGAAAAAGTTCTGACTCTGTTTAGTTTGTCGTGTTGCCTGAGTTAAGGAGTCCAATAGATTAGCCGGCATGGTCAATAACTATCAGTAGGATGCCTTTGTAAGCAATTTCTCAGGTCATCTCCTATTGCTTAATGCAGGTGCTCACTAGATTAACAAGCATGGAGAAGTACTGTAATTCATTACCTTTTTGTCAACTTATTGATCTTTTTATATTTTTTGTTAAGATCGTTTCTTTTATTATGATCATTAATGGACCTTTCATCCTGTATAGCCCCATAGGAAATCAGTCACTGACTGCCTTTCCCAGACAGAGTATGCCTACATGAACTTGATTTCAACATTTTGTGTTCTTGGAAAATGCTTTGTCATAATAATCCTGAAATGGGAATAGAAAAGTTGGAAATCATAGTACATGATATCATCCGTTTGATGGCTTTCTTGAGAAGAAGATGCATTGCAAATTCTAATCTGATAGTATTGAGCAGTATATCTCTGGAGAGGAGTAATGATATTAGTTCAGGGCGGTTGTAAAGGGAATTTTCCTATGAATTCAAGAAGATTATGTGTATTGATTCCTGCAGAGTGTGGTGGTTTGTTTTTGTTAAACATTTGAAGTGATTTGTTTATGGAGGTTTGATCTTTTAAAATTTTTTTTTTTTCATAACTTATCGTCAGACATTAA
Source organism: Citrus mangshanensis (assembly GCA_030449895.1). Taxonomy (NCBI): domain Eukaryota; kingdom Viridiplantae; phylum Streptophyta; class Magnoliopsida; order Sapindales; family Rutaceae; genus Citrus; species Citrus mangshanensis. Next base: position 2,049,412 of record JASUUJ010000371.1, read on the forward strand.
TGTTTGAATAAAAAAAGAAGTAAATTTTTGTAATTTTTAAGTGTCAATGGAAAATATATTATAAGGGCTGTTTAAAATTGGGCTTGGCGTGAACAGGAATGGCCCAATTTTCTTTTGGTCCAATGGGCCGAGCTATATACTTCTAAAAGTATATGTGATGACAAAACACACTCGAAAACTTCTAAAATCAAAGTAGCATAAAAGTTGTTGCAATTTAAATTATTGCACTAGCAAATGATACAATTTACATGGACATAATTTGAAGAGAAAGTATCGGCAAGAAATTAAGACAGCAGCTCCAATCCAACCCCAGCACAGATTTGATTGATCATCGCTTAAAGTCAACCATTTTTTTTTTTTTTTATCTTTACATTTACCATTGAAGGTGTGGGGTTTTTGAACTAATTTGTTCCAATTTTATTATAAAGTTTCATATTGTGAACTCAAAAAATTGTCTAGAAAAATCAAAAGAAAAGTTTCTGCAGCCACTCGATTTAAATAAAAGGCCACTACAAGTTCATATCTTAGTTGACTTTAGATGATGATATTATGGGGCCTATCAAGTGTGAGCGATTAATTTTAGTTGTTAGTAGAAGTACATGCATGAACAACCAAAAAGGATAAATAAATCTTTGTCACTTGTTAGTTTGCTAATGTTATCAATATTTTAATCCTAATTGCATAATACAAAATGTTGGTATATTTATTCTTTCTTTGGGGTAATTTTTTCTGATTTTAGAGTCCATTTTTTATTTGTGCTCATCACTGTTTTGTTGATCAAGACTGGTACGAATAAAATTTTAACTGCAATTTTAATAGAATTATATGTAATAATAAAAAAACAAAATAAAAATATATAAAATCCGAATTGAGCAATTGCAATCAATGATTAAAAAAAAGGGAAGGGAGGGGGGGGGGGGGGGGGACAAGAAGGAGCATGTATATGGTGGTGGGTTGTCATGAGGGTCATCATGCATAAAGCAAAATGGTCGGTTCAATTAGTTGTCAGTTCATCATTAGCTAACGAGAAAAGTAATATTGAAATTACAAGACATGTAATGTGGCAGAAATTTACAACTTTGGAGGCGCCACAGCCCACAAACAAAGTCATTCAACTTTAGTTTATTCTCATAATTTATTTTGTTCTCTTTTTTCATGCATATGCACACAACGCGTGCGCGCGCGTTTTTATTATAATATTATTACTATTATTATTTTTCAGTTATAAGACTTCAATATTTGCAACTAGTGCCTTGATTGTGATTATGTAAATTCTGTCATTTTGTTGTAAAGTGTTAGACCTTAATTTAAATAATAATGATGTGTAAGTTTAATACAGTAAATGCGCGTTTGAAATTGAGATGTTGTAACTTTTAAGTTATAACTGCTGTGGAAAAAAAAGTTATTATTATGAAATATAAATTAATAATATGTAGTAAATATAAATTTTAAATAATAATTTTGACAAAATTATTAAAGATATAATAGATTTTCTATTATACAAGTGAAAAATCATGTTAACATATCTTTCAAGCTACAACAAATAGTGTTTACCAAACACTTTAGTGCTGTAGCTTAAAAGCTACAGTTGCCCAACCTCAATTTCAAACGCACCCTAAATCCTGCAGCAAATTTTACTATTATGATAATTACTAACAAAGAGTTTGGTAAAATGTGTTGTGGATAGAGATCAAAGTTTTGATAATAAAGTCTGTGTGTTTGGTAATTTATCATTATTTTTTTTTAATTTTGTAATGATAATCACAAACATAAGTTTAAATTTAAATTGTCTAAAACTCAATGATAGATATTTTGAAGATAAAATTGAAAAACTCGGATACCTGTAATTATGTGATTGTTAGTAATTATGGTATTCGTAAGATGCTAATATATTAGGGCTATGATTTATCAAGTATAGTTTATGAAAGATATGACATAATTTTCTTTTTCATTCAAAAGAATAAGGTAATATTAGAAACTCTAAAAGTGTAATTAAGTTTCCCCTGGGTTTTTATATAAGTTGGGTTTAAAAATGTAGCCCCTAATGGTTTTAAATGTTGTTGTCCAAAAAATATGAAATAATACTTTTATAAAAATAAATAAATCATTTTTGAAGTATCAACATCAATTCTAAGTTGGATCTAAGGTGACGTTTGTTTTTCAAATCAATGATAATTAAATTCGAATAATCAATAATATGTTTATTTTTTTGTCTAAATCTCAGAAAATAAGTATTAAGTTATTTATTTTTTTAACTTAAAAAGCTGAAAATATGTACTTTTATATTTGTATCCTTATTAAATTTAAATGTCAAATAAATAATATATTAAATACCATAATATTTTAACATTTATAAGTAAAACTATATTCAAGTGAATACATAATTATTTTGGAATTTAATATATAAAATACCATAAATTTCAAATTTTATCGTATATAATATAAGAAAGAAAAAACAGGGATATTTTTATGTGGGGTAAATATCTATGGGTGAGTTTTGGGATAGACATAAAAAATAAATTATGAAACAGGGATATTTTTGACATTAGCAAGTAATTGACTTAATTCAGATTTCTCCATTAAGTAAAAAGCCGAAAAAATTAGCTTATTTTATTAAGTCAAAATTATCTAAAAAGTCTCATTAAGTTATAAAAATAAACACCTCTAATTAACTTAATTAATTAAGTTAAGTCACTTTAAGTCATGAAGTTAAAAAACAAACGCCACCTAAGTCTCATAAAAGGGTCATATATGTCTTTAAAAAAAAATTACAATATCACTTTATCAATTGGATGAGACTATTTAAATCTACTAAAATACTTAAGATACCCATTTATTTAATAAACACACAATGAATATTCAAAATTCAAAGGTTTATTTAATAATCCCATTTTGATATCGAAAATACTCTTAATCTAAATTTTCATAATTTGAGCCCTTTATCCATCTCTTCTCTCCCCACTCTCTTGCATTTTATCCATCATTATTTTATATCTAAATTCTCCATTTTTGTTTTGCAGTAGTTTTTTTCCCTTGAATTTTAGACGTAATTTCAAAAATTATTTCAAAATGTATGTGAGATTATAGAAACCAAAACAGATAAATTTGCTATTATACAATATACACTAAATAATAAAAGTCAAATACTCCACAGTTTGCCAATTTTCGCATGAACTCCTTTATTTTCATATGTAGGACTCATAATAGAGGAGAGAGCAATTTATTGTTGAATCAAAGAAATTTGCAGGAATAAATTATTGAATGAAATTAAGAGGAACATTACGAACCGTAAACTTTGGCCAAAATTATTAAACAAATACCGTAAATCTTCATTTTAATAACAGAAGTGTAGATGAGGAAGACAAATTCAATAAATGGGTAAAATTTTTGAAGAAAGATAAGTACGACAAATTTAAACAAATCCAATTTTCATTTGCAGATAAGAGAAAAAAAATATAATTGTTTTATCTAATCATTTACTTGTATATAATAATAATAATTTATTTAATAGATATTTTAGTAATAAATTTTTTTTATTAAAAGTGAGAATAATGAGTATTTTGGTGGATTTAAATAGTCTTATCTCTATTAATATTACAATTAAAAAAAAATTTACCGAGACCTCTAAATTAAGAGAAATATATTCTCACAGTGAATAACGAGACTTAAACTCTTCACTTCAAGAATAAGGCTTCTATACTCTTTAGTTTCACCAAGAGCCCTAACCTAATTGTCCATTATGTATCTAACTTTTTGTTTTTTTATTATTAGAGTTTACTTTTTTGGGTTAATTTCGCCCTATCTCCAAATGTTTCAATATTTTCTATTACGCCCCTAAATGTTTCAATAATTTTCACCCCACACCCAAATCCGTTAATTTGACCGTTTATTCTAATGGTCAAAAGGTAAATTTAGAAGTTCATGTCCTAAATATTATTTGACGATGATAAATTAAATTTATTTGGTAAGTTAATTGATGGAATTATTATGTAATTACCTTTAATTAAGAATTTTTAATAGGAAAAAGGATAAACACACCCCCAACATTTAGGCAAAGGGACAAAAACTCCCCTAACGTTTAAAAAAAGCCATTTACACCCCAATTTATTATATTTTTACCATTATTCTCTTCTAGCATATAAAAATAATAATTAGATTATCCAATTTGTCTATATATTGTTAATAAAATTATAATATACCCTCATTGCCTCATTCCTCTATTTAAATTTTTATCAATAACCAATTTTCAAAAAAGATATCTACACACTTAAAAAAAATGTAAATAAATTGTAATTTTAAAAATAAAATTTTTTATTAATACCATAATAAATAACATAGAAAATTGGTTATAAATGTACAAGTTTAAATGATTGACATGTGGAGAATTGTTAAATATACAAGTTTAAAGTTTAAATAAAATTAGTTATTAATAACCAATTTTACTTTTAAAATTATAATTTATTTACAATTTTTTTAGGTGTATAGATGTCTTTTTTAAATATTGGTTATTGATACAAATTTAAATAAAGGAATTGAGCAATGAGGGTATATTTATATTTTTTTTATAATATCCAATTTGTCTATTTATAATTTTATTAACAATATATAGACAAATTGGATAATCTAATTTTTTTATATGCTAGAAGGGTATAATGGTAAAATTATAATAAATTAAGGTGTAAATGTCTTTTTTGAAACGTTAGGAGAGTTTTTGTCTCTTTGCCTAAACGTTGGGGGTGTGTTTGTCCTTTTCCCTTTTTAATATAAATATCAATTATTGGATTAGCATTTTACGTCATTTTATTCTTCTCCAATTCAAGATAAGGGGCATTTATGACATTTACTTAAATTTCAAACAAATCTGTTAAAAATAAAGGTCAAATTAACGAAAATAGATGCGGGTGGAAGTTGTTGAAACATTTGAAGGCGCAGTGGAAACATTTGAAGGTGCGGTGGTAAGTGTCGAAACATTTGGAGACTGGGTAGAAATAATCATTTTTTTGTAACATAAATTACATGTTCCTAGACAATGTCAAAAGAATATGTTAGGTGAAGTGACCTAAGCTTATCGGCCTCTTTTGCAATTGCACCCTTAATTAGGTAAAATTTGATTGCGTAATCATCAGATTGTTTTTGCTTTAATGCTATTTTTTTATTTATCCTAAAGATTTTCAGAAGCCCCTTTGCAATTAAATATAATCTCCAAACCCCTGTTATACTCCAAAGACAGAAATATTATTATTGTTTTTGTTAATATATATGAAGCTTAATTGACACAACTTTTCAGCCAAATTGATTTCGCACATGCACAATTATCCTCAAATTACATGTACATCATACATGTAATTTGAGTCAGTTAATTAAATCAAAGACATCTGGATTCTGAGCTTATTGCATGTCTCAAAATCAACTCATACTAAATTTACTGTCAAATTAGTACAAAATAATACTTTAGGCATCAACAAACATTAATAATATAGCATAACAAAATATCTTACTATTAATAATATTATAATTATTTTTTACAAAATACTCAAAACAATTTAAATGCTAATTTATTTATTTTTAAATTATTTTGAATATTATATTTTTATTTATTATTAAAAATTACTTTAATATAATAAAATATGTCTAATAGATTGTAAAATATAAAAATACTTTTTAAATATTGAAATTATTTTAAAATTTACATATAATTACATTTATTTTAATGTTGTATTATATTTATTATAAAATATTGAGTTCAATTTTTTTAAATTTATAAATTCAAAGGATGTTATGGTTAAAAAGAAGATTTGGTGTCTCTTATTAAAAGCTTAGGTCTTCATTACTATTTTCTTAAATCATAAAGGGGTAAGTATCATTTTTCTTTAAATAAATTGTAAATAAATAATTTTGTATAGTTTGATGAGACATATGGTATGATTTTACATGTTGGTCAACATTTGGATTATACCCAAAATTTGTTGAAATGTAATCAGGTCCTTTTTTTTCTTAATAATTTAATTAACTTAATTTTAATTAGTTAAGTTGTTAAGTCTATTTTTTTTCAACTTAATACAAATTTTCAATCATTAATTCATTAAATCATTAAGCCAATAATTTTAACTTTTTGCTTAATCTAAAAAGTCTGAATGATATCATTAAAAATTATTCTCTAAAATATCTTTTTCTAATTAATTAATTTTCATCTTTACCCAAACAAAATTTAATAATTAACATTATTACCAATCTCTATAACTAGTGATAACACATTAGTATACTATTATTATTTTTATCTTTTTATTTTCTTCAAATTATTATTATTTATCTTCATAATTTTTTATGAATATTTTTCATATAAGAACATCATGAAACTATATTAAAATTGACTAATATATACTAATTTAAAATATTAAAGAGTTGTATATCTAATTGAACTTGATTTATGATAATATAATATCTTATTTATGTTCTTTGACGTGTTTAATATTTGTTTAACATTTATAATTTGTAAGGGCACAATGTAAAAAAAACTATTTTTCAGATTTTTTAAGTTAAAAAACAAACAACTTAATATTTTTTTTTGGCGATTCAAATAAAAAAACAAATATGTCATTCATATTTAGATATCTAGCTCTATTCAAAATTTAGAATAATTTAGATCTATTCAAATTTCAGATAAAAAAATAAATGCTTCTTTAGAGTTACACTTGCATATAGTAACAATGAATTTTATATAACATAATTGTCAAAATACTATTTTGGAAATTATACAAGTAATTGACAACTAGGAGACATCGCTTGCTGGTTTATTAAACCAAATAAATAAATAAACATGCTAGCTAGTAGATAATGATTAGTTAAATAAAAGAATTACATATTACTAATAACTTATTCCTTAAGTTAGAGTATCTCTATTTCTATCTCTATCTAATGAAATATTTATCTTTTTAGGTTCATCGTGAATAGAAAAAGATTGATCCTATATTTATTCAGTTGGGATACTTAAGTTTATATTTCAACCGATGTGTTACCAATAAAATTTCACCATTTGAATTAAAAATGATGAAGCTTAATAATTAACTATCATTTGGGCCGAGTTGTAGAGCTGTTGCCCTTACAATTGTGAAGGTAGTGGTTTGAACCCCCACAAAAGTATTGTCCTCTCCAATTATAATTGAGTGAATGCAGTTTTCTCCCTCTTAAAAGAATGGAGTGGACATTCCTCAATATTAAAGAAATTATCTGATTGTAAATATATCAGTAATATGAGTTATATTTTGGGCATTGGTCCCATGTAATTAAAGAAAAAAAAAACTATCACTTAAGCCAATCAAATAGTGATATATCATTTTCCACATTGGTTGGGAAGTCTCCCAATTAAGAAAAAACTTCTTCTTTTAAATGGTTAAAATATGCTTAAATAACAAATCACTTTTTGTCATCAAGTGTTATTATTTGTGCATACACTTTAATTGAAAAAATGTCCCTCAATCATCGCTTAAAAAAATTTAGGTAAATTTTCATAAGTTCTTCTCTATAGTTTAAACTAATTACCTATTAGTTTTTGAATCTTTGAAAAATATTTAAAAGTCTACATTGTATATCTATTTTTCAACTATTACATGCCAAACTTTTAGAATTATAAGTTGTATTAGACAAATATATTATTATTTTTTCATGAAAAGATAAATTCAGAAACTATAGAAGTAACGACAGAAAGGATCTTAGATACAACCCACTTAATAATCATATCAACAGAATTACAACATGATTACCAAATTCATATGGCAATAAAAGTAACACAATGACATGATTAATGAAATATATGACATGATTATGACGTGATTAAAAGATTATGAAACAAAAAATTGATAAACAAGTCGTAAATAGGTCATAATACATAAACATGCAAATTTATTGAGACAACATAAAAAAACATTTAATTGTGCCAATTATATACAAACTGAAAAATAAAAAATGTGTCGTATCCATGTCGTGACCGAATTACTATGTGTAAAGGACAAAAACTTAATTTATAGGTAAATTTTGAAAATACAAAAACTAACTGAATAATTTAGTTAAACTATTAGGACTAAATGAATATTTAACCAAAATATTTATTTTTCATAAATGTAAATATATATCGGCATGCGCATGCACGCCTCTATAAAGATTTTTCCCTTGCTCATTACAATAAATAATGGAGAGTGACGAGAAAAAAGGAAAGTGAGAACAAAAGAGACGTTGGTTCTTAGGCTTGCTTGTTGAACTGAAGTGCCGGCCTTATTTTTCTCTTTAAAAAGGGAAGAAAGATTTTTGTATATCCAGTAAGCCATAAACAGCATATTCCTCTCTCCTCTAATCTCTGTTACTTCCGTTACAAAAATCCCCACAAAATCTTCCATTCTTCAAATTCTTGATAATGCACAAAACCAAAGTCTTTTCTTTTCTTTCTTTATTATAATAAATTAATATAAAGACTTGCTGTTTTGACAGATTCTCCAATACCCCATGTCTCCAAAATCTTGATATTGCCCTTAGAATTCAGTTACAAGTTATAGGATCAAGAAAACATGAGGTGGCGACAATCGCCACCTTTTGGTCATGCATCAAGAAATTATGAAGCATTTACTGTAATCCAAAGACTTGAAGGATTCAACATCAAACAATCTGATAATGAAGCAAGGCAAAGACTAGTGGTTGAGATTAAATGGAAAGGTCTTTTCAGTTTTTTTGGTTTAAGAAGAAAGATTTTGATGATAAATTTAACAGAGGAAGGGGATGAAGTTGGCGATGGAGTTGTTCAATGGAACAATCAAGACTTCCACTATTCTGGTCACGTGTTTCCATGGGAGCTTCACTTCACAATTTTCAATGTGAGTCTTGTTTTCTTTTCTTTGGTTCTATTGTATTCGTTGAATTTGATTTGGTTGACTTTTTGTTTTAGGTATAAATATTCAGTGTTCCATACTCAAAGCCTTTACACTTTTGTTTTTTTCCTCTTCAGATTCTGTTTGGTTCAATAGAATATGGATATTTTGATGAATTAAAATCTGTTGAGAATTTTCTTATTTTTCATCACAAGTTGTTGGGATTCATTGTCACGTCTAAGGTCGATGACTCTGCTTCTTTCATGATGATATAATAATATTTTTTGGCTGATTGGCCTTATGCAGCTTACTTTTATTTGTATATGTGATGCTTGTGAATCATTTTACAGCTGCAAATTAAATAGCATAAATGTTCCTTTTAGAATCTTGTGAAATTATTTCATTTTTGGCTATTTCTTATCCGATTAAGGGCTAAATCTTGATTGCTATGTTGTCATTTTAATATTATGTAATTTCCTGATTGTGAGGTAAACCCAGAATTCTTTAATGGTCTAATTTATTGAATTCAAACAGTACAGTTTTTTTATGCCATGCGGTTTTGTGTTTAATGTTTAATACTGAGTTCATCATTGAAGCTTTGCAAAAATGTAATACAAAACTTCCTCTTTCACATTTTTATGATGGATAATTTAGGGCTTAAACCAAGGGCAGAGACAAAAGGTTCCTGCTATGGGGACTGCAACATTAAACCTTGCAAAATATGCGAACTCAGATAAGGAGCAAGAGCTTCAGATTAAGGTCCCTCTGACGGTTTCTGGTGACACCGTTGAGGGTGATCCTTATCTTTGTGTAAGCCCCCCTTGAAAATTTTAGCACTTGAGCTTTTGGTACATTGATTTTATTTTTTCAATATGAGCTTTAATTTGGTAATCCTTGCAGAATTTATGTTTCTGATCACAAGTTGAACTATATTCCAGTTGTCCTTCAGGTTAATAGAATCAAGATTTGCTCAAGAATCCTTGCAGGTTGGGCAGAGATCAATAGTGCCTCTTACAACATCACCAACCTCTGGAGAAGCAGTTCCGATGGGAAAAGATGAGCTTTCTCCAGTAAAAGCAGGATTTCGAAAGATGAAAACATTCAAAGACTTTGTGTCGAGGCAAAGAAGAGCAAAAAAGACATGCACTGAACAAGAGTGCTGCGATGGCAAGGGCTCGGATGCTGAGTATGATTTCGTGTCTGAAACAGACTCACCTGATGATGATGCCAGGGGAAATTTAGACAAGAACAAGGAGAAGGCTATTGTTCAGCGCTCATTCAGTTATGAAACATTGGCCTCCGCAAAAGTTAACCTCGAAGATGAGGGTTGGATCTACTACAGAAGCTGCAACTTGGATTGTGCTGAGAATTCAAAGTCTTTGCAGCAAAGTGTCAAGAGCGGAATCCTACCTTGGAGGAAGAGGAAACTGAGGTTCAGGTCTCGAAAGACCAAAGAGGAACCTCTCCTTAAGAAAGATTACAGAGAAGAGGGAGGAGACGATATTGATTTTGTTCGCAGGCAGCTCAGCTCTTCTGATGATTCCAGTTTTGGTGTATGTATTCACTTTTTCTTTCCCTGTAGCTAGAATTTTTTGTTAGCGTTTTCTCTAACAATGGTCATTGTTCTGACAGTGGAGATCAGAAGGTTCAACAACAAGTCGATCATCATTCTCTGAATTTGGGAATGACAAATTTTCTGTGGGCTGCTGGGAAAGAAAGGAAGTAATAAGCCGTGATGGAAACATGAAGCTTGAGGCTCAAGTTTTCCTTGCTTCCATTGATCAGAGAAGCGAGCGTGCTGCAGGTGAAAGTGCATGTACCGCTCTTGTTGCTGTCATAGCTAATTGGTTGCAATGCAATCCAAATGAAATGCCAACTAAGTCTGAATTCGACAATCTCATCAGAGAAGGGTCTTTAGATTGGAGAAATCTGTGTGAGAACGAGGAGTACATACGCCGGTTTCCTGACAAGCACTTTGATCTCGAGACAGTCCTTGAAGCTCAAATCTTTCCTCTGTTTGTGGTTCCAGAGAATTCATTTGTTGGGTTTTTCCATCCAGAAGGTCTAGAGCTAGGAGGGAACTTCAACTTCCTTCATGGTGCAATGTCATTCGACAGCATATGGGATGAGATCATTCGTTGTGGTAGTACTGACCCTTCGATCTACATTATAAGTTGGAATGACCATTTTTTCGTGCTGAAAATTGAGCAGGAAGCTTACTACATTATCGACACTTTAGGGGAGAGGCTTTATGAGGGATGTAACCAGGCGTACATCCTGAAATTTGACAAAGATGCAACAATAAAGCGACTGCCAAAAGATACAAAGTCCTCAGAAGAAAATAGTAAGGCTAGTGACAAAGCTGCACTTGCTGCAAATCCATCCGAGGGGACTTCAGTGGTTTGCCGTGTGGAAGAAGGCACCGTGTACAGAGGCAAGGAGTCGTGCAAAGAGTATATCAAAAGCTTTTTGGCCGCAATTCCTATTCGGGAATTGCACGCTGATATCAAGAAAGGATTGATGGCATCGACACCTCTTCATCACCGGCTACAAGTAGAATTCCATCACACCCGCTTGTTGAAGCCTCAAGAGGCTGAGTTTGCAGCTGGGAAGGTGACAAACGACGATAAACCAGCAATGCAAGCATCGTTGGCTGTTGCATAGGGGGCGCATAGGATTAGATTTATATAATTACACAGTAATTGTAATTATTCTAATCTATTCATTTTTGTTTCATTTTTGTGTGTAGGACAATGAATATACTCAATTTTTATTCTGATACAGGATTAATAGGTTTCAGTAGTGTGGATATCTATCAGTTGGTTTAGTTTTGCCCAAAAATCAAATTGAACAAAACAAAACCTAATTAGTTAAAAAAATTATGAATCGAATAAGAACCGAACTGAATTATTTTGGTTCGGTTCGATTCCTATGTTTGGTTCAATTTTTTATGGTTTGGTTCATAAAATTTATTTTTTTCTTTTATATTAGCCAAATTTTTATACTTTTCACCTAAATTTAATTATTTTTAAGTTTAATTCATTTATAACCACTAATCGTTCATGTTTTATGTAAAAATACTAATAATAAATATTTTTGAATATATAAATTGAAAATGTTCTTTCTTTTTTAAATTTTAACATTGAGGAGATCGATTTTTGGTTGGTTCGGTTTGGTTCAAAAATAAACCGATCAGTTCACATTTTCTGAATCATTCAATTTTGATTGATCGAGCCAAATTGAACCGAACTGGTTTTTTTCGTTCGGTTCAGCTCGGTTCCAACCTTAAGTTTTAGTTCCTTTGCTTTGCCACTGTCTTCTGCATTTCTTTTTCCAGTTTTCAAGAAATGGAGAACTCGAAAAATCTGTTGAAAATTTTGAGACCAACAACCCCCCCCCCCCCCAAAAAAAAAAAACTCCTACAAATAGAAGAGAAATTAAAGTTCTAATTACCACCACCTATTAGCAGGAGAGTTCTCGCATTGGGCTAATGAAAATTTTGTTGACTTGTATTAAAAAATGGATAGGGTGTAAGAATACTAAGATAGATTTAACAGTATCAACCACACATCATTTTCCCTAGGGAGGCTGAAACTTAATAGAGACCTGTTATTTCTTCTTCTTTCCATTTGTCTATTTATCTTATAGAGTTTGGAAGATTACAAATTAGGTTGCCGGCCACAATAACAACAATCTAAATAGAAACTTTTTGCAGTGAGATACAGCTACGCATGCATGCATCTTAAGATATAAACATAAATGTATGACAAGAATGTATTGTAATCCAACAATTATTTTACAAATTTGGATATCTTAAAGTGATTTGGGAATTTTATAGAAAATGTATAATTATAAAAATCCAAAAGCCCCATAAGCAAATTACAAAGGGGAGGCTTAACTACTCCATTAAGTAGCCAAAGGAAGAGCACAAAATAGAGCAATAGATGAGATTTCTCCATTAAGCTTATCAGTTTGAATTGGCTATTTTGTTCAAATAATGTGAAGTTGCACTATTTGCAGAACTTAGCCTAACAAATGCCGTATAAATAATGCAAAGACCCAGTTGGGCATAACTTGCCTAAGAATTTTAGATGAGAAGTGATTTCAGAAGAAACATATGGTTTGATTTGCGTAATTAAGCAACTCCAATTGAATGTAGCCGATTAAAAGGCTAAGTAATATATTGATGTGGCACTTATTGAGCTTCAGTAGAACACAGCTGCGAGACAAGCTGAACTACTCCCCACATGGTACATTACATAAGAAATCAGCATTCAAATCTCGATAATAACATGGTTTATTTTCTTTCAGGAATCTCAAATAACTAATTCAGCTGATTTTTCTCATAAAATGTTAATGTACTTCGACAGAATCATTCTTTCTTTACTCATTGTCTCGTTCCATAATATTGATGTTCCAGTCTAGTAAGTAATATACGCATACATAAGGAAGACCCTTAAGGGATCTCAAAATGAATCAGACGAGGGGAAAAAAGAAGTCATGTTCGTGTTCCACTTACCAAATAAACAATATCAAAGGCATTGCGGTAGCTATCAGGATTGTTTTCAATATGTTGTCATTCCTGAAACCGCAGTTTAAAGGATAAAAAACTAGGTCAACTAAAATGAATCACATTCTAGCTCGTATTCTAGCATTAACTTATGTGGGAAGCAAGCAGAATGTCACGGGCTCGCTTGGCACTCAAGGTGGATACACTTAGAAGTGGGGGTTAACTTAGAAATTGGGCCACCAAGACAACTAACTAGCTGGGGTGCACTTAGCAAATCCCCCACCAAGGCCCAAAGTCTAGAACTCTCTACATATTACCCATTCACTAGAACTTTCTAGGACTCGCCACTTGGGTCCCCAAGCATTTTGCCACTTGTAATAGAATTCTCTAGAATTAGGCATTCCACCCCCTATAAATAGGGGTGAGCACCCATCATTCTCATCACCACCAACACACCCACACAACACACCTAGCACACTAGCTCTCAAGCTCTCTTGTACAAACACTCTTGTAATTATTCAAAGTGCAATACAATCATCTTTGGCCATTCCACTCTTACTTCCCTTAACATTTTCTCCAAGTGCGTGTGCTTGGCTTGTTTAGGGAGTAATCTAGGCTTACTTGGTGACTCACACGCTAAGGTCGCTCAAGTGCCGCACGGGAACTTGCTGCGCAAAACTATCACCCCGTGCACAAGTGGTATCAGAGCTACGGTTTGCACCCACACGCAAATTAGCTCATAGACGATGCCCAATCCTTCCAGCACATTGCAAGAGGACGCACTCGGTGCGGGGGTACATGAGCAAGCTCGTGGCCGCGAGGAGGGAGGACGCAGACAGCCAAAGTCCCGAGGTAAGTCCAAAGCCCCTTTTATAGATGCATTGGAACCTCGTGTTGCCACGCTCGAAACGTCAATGGCCGCTGTCCAAGACACCCTTGATACATTAGAGGAGCGAGTCGATGGCCTTGAGGGTGAGTATGGTGAATTCACGGTAGCCACCAAAGCCCTCATGCAAGACCAAGCCGACTCTCTTCGAGGGGAGTTTCGAGCGTTCCATGACGAGCTGCTCAATTTGTGTACCTTTGTGCAAAATGAGTTGCGTGCAGTCCCTGCGGAGGTTGATGAGGTCCGCTCGGATTGGGCTTGGCACAAGCGCACACTCACCCCTAGCCCAGCTGCCGTTCCCGCAAGCTCGAGTGATGTGCGCCGCATTGATGTGCCCAAGCCCGATACTTATGATGGTGCACGCAACGCCATTGTGGTGGATAACTTCTTGTTTGGGCTAGAACAATATTTCGACGCGATGGGTATCCGAGATGATGCGTCAAAGGTAGGCACCGCGCCTACATTCTTCCGAGGCTCCGCGCAACTATGGTGGTGGCGGAAACACGGTGAGACGGGTAAGGGCATTTGCGCCATCAGCACATAGGCCAAATTTCAGTAGGAACTTCGCAAGCATTTTGCCCCAAGCAATGCGGAGAAGGAAGCACGAGCACGGTTACGTCGACTCAAGCAAACGGGTAGCGTCTGCGATTACATCAACGACTTCACCACCTTTATGCTTGAGATTTCTGACATGTCCGATAAGGACTCTCTCTTCTACTTGCAAGACGGCCTTAAAGATTGGGCCAAGACGGAGCTTGATAGGCGTGGCGTGCAAACTCTCGACGATGCCATTGCCATTGAGGAATCACTCTCCGATTACTCCGCCCAGCCCAAAGACAAGAGGCCTAGCCATGGCAAAGGTGGGGGAGAGGGCCGAAAGGACAAAGGCCGCAACCGTAAGGAATGGGGACAGAAAAAGCCTCCAAGCGGCAAGAGCGGGCAAAACAAGACCGAGAAACAGCAGCCGCCTAAGCCTCGAAGCCCATGTTTCATTTGTAATGGCCCTTATTGGGTGCGTGACTATTCGGAGAAAAAGTCGCTTAGCGCCCTCGTCGCTCAGCTCAAGGGCGACTCTCCATCGACACCGGAAGAACCCCAACCTAGAGTGGGTTCCCTCAAACGCCTTGGAGCGCTTGAAAGCCATCCGCCCACAGCCACGAGGAAAGGGCTCATGTATGTGAACGCCACAGTCAATGACCAAGCTGTCCGAGCATTGCTCGACACCGGAGCCACACACAACTTCATCTCAGAAAAAGAGGCTAAGCGCCTAGGCCTAAAGGTGACAAAGGACGGAGGCACAATGAAGGCGGTAAACTCACCCGCCAAGCCCATTGCGGGCACCGTACAAGGAGTGCGTGTTACACTTGGAACGTGGAGTGGAAAGATCGACTTCTTGATCGTGCCCATGGACGACTTCAAGATGGTCCTCGGCATGGAGTTCTTCGACCGAGTCCATGTGTTTCCACTGCCGGCCATGAACTCCCTAAGCATCCTCGATGGGACTATGGCGTGCATGGTTCCAGCCGAGCGCTCGAAGACTGCGGACAAGGCGCTCTCCGCCATGCAGTTCAAAAAGGCTTTTCGGAAGAACCCTAGCTTTTTGGTCTCCATCCGGGAGGTGAATAATGAAGAAGATCGAGAAGACTTGCCAAGCCAACCTCTTCCGCTCATCCAAGCCGTCCTTGACGAGTTCAGGGACGTCATGCCTCCGAAGCTCTCGAAGAAGCTCCCACCAAGTCGAGAGGTGGAACATAAGATTGAGCTAGAGCAAGGCGCGAAGCCGCCAGCCTTAGCGCTTTACCGCATGGCGCCACCCGAGTTAGAAGAGTTGCGAAGGCAACTCAAAGACTTGCTCGATCCGGGCTACATCCGCCCTTCCAAGGCTTCGTTCGGTGCACCAGTGCTCTTTCAAAAGAAGAAAGATGGATCTCTACGCATGTGCATCGACTATCGGGCGCTCAATAAAATTACAATCAAGAACAAGTATATGATCCCCTTGATTGCGGACTTGTTCGATCAACTCGGCAGCGCGCGGTACTTCACCAAGCTCGACCTACGGTCCGGGTACTATCAAGTTCGCATCGCCAAGGGCGACGAACCAAAGGCGGCGTACGTGACCAGGTATGGCTCTTTCAAATTTCTTGTTATGCCGTTTGGTCTCACAAATGCACCGGCGACATTCTGCACTCTCATGAACAAAGTCCTTCAACCGTTTCTCGACCGCTTTGTTGTGGTGTACTTGGACGACATTGTGGTGTACAGCACTACACTCGAGGAACATGCCCAACACTTACGGCAAGTTCTCCAAGTACTACGCAACAATGAGCTCTACCTCAAGATGGAGAAGTGCTCATTTGCCCAACGAGAGGTGGAGTTTCTTGGCCACAAGATAGCGGACGGGAAATTAATGATGGAGGATTCAAAAGTAAAGGCTATACTTGAATGGCAACCTCCCACCAATGTACCCGAACTCTGGTCTTTTCTTGGGTTGGTGAACTATTACCGCCGCTTCATCAAAGGGTATTCGGCTAAAGCGGCACCCTTGACCGAGCTGCTGAAGAAGAACCGCACGTGGCAATGGGCCAAGGAATGCCAGCGCGCTTTCGAGGAGTTGAGAAAGGCTATCTCCGAACAGCCCGTCCTCGCACTTCCAGACCATACAAAGCCATTTGAGGTTCAAACTGATGCCTTCGACTTTGCCATATGCGGAGTACTCATGCAAGAAGGTCACCCCATAGCGTTCGAGAGCCGGAACCTTAATGACACGGAACGCCGCTACACCGTGCAAGAGAAGGAGATGACAGCCATTGTCCATTGCCTACGTGTGTGGCGACACTACTTGCTTGGCTCACACTTCGTGATCTTGACAGACAACGTAGCCACGAGCTACTTCCAAACACAAAAGAAGTTGAGCCCCAAGCAAGCTAGGTGGCAAGACTTTCTTGCGGAATTTGATTATAGGCTCGAGTACAAGCCCGAAAAAGCCAACATTGTTGCGGATGCTCTAAGTCGCAAAGCGGAGTTGGCTACACTCAGCATGAGCCAGCCAAAGTCCGATCTCGTCATGCGCATCAAGGAATGCCTTCAACAAGATCCATTGGCGAAAGATTTGCTGAAAAAGGTGCTTGAAGGGAAGACGAGACGATTTTGGCAGGAGGAAGGCATCCTCCTCACCAAGGGAGACCGACTATTTATACCAAGGTGGGGAAATTTGTGACGAGAGGTGATCAAGGAGTGCCATGATTCGAAGTGGGCTGGCCACCCCGGAGTAGAGCGCACAACCACACTCGTCCAAGCCTCCTACTTTTGGCCATACATGAGGGATGACATCGAGGCCTACGTGCGGACATGTCTCGTGTGCCAACAAGACAAGGCGGATCGCCAACTTCCGGCGGGACTATTGGAGCCTTTACCAACGGCATCAAGACCATGGGAGAGTGTCACCATAGACTTTATCTCAGCCTTACCCAAGTTCGAGGGGTGCGGAAGCATCATGGTGGTTGTCGACCACTATAGCAAGTATGCGACTTTCATCGCCACACCGACCGATTGCAAAGCGGATGAGGCTGCCCACCTATTTGTCAAGCACATCATCAAACTTTGGGGAGTTCCAAAAAGCATCGTGAGTGACCGGGATCCACGCTTCACCGGACGCTTTTGGATGGAGCTCTTCAAGATGTTGGGAACCGACCTCAAGTTCTCAACAAGCTTTCATCCGCAAACGGATGGACAAACCGAGCGCATCAATAGCCTACTCGAGATGTATCTTAGGCATTATGTGAGCGCTCACTAGCGAGATTGGGCGAAGTTGCTGGACGTTGCCCAATTCTCATACAACCTACAACGGAGCGAGGCTACGGGCAAGAGTCCATTCGAGATCATCATGGGATTTCAGCCGATGACGCCCAACGCCATAGCCTCGACCTATGAAGGAAAGAGCCCAACAGCCCACAAACTCGCTCGCGAATGGCATGAAGAAGCGGATATCACGCGAGCATATCTCGACAAGGCCGCTCAGAGAATGAAAAATTGGGCTGACTCATGGAGACGCCACGTCGAGTACAAGGAAGGCGACCAAGTGATGGTGAAGCTCCTACCCCAACAGTTCAAGACGTTGCGGAAAGCCCATAAAGGGTTAGTAAGGCGATATGAAGGGCCTTTCGAAGTAGTTCGACGTGTGGGCAAGGTCTCCTACCAACTCCAACTTCCACCAAGACTCAAGATCCACCCAATCTTCCACGTGAGCTTGCTCAAGCCATACCACGGAGATGCAGGAGATCCAAGCCGAGGCAAGTCAAGACGTGCCCCAACCACTGTTGTTACCGCAATTGACAAAGACGTGGAATACATTCTTGCGGATCGAGTAATCCGAAGAGGGGGCGTACCGGCTTACTATGAGTTCTTGGTGAAATGGAAGAACCTCCTCGAGAGCGAAGCAACATGGGAGCGCGAGGACGATCTATGGCAATTCGCGGAACATGTGCAGCTCTACAAGCACAACAACGCGACGAGGACTCCGCGAACATAGGTGGGAGAGGATTGTCACGGGCTCGCTTGGCACTCAAGGTGGATACACTTAGAAGTGGGGGTTAACTTAGAAATTGGGCCACCAAGACAACTAACTAGCTGGGGTGCACTTAGCAAATCCCCCACCAAGGCCCAAAGTCTAGAACTCTCTACATATTACCCATTCACTAGAACTTTCTAGGACTCACCACTTGGGTCCCCAAGCATTTTGCCACTTGTAATAGAATTCTCTAGAATTGGGCATTCCACCCCCTATAAATAGGAGCGAGCACCCATCATTCTCATCACCACCAACACACCCACACAGCACACCTAGCACACTAGCTCTCAAGCTCTCTTGTACAAACACTCTTGTACTTATTCAAAGTGTAATACAATCATCTTTGGCCATTCCACTCTTGCTTCCCTTAACATTTTCTCCAAGTGTGTGTGCTTGGCTTGTTTAGGGAGTAATCTAGGCTTACTTGGCGACTCACACGCTAAGGTCGCTCAAGTGCCGCACGGAAACTTGCTACGTAAAACTATCACCCCATGACAAGAAGCCATGATCTATCACAAGAAGGATATCAAAGCAGACGCAGAACACAACAAAGATAGCTTCTAATGCAGGAAATGAAGGGAAAACAAATGTTTTACATCAATGTATTTTTTCAAACTGGGCATCCCTCTAGAATCATGATTACAGTAGTGTCTCTGTTTCTTTATTTTGCAACATGGAGTTAAAAGGAAAAGCTTCAAAGCACATACATTTTTAGTGCAGGAAGAGATGAATAAGAGCAAATGCAAGACAAATAGAAGTGCAATAAGGAATGGCAATTGGTTTTCTTCCTCCTCTTTTTATCTTCTTTAGACAAAACAATGACTATTGTCCAACCCACTCTACCGTTCTCAAGTTAAGAGGAGGGATTTCAAATGTTGGATATGTATATAGAGAAGATAAGTTGGAGCAGTGAGTACTTCATAAGTTTTCTTAAAGATGAGGCAACGGATGGGCTTGGCTAATCTTGTTCAAACTTGGCCTAGGATAAGTTTTCTTAACATTTCTGAAGACAAACAAAGTCCAAAACTTTGGTTTCATATCATGGAGTTGTTGACGTACAACTCCTCCACGAGCTGTCTTTTCTCTTCAAGTAGAACACTAGGCGAGAACTCGAATGGGTGATAATATTCATATAATGATGCCTCTTGGCACTCTAATGGGTGATAGTATTCATATAATGATGCCTCTTGGCATCCTACCCTGGATTTCCTTGCTGTACATGGTGCTTCAATTTTCTATGGGAGAGTATAGGGTAGCATAAAGAGAAACAAGTGAAGTGAGTTAATGACTATCTTGTGTTCTTATAGGTATGCTTAACAAATCTTAAATATAACAACTATTTTGCTAAATTTTGACATCTTACTATGATAAATAATATGACATAAGTATTGATTTTTTTTTTTATAAATAGTTGTTCGGGGGATTGTCACTTTCCCCCCTACAGTAATTAACATATATCATTTACCCCATTCTATTTTTATAATAGCCAAAAACCCCCCGGACAGCATAAGTTTATAATATTACCCTTATTTTTAACAACTATTTTATTTACATTTATTATAAATTAAATAAATTACATGAATAGAAACTAAATAAAAAAATTAAGTATTAAAAATAAGAAATATATGTTTTGATATGAGCAAAAAAATTAATAATAAAATTTTTCTTGTAATTATTTATTTTGTGAACATTTTCTTATAATAAACATTTTATAATATTTTAAAATTAAATGTAAAAAGTATAGGCAAAATATTTTATTATTTATCTTATAATAAATTTTTATTTGTCATTCAAGTTTTCTTATAATAATTTTTTTTATCATTTTACTAATAATTTTCTTATATATTTATTATAAGAAAATTTTCACAAAATAAATAAGTATAAAAAAATTATTAATAATTTTTTTGTTCATATCAAAACATATATTTCTTGTTTTTAATGCTTAATTTTTTATTTAGTTTCTATTCATGTGATTTATTTTATTTATAATAAATATAAATAAAAGAGTAGTTGAAAATAAGGATAATATTGTAAACTTATATTATTAGAGGGGTTTTTGGCCATTATAAAAAAAGTAGGGGGAAAATAGTATATATTGATTACTGTAGGGGGGAAATTGACAATCTCCCATAGTTGTTCTATTTTACTTCTATTTTATATGATCGTTACTCTATCGATTGAACAAATGCCTTGTCACTACATGGACTAAGGAAGAGATTCGCTGATTTTTAAAGTGGCGGAAAAATTTTGGTGACATCACAAGTAATAAGGTTTGTATTATTTTTTGTCTTGTTCATACATGTATACGATTTTAAGAACCAAATTGCACGTGTTTCTATTATCAGTATGTATAATTGTTGTTCTTATTTATTTTAGGTTTGGATGCGTGAAGCTAATTTTTTTTATCTCTAAAGTTATTTCCCTCATTCTCAACAACCCGAACATACTAGGCTAAGCGATTTTAGTATGGAGGCAGCTTTTAAGGTGCTTACAGAGTCAGTTTAGAGAACTGAATACAAAATGGATTCATTTAATGTGAGAATAAAAAAGGTTGAAAAGTCTTTAGAGGAATTGAGATCAAACTATTCTATTAGTTCACTAGGGATGACAATGGAGTAGATATGGTTTGGATCTACTCTACTTCAGATTCAGATCCATGGTAAAAATTGAGATCTATATCTACTCCAGTTTTTTCATGGACCCATGTTTTTTGCTCTATATCCGATCCAAAAAAGAAATAAATACTTATATCTACTCCAAATCTAGAAAAAAAATCCAAATTTACTCTAAATCCATCATGAATTCTAAAACTCAACAATAAAAGAGCAATAAATTTCTAGAATGAAAATTAAATACTAAAATGTATTGATAACAATTAACTTATATAGTTTATCTAAAAAATATAATAAATATTGTAGTTTGTGCTTTTACACCAAAATAAGCAAATAAGGAAGATAATAAAATATCTTTCAAAAGTAATTACAGGAGTAAAATCAATCTAATATTCTATTATCTCCATCATCTTGATTTCCACAACACACCCATAATCATTCTTACAACATTAGAAAATGACAAACAAGTTAAATATGATTTATATTCAGTGCTTTATTATTTTTATTATGACCATATTTAACTAAATATATGAAAGACATAGTTAGTTTTACCTCATACATGTCTGCATCTTCTGAATATGTCTATTTGGTATGTGTTGAAGAACATGAATTTGATTCTAAGCAAAAAAATTAAGTAAAAATTTAATTAATTACACCAAAAATAGTTACTATAAAATAAAGAATTCAGTTATAAAAATTCTTACTAGCATATTTAATCAACAACCAATCTTGACAATGCATTAAAGCCTCTAATGTATTTGAACGAAGTCTACTATGATTTGGTGTCACAAATCTATCACCGGTATTAAAACAGACTCAAATGCAACTGTGGATACAAGAATAGCCAAAATATCTCTAGCAACATTGCAGAAGGTAGGATATCCATTCACCTTCCACCAACCTAATATGTCAAAAGTATCTGTGCAAGGTAGGACAGATTTCTCCAAATAATAATCTAGCTTTAACTTCACGTGGTCAGTACTAGTACTTTGATTAACAAATGTCTCAAAACTAGCTCAAAGTTATTCCTTTCCTAAATGAAATGCCTCCATTGGGGATTGAGTAATTAAAGGCTCATTAGATTGATAAACATGTCCACATGATTTTGACTTTAACTGATATTCCTTCACTCAATCGTACAATATTTATGGATACTCCCAATTCTATGTTCACAATCAACTCCATAAAAGCATAGGAAAATGTACTTTACTAGTTTCATCTTACATCTAAAGTCCAAAACAATTGCCACTACCATTAACTCATTAACCACACTGCAATATTTGTCCTACTTTTCTAACATTTTCTTTGCCATTATCCTTATTTTATCATTATTAGAGTCTAGCAATTTGGAAATAGATATTCTAGTCTCATAAATATAATAATAATACAAATTCATTGTAGTACATTTCGTGCTGGAAAACAACTTTGTAACTTCATCAAATAATTCAAGCCTACAACAAATTTCTTTTGCAAACTCCTAATCTTCTTTAGTAGGCAATGACTTATATTGTGATTCTCATGTTTTTAAATGAGAAAACAACACATCTTTATAAACTAAAGTAGTGTCAAGCATGTAATAGGTATAGTTCTACCTTCTTTTGCAATCAAGAATCAATTGCTTGGTGCTTGATGTTTTTAATTTACGAACAATCTCCATAATTTTTTCATGCCTTTTGGGTGTCATTTTCCAATAAGAAACACTATTATTAATTCTATCAGTACTTTTACTAACAACATCTAGCCCATCCTTCATTATCGAATTCAAGATATGTGCATAATAATGCATATCAAACAACCTTCCATTTAATAAAAACGAAATAGGACGTTTGTCTAAGAGGATGTCAATCACAACATCGTTAGTAGTGGCATTATCAATTGTTAAAGAACACAAATTTCCATCAATATTCCAATCTAATAGCTTTTGGCCTTTGACAACTAAAAAGGTTAAAATAACGAAACTGACATGTGAGAATTTGGTCCTAGCTAGTGGAACAAGAAAGAACACAGGAATGGTTTTTCTCAGAGTCAGGCCACGCCTTATGACGAAAGGGGGAGAAAGGACGGGTCACCTGCCGATCTGTGATCAAACAAAACTATACTAGAAGAATAAGATACAAATTTGATTGACCCCTTACTATAGATAGGCTAACGCGCCTTATATTATCTAATTAGAAAAGCAACCTTTCGCGCAAGTTGCTTAATCCGTTGCTTCTTGCTCCAACTTAGGAGTAAGGGCTATTGCCACATTTTCCATTAGGTGCTATGCTAGTTGTAACTACTAATGCACCTTTCTTTTATCAAATCTCAGGGACATGGTCTAATCATGAGGGTAGTATTTTATCATGGTGTCGGATCCCCAATTTTTATGGATTCCTTCTTTGTTACCGGGGTCGACCCCAAAGCCATAATGTCTCAAAACGAGGAGGCCATAGAGAAACTTTTTTTTATTTTTTTGTCTCGAACTTCGTGTAGAATCCCTTTTTGGTTATACGTACATTTTCACAAAGAAACTGCCCAAGACTAATTATCGGGGACATTTCCTCACAATAATTAGGCTGGAGAAAATACCAATTCAAATTAAATGGATTCAAAAGGATCTTACTATCTGTATCAGGAAATGATTAATAAAAATTGGATTGGACTACTGTAGTGATCAAAATATCATCCACATAAACTAGAAAATAGGCTTGAATTCCATTTTGATGATAAATGAACAAAGAGGTGTCGAACTAGGCATTGGTAAGCAACTATTAGAAATTAAGCACTCCATTAAATTATTAGAAAGTACCTTAGCAATATGTGGACACATCACATATATAAATCTAAATAAAAATGACAATCAGTAGAATAAAAATGGTACTATATGAATTGAATGTTTATTAATCATAATGAAAAGGAAATGACAAAGATATAAATAAATAATGCTATTAAAAGTCCCTTATGGGGCAACTTTGCAGCCTTCCAAAATTATCTACAAAATGTATGGTGACAACTATATAACTCATTCTGATTAGGAGTTCATAAATTAGTAGTAATAGAAATTCTGCTTTGATTGCTCGCCAACAATTTCATTATTTTAGACTTTTCATATTCATATCACTTGAAGATATCCTTCTTCAATGTGTTTCAAGAAACGACCTTAAACATGGGTTGTAAAAAACCAATAAACTTCCTGAATGCAGAATATTCAACCATACTAAAAAGGTATTCATGCTTGATAATCATATTTGCAAGCTCTCTTTTTTAAGTATCATGATTAAAACAAAATTCCCAACTTGGACTTTCCCTTTATTTACAGTAGCATTTAACATAGCATTCTTGATTGTTGGTTACTTACGTCGTGGGCGTCTAAGCAAGTGCTTAAGTAAATGGTTTGTTCCACCTCCTGCAATTGCAATTAACTTTCCATTACATTGGTTACAAATTGCTTTCAACTATCCATTAATCTTTTGCCTCGTAAAATGATTCCATACAATAGACTTCAACTTTTTACCAACAACAGTAGTTTCATCGCCAAGAATGAGTAAAGTCAAATTCAGCTCTATCCCATTTGATGGTGCAATTACTTCAACGATATCAAGCCCATCATCATCATCATCATTTTCTAACTATGGTAATTTAGGGCTAAAATCCATATTTCACCTAAATGAAGAAATAATTAAAAACATTAATCATCTACGTCACCAAAAAAATTATTATTATGCATCAATATTAGATAAGTAAATAAATAAAATTATTTGTAAATGAATATATAAAATTAAGAGCATAAATTAAATAAATAATTGAAATCTTCTCATTTAATCTTCATTCACACTGATCCTTAATTATAAAATCAACTCTCAAAATTTAAAATATATTCAAATAAAAGTTAACCCACATGTATATAATATTGGTTAACAATCAAAATCAAGCAAGGATAATGGAAAACTAATACGTAATTTGATGATTGCCATATTCTTAATTTAATATCATTTAATTAAATTACGGCGATAGCCACCACTGATTAGTGATTATACAACATGAATAAGTTTATGGGAAAATAATACAAGAAAATCAAATCTAGAGATTTACCTAGCAAATAATTAAAGAAAGAACTGATCTAAACATTCAAACCGAGTAAAGAAGTGAGAGTAGATTGAAAAGAAAGAAAGAGGCTAATGTTGAATTGAACTAAACAATGAAGAATTAAAATAAATTAGGCGAATTGAAGAAATTAAGTTTTAGTTTTGATTTAATGTGAGATTAGATCTGAATAATAGTTCTATAGTTGTCATGTACATGAAAAGAAAGAAAAAAAAATGAAGAAAAAGACAAAGGAGTAAGGATGAGAAAAAAACAAACAAAAGGAAAAGATGAATAAGGAGTAAGGATGAGAGAAAAAATGAAAGAAAAAGGCAAAGATAGCATGGCTTGTAATTTTGAAATTTGATCTTGATGTCACTATCGTGATTTAAATATGATGGCATGTCTTGTAATTTGCTTAACTAACATCTCTAATTTAGGAAAATTGTCAATTTATTTAGGTCCATTAAGTTTTTTCAACAATTTATTTTTTAATTTCTTCTTCACCGTTTAGTTTAACTTTTTCATTTTTCAATGAATAGTCATATATCAACTATTTTTTTCATTTTTCAATGACTAGTCATACATCAACTATTTTTTAGTCTTACAATGCTGTTGCAAGACTATTATGTTACGGTAGGGGTACTTTCGTACTTTTATGAGTCAACAACGATCAATATTTAAAGATTATGAGTTTTAGGGGTAACGTAATATTTTCAATAGTAATGAGATGATTTGAAGATTGTCACTTCATGAGAGGGTAGGCCGAAATTAACCCTTTAATCAATTTTGAATGAAAATTCAAATTTCAACATTAATCCGGGCAAAAAAAAACACAAGTCCAGTACTAATTCTCAATCCATCACCAATTCTTAAATTTAAGTGTGAAATACATACGTGCATCAAACTGCAAAGGTGCTTTCAATTAAAAAAAATTAAAACTAGTTTCCAAAAGTAACAACACAATTATTCAAAAGTATCACCATTGCACCACCAGTAATTATAATCTAATATTCTTGTTCAATGCAAGCTCCAAGAGTTAAGGATTTTCATTTCATTCACCGCTATTAGCACCGATCCAACACAATTCCTATATTAATGATTTAAGATTAATATTTTCTAATACTAATACTTTCTAAACACTAATTTAAAGAGCAAAATTATAATAATATATAATATCCATAATTAGATAATAATTATAAGATGTATATAATAATCCAAAACTATATAATGAAATCAATTTGTATATAATAATTATAATAAGTATTAAAATTATTAAACTTTTCAAAAAATAATTGAAAAAAAGTGTGGGTTGATTGATGTCTAAGCGGGAATCCCCGGATACATGGTACATACCAAACCCGCTCGTAACCTGCAAAATTGGTCATAGGGGATGGGTTTTTGTGGACAGTTTAAGTAGATTTACAAATTTACGGGTACCATTGCCATCCATAAATTTGAATACTACATGTGCATGTTTTAGGGTTGGCTAACCTTAATTATTTTTGTCCCATTATCATTTAAATTTACAAAACTAATATTTAAGTTTTAAGATTTTTAAATACATGGTAAATACCACTATACTATGAATGAAATTTATTATCATTTATAATTATACATTTGCTAAGAAATTTCTAAAATAAATTAAAATAAATAAAAGGATAGGTGATTATAAACTTGTATATAGATATTAAGATAGATATGGACCTACTCCAAATCCATCTTAGATCCACACATCGATATTTAAATCCAATCCAAATCCATTTTAAATCAACCAAAATCCAATCTGATTGGACTTGAATCAGATGGACCTTGGGTAAAATTCGATCCATTGTTGTGCCTGTAGTGCACTATTAGATCAACCATTTGATCCATCACCATTTGTAACCTTCAAAATTCTAATCCATCACCATTTGTAACCTTCAAAATTCTAAAACCTATATGTCTACTCGGGAAAACCTAGTCAACTACTAATGGGAAATATAAAACATTTCTGGTCAGTGATGAGGGCTTTATGGAGCGCAAATTGAACCTTAATAAACCGATGGCCTAACTGGGACTAGTGAAGCAGTAGGTGAAATTCTTAGAGACCCTTCCCACTTTGTAGGAGGTTATATCCCCATCCAACAACATGTTCTCCAAGATGAGGTAGAGTTTGTAGATTTCGTATTATAAATTTCATTTCTATGATAATTCAATGATAAATGATTTTAAATTTAAATTTCTTTTCTATAGGATATAGCCAAACTAATTGACTTTAGGCAAGAGCCTCAAACATCCTCTAGTGTGAGTGTACTACCAACTCCACCAAATAGGAATCATAGGCCAAGACAGTATCAATTTTCACCATATGATCAAGTGTCCCTGGGAACAAATCTCAAGAATAAAGTTAGTTCATTTCAAGCTAATGATCATGTTACTCTATACTTTAGATAGATATGCTCAGTAAAGGTATTTGTGGAATTATCTATTAAATTTTTTATTTGTGGGATTATCTATTAAATTTTTTACTTTCATATTAAATTAGCTTTAAATAATTTTTAAGAATTATTACTCAAACTTATTGCTTATTGTCTTTAATGAAGTCACTGTCTCTATTTATGGTGAATTTTAAATCGACATTCTTCATCGACCCTTTTGCCTGCGATATATCAAAGTGAAGATGTATGAGGTTCTAAAATTCATTCATGTCACATTATATGTTTGTCCTATATTACATCTCTTAATCAATTTGATCACGTTTAGGTTACTCCCATGGAAATGTATCACCTCACCATAGTGAAAAATTTATTGTACTCACAAGCGTACAAATCTATTTGTATTATAGATTTGTGGTGACTAGTGTCAATCCCATGAGAAAGTAGATTTAATTGTGTAGGGTTAATTTTCTAAGTGTGTATGCAAGTTGGTTGGAAGTGAATTTTTTTTTATCTTAAGATTTAAAATAAAAAGGCAGGAATGAATCATAGACGAGAACTATGCTATGAAGCGCTTGAGTCTTTGAATTTGCACTCAACATTTCACCATTAGCTTAATATTTCCTTTTAGTTCCAATTAATTCATTAAGGGGTATTTCCACTCCTCATAATTCTCACTCTAATAAATATGTTATCAAGCACTCAGTGTGCCAGAGAGTAATGATCATCCACTACTAAGTGTGGTGTCAAGAACACGTTGTGCCAGACGATAATAATCTTTCTGTCAACAACATGGCAAAATCGTCCACTAAATAGCTTAGATGCACTTTTCTGTTGATACTGAGTAAAGATGACTCACAAAATACTAGAGGGGAATTTTTCTTTATTAAACATGGTGCTAAGTACTCATTCTACCAGACAGGAATGATCTTTCAATGGGGAGCTAATAGACTGTGCAAAATCTAGATAAGATACATTAACTGTTGACAATAAGTCAAAACAACTACATAAATTAGAGAGAAAAATAAAATAAACTTACCAAATTAAGTCCATGGATCATGTTGAGACTTCACCTTCAATTCAAGTTTAAAACTAAATTAGCCATTCATAATTGAACTAGGGGTAAAATGGTAATTTTATTAAAATACTTAGAAAATACAAAATGGAGAGAGAATTACAGATAATAGAGCTCAAAAATGGATTCAGAGGTGTCAAATGGAGCCTTCTATTTATAAATAAAATGGGTAAATCATGACCATCAGATAAAACAATTTGGACGCTCAGGATTACGCTATGTGGCAAGCTTTGATTGGCTGGAACACATCATCAGTCAGCACCACATCAGCATTTCGGTCCAATAATATGCTGCCACATTATCGATTAACGCCACATAAGTATATTGGTCCAATAGAATCCTGCTACATTATCAGTCAACGCCACATCATTAGTCAATGCCACACCATTAGTCTAATAGGATGTTGCCACGTCATTGGTCAATACCATGTCATCATACTATATATGTGAACACTGCTTTATTTGTGAACAATACTTAATACCCCTTTAAATCCTCGTAAGATTTTCAATTGTTTTGAGTTCAAAAATATCATTTGTTTTGCTGTCCGACTTCTTGTTAGTCATGAAATGACTAAAACATCCTTGAAATACCTAAAATACATATATTATAATAAAACACACCATAAAAGCTTAGAGGATTTAAGCACATAAAAGTAGAAATGTTTATGAGACTTGGAGTATAAAATGACAGTTTTACCCTTTATAAATACGCATTCTAATACTCAACACTCACCCTCCTTGTGCAAGCAATGGAGAAAAAAGTGCCAATTAACTGGTATTTAACTACATATTATGTGAGTATTTATGGTTTCTGTAGTGATAATTTGCTAACGTTTATGCCTTTATTCTGTGTAGTAATCAGTTATATTGGAGCCGAAGTTTGATTGTTTCACACCATGAGAAATCTCTAATTTTGAAGATAGTGAACATTATGGCAACTTGCATATGATTAGCCATACTCAAGAACAAAACCCATGCCATGTTATAGTTATAGGCTTCGGTAATTACAACAAATCAATAAGTTTAAATAGAGAAATTAAAAAAAAAATTTCCAACGTAATGCACAAATTTGAGAAATACACCTCTAGGGTTGGAATTTGACAAGAAGTTACACTCAAAACTAATATGCAAAAGAAGATTATCTGTATCAATCAAACAATTGGGCTTAACCAATGAAGGGTTCTCAATTAGGGTTTTGAAATTCAATGAGGGCAGCACAGTCTCAGTGGATTTTCCACGTGATTCTCAATGAGGGACAAAATCGATGGCAGGAGACAACAAAAATTTATTTGCAAGAGACGAGATGACATTGCTGGTGGTTCAATGCTGGTAGGCGAAGGGTTGTTGTGACTTGTGAGAATGAGATTGAGATTGAAAATATGTTTAGCTAAACACTTAGAAAAAGGACTTTTTAATCTTTGGTTTATTTTTGTCTAATAAACTCAACTTAGAATTTCCAATCAAACCTGCGTAAAATAAAGTCCTGAAATAAAGTTTCGCAGCCATACTCCATGAACAATGGTCTCAAAGCATGCAACAAACTCAACTTCCATGGATGCAGCTATAATAAACTCTTTTGCACTTTTCTATGAAATTGCCCCTCCAACATAATCACACACTTGAAAATGTGAAAGATATATCTCAGGTGAAGTCTGGCTTTCTTACATGTGTTGTGGCCTCAGTTGCTTTGGGAGCAAGCTAGGATGAGATACACTTGCGACAAAAGGGTGATCTCATACTAATCTCTTTGCCGTTGTTGTTTCATGAAGAATCATTGCCGAGGAGCATGTGTAAGACGTTCTAGTACAGCTATATAATATTTGAGTTGCTTGGGTGTTATCAATTGTTGGTTCTATTCTAAAATCAAAATATGTTCTTCAAATTGTTATAAAAAAATAATAATCTGAAAAACAACATTAAAATAAATAAATTGAAAGAAGAAAAAATATAAAATATAATTCATTGAGAATCATTTGGACTTGCATATGACAATTTGGCTACTAATTATATTTTGCAACTAAGGATATGCCGAGAACAACTGATAGTTAGATATTAGATTCAAGGCACCTATTTAGTATTAAAGTGTAAAAAACAAAGAGTTGCAGTGATCATTGTGGTTTTAAAAATAATGATCATAGGATAAAACCAGGCTGACTTTCCAAGAGTATGAAATAAAACCCAATCTTTTTTCTGTTTTCGTTATTTTGATTTTTGATTTCTGCCTTTTCCTTTCAAATTTTTGTCTGTTTAAGCATTATACAATTTGTTTTTTCTAAATTTGCTGTAGTAACTTGTAACATTGCTAAACAGATGTCACCAATTGGTTACACCACGTGAGCACTTTGTTTATTTGGGGAACTAGACAAGTTACCGGCTTTGGTCTTGTTTGGTTAGACAAGATTCATACCGAACGCAAGCAAGCAAAACTCAAACCGATCTGAAACCAAATTTTTGACCGAAATACAACAGTGAAGCTGGAACTCTTGGTTTTCTGGATGGATATAATCTAACAAACGTTAAAAAGTCTTATACATTTATTACCCTAAGTAATTAGGAACATTTTAATCTGTTGCATGTTTTGAAGTCTGAACAAAAAAAGATGTCAAGACAATTAAAATGGTTGATATGAAGGCTGAGACAAAAGTAACAACAGAAACAAACCCTCCATGACTCTTAATCCCAGAAGGTATTCTCCACACTGCACGACCAGTTTTACGTTCCGCATTTTCAGAAGTTGGGATGAATAAACAGCTCTGATTCTGCAGCTTTCCTTCGATGCAGCAGCGTAAGAATAAATCTGGATCACCAAATTCTACTTGTGAATAGCCAGATTCATCCAAGGGCTGCATGATAGTGAAATTTCGGTCAGAAATTCTGATATATCCTCCACTATTTTCAAGTTGTCAATAACATTCCACACTAATGATAAACACAAGTACACAACAGATGATTACCTTAATGTGATCTAGATTATTTCAATTTCCAATAAAAGCAACCATCTTATCGCACATATCAATGCATCAATTCCTTAAATCTTGACAACGCATTATGCATGTATGACTATCCTGTTTTATTTTACACTCGCAGACTAGGACATTCTTAAGAAATCTAGGAAAGAGTTCTGGTAACTGAAACTAGGAGAAGCACTAAGAAAAGCTAAAACTAATCTAAGAGAAGCCAAAACTAATGATGATAAAGCTACGGGTCGAATCAGACATCAGGTCTCACGTGTGGAAGAAAACAAGAGGGGCACACAAGTATCAAACTGCCGCATATCTTTATAGATGTTGAAGAGTTCATAAAAATATTTGTAGTTTGCTTTGTTTCTGGACTTGGCAACTAGTCAATAATCAAGAATGGAAAAATATTTCTAAATATACAACAAACTGGTACAAAAGCTGGACATTCTAGGTGAAATTGTAGGCCTCTCTTATAGACCATTCATTTTTATTTTCTTATTTTATCTATTGTACTAATTCAGCCATTCTTAGGTAACTAGTTCACTGAACATTATAAAGGTAAGAACATGGAAATGTTAAGAGAAAAAAAAAAAAAAGAGAGAGAGACATGCCAACGTATGAAAGAGGAATACAGGAGCAGGGCAACTACTGCCAGAGTCAATGTAGATATATTTAGGAAGATGTGTAAATTGAGACAGAAAAGGAAAATGAGAAAAGAAACAAAAAATGTAAAACACCAGCAAACACTTAAAATTTTACATTCATAAAGATTATATTAGAAGATGGTGAAAACTGCTAACAATTCAAACTTAGTTTTTCACTTTTCATAGTGCAACAGACTATTATTGTGATTATTACATTTCTCTGCAGCACGTTTATGTTATAGTAATGTCCAGGAGCAAAACCAGAAATTTACAACAGACCTAAGTCAAAAATTATATTAGTGTTCCATAGATCATTTACCTACAACTTTTCAGTATAAATCCTTTAAAGTCATTTCAACAATTCCGAGAATTTTGTTAGTAAACATGAAGCATCTAATGAGGAACATAATAACTACAATTGAAGATATATTATTAATATAAAAGCATAACAAGAGGACAAAATTAAGTATAAACTGCAATCTAAACATGCAAATTAAAAGTACAATCTTGAAAATACTTGATCACATTCATTTACTTTTTGAAATGCGAATTAATTTTGTTCATGGATTTTCAGCAACTGAATCTCTTTACTTCAACATACAATTTAATCCCTCAAATCCAACCAAAGCATAAACCTCAAATTAAAACACCTAAAAATAATGAAAACAATTCTGCACAAAAAAAAATAATAATAACTATAATTTCTAAAGAGAAGAAGCAATAACTAACAACAGTTGAAAAATAATTTGAACATGCATCAAATACAATTATATCTAGTCTAGAAAGAGAGCTG
Organism: Citrus mangshanensis; assembly: GCA_030449895.1. NCBI lineage: Eukaryota > Viridiplantae > Streptophyta > Magnoliopsida > Sapindales > Rutaceae > Citrus > Citrus mangshanensis. The sequence goes on from JASUUJ010000371.1 coordinate 2,082,792, forward strand.
AAAGAATTAATAATAAGAACTAAAACTTTGAACGCAAACTTTTTTAAAAGAATGCCTGTTGTATTATTTTATATCTTTTTATATATATTTTTTTAAGTCCACAAGAAAGAGACATTGCAATTAAAGTGAAAAGTTCCAAATTCTGTTATCCATTTCCTGATCTCCTTTTTGCTCACCTGATAACGTGCATGTAGTGGAAGCTGTACTTTAATTTCCAGTCCATCCTTTTGACTCAAAAGTCTATTGGAACCAACATTCATGTGAATTTCAACAGCAGACCGGTTGGAACGAAATGAAGGTAATTCCAAGTTTGTATCTCCGAAAACAGCTACATCTGTTAAAACTACAGAAAAATGGGCATGGAATGATTAACATCACAAAGGTAAGCAAAACAATAAGCATGCTTTTGAGCAGTTTCGAAAATTTTATCACAAAATATCAATGTAGTTTACCACCACGCTGGTGAAGATGTTGCAGCTCAAATGGATCGGCAAAGATTCCTAAGGGCAGTCTTTCAATGACTATGAACTCACACTTGTGAAAGGGCAGTCGAGATAAGGACTTTGGGTCAACAAAAAATCTCATAGATGATAATAGATTCCGATGAGAACCTTCACCAATCAAATGGCGCAGCAGAACTGATCGTCTTATAACAGAACTTGTATTATCTGGTAGAACTTCGCAGAAGCTAGTACGCAATTCATTTGCAATGAATTCTTCAAAATTTGAATTGAGCAATTTTTCATATTTTCCAAAATAAGAAGTCATCAGATATTTCTTGGAACTTGAAAAAGCCTTGATATTGTAGTTGACATCAGAATTTGCCTCGCATCTTCCCACCTGAAAATATAAGAGATTAAGTCAGAAAACTGACCAAATTATCCTGATCTGGGATCTTGTAATATTTTTATGCTATGTCCTTATTTCTGTAATCAGTATTTATTTTTATTTTTTTTGGGGGGGCAACCCTTGACAGAGTGATGGTGATCTATACACATTTAACATAAGGGGCATCTACAATTTCTTCAATACTGTAATAGCAATCATCTTAACAAATACGATAACATTACAACAATAACATGTTTTTTAGAAGAACATAATCAACAAAGTTGTCCATATTACACTGAGCACATACTGAAGGAGGTGCAAAAAGATATTCCACATATTAACAGTCTCAATCTCAAGAACAGCAAACTTGTTTTTTTAGTCAGCATGTCATCAAGCAATAGCAATTATAGTAACAGGACAACTTCCTAGATGTCCACAACCATACAAGTAATACGTGGCTATCAGTGACAATTATTAACCACTGAAAATTAGCTTGGCTCAGTGAATACCACCAACATCCTCTCTCCATACCAACCAATGATCAACCAACACTTCTGGATATCATACCATCACTACAGAAACAAAGAGAAATCTCTATTCCCAATTGTTTTAATAAGTACAAAAAATAAAAGCGGGCAAAATAAGAGCAACTCAAGTACAAAGCAAACCCCAAAGAAGGGTTTTCTTGGTTGGTGGAAGAGAAAGAAAAACGCAATAGCTTAACAACATTAGCACACACATCCACTGGCAAGAGAGATTCTAAAATACCTCTATTGTTTTAAATATTGATTACATGATGAGTTTTTAAAACAAATGCACATGTCATACATACTTTAAGACAATTTAAGTAAGTGTAATACAACAGAGGTATTCTAGAATCTCTCCACTGGAACAAAAGTAATTAGTTTATGAATTCGTCAAATTAAAGAAAATAACAACCCAAACCAACCTGAATGCCAATGGCAGAAAAGAACATCAACAAGATTGCCACTTTATAATAAATACAAAGTCGAACATGTTGAGATTCCATACAATATCTGATATAGAAAACAAAAATTAATTAAAACTTGAATAAATATTTTGCGGTAATAGAAGACTTAGTACTTAAGATCGAACCGATAGAGATAACAAAGACAATGATTGAGAAATGAAGTATTAATTGAAAAATTACATATTCAAAAAAAAATTGAAAAGTTACACCAAAAAGGGCAATGATATTGAGATTGCAAATAACCATCGTCCTTACTCGAATCTGAGGAGTGGAAAATGGGTTGGGCCCGAGCCAAGCCCTCAAACCCTAACCCAGCTTGGGCAAATCATGCTTGAGGCCACCATTAGCCTGTGTCAGGCCACTAAAGCACGCCCTGGATTTTTTTAATTTGAGGGGAAAAATCTTTCATTTTTTAAATCGATTATAGACTATCTAATTTTTAATTCCAAAATTCCATTTTTTCAAGTCTTTCAAGTTGCTTATCTTAAGATTCAATTGATAAGTAAATAAAAAAAAGGAATTTTAACCCTAAAACAAGAAAATAAAAAATAAATGAATTTTTAAAAATAAATCCTCTCCAATCCTTCTTGAAAAAGTCATGGACATGTACAACTATAGAAAAAAAATAAAATTAAAAAAATAGAAACTAAGAACTAAAATCCAAAAGGGAAAAAAAATTATCATATATGATATCTTATTAACACCAACACAAATAGGTATATGATTAAACATTTTAGGTATCCATTGAATAAATAAATAGAGCACAGAAACTTACCGAAACAGCAACAAGCAGTGGAGAGTAGAGACAACAGCGTGACAGAGCAGTGGTTGCCACAAAACAGCAACAAACGAGCACAGAAACAAAAGCAATCGCCATTCTCGTGTGCGATAAGTGAGTTAGGGTTTCAAATTTTGGGAGTTTGCCATTTTGGGTTGAGGAAAGGGGGACCTGAGCAGGTTGGAGTGCTAGAGAGAAAGAGAGATGAGAATAATTTTAGGGTGTTTAATTTTAATATTTTTTATATATTTTTTCCGTACTTTTAAAATATAAAGGTGAACATTGTTAAGAAATTAAATGGAAAGTATATAAAACAAGCAAGTGAATAATATAAAAAATTAATACTAAAAGAGCTAATGGCTGTTTGATATTACTTTTGATAAGCTTGCAAAATAATTTTAAAAAATTAAAAGTTAATTTTCGTGTTTGAAAACTTTTGAGTAGTGTATGCTATTTAATATAATTGGTAATAATAAATTTATCAAGTATCAAAATTAATTTTAAACTTTTCAAAATCATTTTAAACCTCTCAAAAGTAATCTTAAATAGCCCTTAGCTCCTTTAGTATTAATTTTTTTACTTTATTCATTTGCATGTTCTATATACTTTCCATTCAATTTTTCAACAATATTGACTTTTATATTTTAAAAGTATAGAAAAATATATTTAAAAAATCATTAAAATTAGATATCATAATATCATTTTTATCTCTCTTTCTCTCCAGCACTTCAACTCGCACAGGTACCTGTCTTCCCAACCTTATACGGCAAAACCCCTCAAAATTTGAAATCCTAACCCGCACACTGCACATGCGAACGATGACCACTTTTGGTTATATGCTCACTTGCTGCTGTTTCGCGACAATCACTACTCTATCACGCTGTTGTCTTTAATCTTCACCACCAGTTGCTGTTCCGGTAAGTTCCTATGCTTTCTTTCTTCATTCAATGATTGCTTAAAATGTTTGGTCATATACCTATTCATGTTGGTGTTAACATGTTACCCTATGTGATCATGGTTAATTTTTTTCTTTTCTTTTTTTTAATTTTAGTTCTTAGTTTCTGCTTTTTCTTTTTAATTTTATTTTTTGCTATAGTGATACATGTCCATGACTTTTTCTAGTAGCATCAGAGAGGATATATTTTTTAAAATTCCTTTCTTATATTAAGATGAAATGAGAGGCGGTATACAGAAAATGAAGCCCCATTTACAGCGAAAAAATTAAAAAGAAAATGACCCAAAGAAAACAAACCCTCTTCATATTATCTCGTGGGTGTCACGACGCCGTTTCTCGTTGCCCTATTTGCCAATGACAGTTAGTTGATGACGCTTAAATTTTATGCACCAGACTTCAACGACTACTTTTCCTAGATAAGCTTAATTATGATGCAATAAAATACTCAGTTTCCTAAACACTAAATTCAAATTAGAGACATCGTTCAACGGCTATTTATTTCTTATGCATGCATCAAACGGCTATATATATAATTGCCCCAACATAACATACGGTGCTTTCACGTACACAACACAATCGCAACACTACTTGGTGAGCAAACAACAAAGAAAATTTCCAAATCCTACGTTTTTCAGTTTCCAAATTCTTCTCTCATTCATCAATCAAAACCTACCCACAAAAAATCTTCTTAAACCCATCTGATTCAGTCTCGATTTCTGATTTCGTCAATCGCTTTTTGCTCCCCAAAACACCAACACAATGCCTTCTCATGTTGGATTAAGATTTTATCCAACAGAACAGGAACTGTTGGAGTTCTATTTCCTTCACAAAATTACTCAAAACACTAATCTCTACCAAGCCGGTGATGATATTCTTATGAAAGATTGCGATCTCTATGGCTCACAGGAGCCGAACTTGATTTGGGATTTGTAACGAAGAGACCAATTAATGGCAGGTCAAGCACTCTACTTCTTCTGGTGCGTTGAAAAAGAAACAAACTATTTACATAACATAGACAAGCAATCCAAGTATTGTTTTCATAAAATCATAAGACAAAGCAGAGAGATCAAGAGTGAGATCAGAATTTTCCACTCATTTCTAGTGTGTTGCTTGCAATTACATTACTCAATTAAGCACTTAATTGACCCTCGCTAGAAACTCTACAAGCAGCAACCCCATCTCCTCTTCCCATGCCACAGCTTGCAATTTTCCACCTTCATCCCAAGGTCAGCAGGTTGATTGAGTTCAGACAAAAACTTTTGAAATCAAAAACAAGTCTGTCAAGTAAAGAATCAATCTCCACTTTGGATTCCACAATTTCCAAGATATTATCGAGGCACGACAACTCAATTGGATCGTTTTGTTGAGCCAAAAGTGCCTCTTCTTCAATAGCCTCTTGCTGCTTGTTCTGAACTACTGCATCACCATGACCCTCAGTCCACTCACTCTCTACGATCTGATCCAAATTGGACAAACACCTTTCCACATCAAATATTTCAGAAACTTCACACAATAAGTACAACATCTCCCCTTCAAATTCCACAGACTGCACATTGTTGTTACCAGAGCATTGGATGTCATTTGCTTGGTTCTGTTGAATACAAATTGCCTCTACTTCAGCCCTTTGTTGACCATTTTAATTGCCCTCATCATGTTGATCCTCTTCCAAGATTTGGACAAGACTGGCCATATATCCTTCAACGTCAAAGAGAGTCGAATATTCAAGCACTGAGTGTATGATCTCCCCTTGGTGCTCCAATGTGTTCAGACTGCTACTCGAGCATGGTGAGTGGCTTTGTTCTAACAAAACTAAATTCTGTTGAGCCTTTACGCGCTTGCTCTGAAAGCACTCATCATCGTGATCAATGTGACTGCTGGAGGTCACTACTACTTTCGACTTTCTCTTGGAACCAGAACATTTCTTTCCAGAGCCATTCTTCTCGCCGACTTGTTTCAACTTCCTCAGCTTCCCGCCCAAATTGGCTTTCTCCGAGTGATTTTCCGATTCATTCTTTTTGACGCGGCAGAGAACAAAATCAAGTGCTTTATGCAAGTATTGATCACCCAACAAGGCTGGATTAATGGTTAATTCTTGCATAATCCACCTCTCATTCTATTCTAGGTTTTTTTCGACTTTCATACCTAAACCTTTTCTTGAACCCTACAATTTGATCTTCAGAGCCAACAGAGAGAACAGGCTTGGCTCCGTCCTCACCATGCCAAGCATCGATGCCAATCTTTCTGTTGAATCTCAAACCCTTAGGAGACGCCTTCTTTAACTGAGTAAAAAAGTAGAGTGCTTGACCCGCCATTAATTGGTCTCCTCCGTACAAATCCTAAATTAAGTCAGACTCGTGGGGGTCATAGCGATCGCAATCTTTCATGGGAATTTCATCGCTGACTCGGTAGAGATTAGGGTTTTGAGTAATTTTGTGAAGGAGATAGAACTCTAGAAGTTCCTGTTCGGTTGGATAAAATCTTAATCTAACGTGAGGAGGCATAATGTTAGTATTATGAGAAATAAAAAGCGATCGACGAAATCAGAAATTGAGACTGAATCAAATGGGTTTAAGAAGATTTTTTGTGAGTAGGTTTTGATTGATAAATGAGAGAAGAATTTGGAAACTGAAAAACGTAGGATTTGGAAACTCTATCAATTGCTTGCTAATCAAGTAGTGTTGCGATTGTGTGTGTGCATGCGTGAAAGCATCATATGTTATGCTGGGGCAATTATAACTAAAGCCGTTTGATGCGTGCATGGGAAATAAATAGCTGTTGGATGATGTCTCTAATTTGAATTTAGTGTTTAAGAAACTAGGTATTTTGTTGCGTCATAATTAAACTTATCTAGAAAAAGTAAAAGACGTAAAATTTAAGTCACAAAGAACTAACCGTCATTGGCAAACAAGCAACAAGATAATACGAAGAGGGTTTGTTTTCTTTGTGACATTTTCTTTTTTTCTTTTTAAAATTTTTCGCTTGGGGTTTTGCTGCAAATGAGGCTTCGTTTTCTGAAGGAACCATACCGCCTCGCACGCCATAAATGTATTGATTGTTAGTACTAAATCCACATGTGGATTAAGGCATTATTCCTCCTTCCTCTGAATTGTGTATGATTAATTGATGATCAGTCAGTACAAGTTATCAAGATCCTTTACATTTCCTTAAATTGAAGAATACCCGCATACATAAAAGGTTCATGAATTCAATCTTCAAATAAGCAACTTATAAGGCTTTGAAAAAATGGAATGTGTTAAAAATTAGTTAAAATGAAGTTTTCCTAGCTTCTATTGGGTTTTTATTTAACCATTTGGGCTTATCAAATTCAAAAATGTTGCTCAAAATGGATTCCATACAGGTTCGAACATAAAGGGAAAAGATGCTTGCTCCCCGAAGCCCAACCAGGCCCCTTAACTCGGGGCTTATTTAACGGTGGAATTAAAAATTAGGTAGTCTATAATCAACTAAAAAATGAAAGATTGTTTTCCCTCAAATTTAAAAAATCTAGGGCACACTTTGGTTGGTACATTGATTCTGATGTTTATTTGTGGTTTCAATATCATTGCTCTATTTTGAAAAGAAAAACTTTAAAGTAAAACTAAAATTTTGAGGGTGAGACTGATAGTTTATTACCTGAAGAAAGCCAAATACTTGGTGCACATCACCACAAAAGTTTTCCACAGCATTCTTCAGACCCAACAGCTCACAACAAAGGTTTTTAATACCCTACATTTAGAACATGTAAAGGAATTCACGTCATTCCTTCAATTAGAAATGAGAACATAAAAGTGAAAATTAATAATTTCATTTATAGATTGAATTCAAAATAGTTTAAACCCACTACGATATTCCATAAGCGGTCAGCTTTCAGCCATTGCCATCTTTCCAGTCAAGACATAAAAATTAAAATTAACAACTCCACTGCCTTGAAAATAAAATCAAGACAACCTGGATTATGCTTAATGCATTGCCAAGATAAAGATCCATCTTTTAAATGCTAACTCCAACAGCAATCAACAATAACTTGAAGCTAAGAAAACCCCAGATACAAAGAAGCAAACTTTTGCAAAGCCATGAGAAATCTCCAATTTGAAGACAGTGAGCAATATGGCAACATGCATGTGATTATCAAATCAGTAAATTTAAATAGAGAAATTGAAAAAAAAAAATCAACACAGTGAACAAATTTGAGAACTACAGCTGTAGGGTTCGAATTTGACAATAAGTTTTACTCAAAATTGGCATGCAAAAGATGATTACCCATATCCACCAAACAATCGGACTTAATCAACACAGTAAACAAATTTGAGAACTACACCTCCAGGGGTGGGTGTCGGCTGGGTTCAGTATATACAGAAGTTTGCAGTTCAGTTCAGTTTGAAAATTTTTAAAACCGAGTAACACTTAAAGGAAATAATAATGGAACTGGAACCCATGATTTTGGTTCAGTAACAGTTCTGCTTAATGGCATGGCAACGGATCTGCTTAATGGTACAGAATGGTACAGTAACCAATCGGAGTCACGGTTCAGCAATTAAAGCTGGGCAATCTGCTCCCTGCAACAACAAATACATATATTTCACCATTTTTATTAAATGCACAGAACACAGAACACAGAACACAATCACACACACTCAGTTACCTGTGACGAAAAACTAAACATAAAAAATTTTCAGTATATATATATTCCATGCATAATTACGTTGCAAACAGTTATGGGCAAAAATGAGTGTGTATAAAAACAAAAACAAAAACAAAATCATATTGCAGGGTGATTTTGATCTATTAATAGAATGCATTCAAATTAAAATAACGAAATGAAACCAAATTAAAGTACCCGCAAGCTGCAAAAAGCAGTGAGGGGCTAAGAGAGCTCGGTGACCAGTGACCAGTGACCAGTGACCACAACAGAGTCAACAACCTTGAAGGAAGCGGCAGCAGCAGTGACCACAACAGAGCCAGAAAGAAGCAAAGACAGAAGGAATCGGCAGCGGCAGCAACGATGGCTGTTAGATCGTGAAGCCAGAAGGACGCAAAGACAGAAGGAATCGGCAGCGGCAGCGAACACAGGTTTTGTCATTGACGGGCAGCAATTCGGCAGATTGTTGGGTAAGAACTAGAAATTAGGATTTGAAAATGTGTTTTGTGTAAACCTCTGTGTGCATTTAAAATTACAAAAGTACCATTTTTGAACCAAAAACCGAACCAAACTTTTCGGCTCGGTTTCAAATTAAATTATTCCGTTTTTTCAATTAGAATATATTAAACTGGAACATAAAAATCCATACCAAACCAATTTTTTGAGGCTTGCCCACCCAAAGTTATAGTTTTAAAATTCAATTAAAGCAACACACGTTCGGTGGATTTTCCGTGTGTTTCTTAGTGAGGGACAAAGTCGACAGTGGGGGACAAGAAAAATTTTCTGGCGAGAGATGAGATAACATCGTTGATGGTTCAGTGCCGGTGCAAGTAGCGGTGGGCATATTTTAACCGAACCGATCCAAACCGACCATTTGGATCGGTTTGGATTAAGAAAAATACGGTTTTGATTTATTGGATTACATTTTGGATTTCAAACCCGATTCAAACCGATCCAATCCAAAATTTAAAAAGCTTTAAGATACATGATGTGTCGATTTCGTATTGGATTATTAACAAAGGAAATGTACATTTTCATACACAATAGCATATCTCTTACTATAAAAACAAAAACACAAACCTAATTTTCCAACACTCACAACTACCTCCACCTCCACCTCCAGTGCTCCCTAGTTCCTATCATTCTCAACTCTTTCAATCTCAATCTCTCATTCTCAAGTCTCCTGAGCCCTTGATTTTATTTTTCTCTTATTTTTATGATCTGATGCTGTCATTTCAGAACCATCAAACGTCCTCTAGTATGGTCAGAAAATATTTTTCATTGAACTTTAATGATTCTCTTGCTTTGTTTGCATGCGTGTGAATGAGAGAAGGAGAAAAGGAGGGGGTGGGCTGCATCATCACATTATTAAAACTGCATCCTTTCATCCTTTTGGATCTTTCAGTTCTTACGTTAGAAGCGGTATTTTTGTGTGAACTGTTTCGTCGGATTTTCTTTATCTAGGGAAAGAATTTGGCGAGGAGAGCATAATTACTTCAAAGAATCATTCTGATCATTATGGGGAAAAAAATCACAGAGACGCTCTCTGCGATATGAGAAAGATCAGTTAGGATAATTGATGATAATTTATTTGATTAATTAATTCCATAACTAATGTTTTAATCTTTATTAATTATAAAAGCAGTATGTATTATGTTATTAGATTTGAAACCGAAGATCCAAATCAATCCAGTCGGTTTGGATCGGTTCGGTTTATAAAAAATTTATGTCTATATCGGTTTGGGAATATTTCAAACCGATAAGTTTGGATCGGTTTGATAATATGTCTCAAACTGAATTTGCCCACCCCTAGGTGCAAGGGTTTCAGGCAAAGGGATGTTTTGACTTGTGAGAGTGAGAGCGAGAGCGAGAATGTGTTTAGTTAAACAGTAAAAAAAAGAAAAAAAAACTATATAAGCTAAAAAAATTTAGATTATTTTTGTATTTACTTTTAATCTGAACATTGTTGTTTTTCCTTTTTTATTTAATTTTTGGTTAATTTTTGTTTAATAAAACTCATTTTAAAATTTTCAGTCAAATTTGCATAAAATAAAGTCAAAATAAAAATTGTATCACAAACTGGGTCTAGCTATATTGCAATTGTGATAAGGTACCATAGTTGCTTTCAGCCATTGGATCCAGCCAATGCAAGTGTGCAACTGTGGATTCAATGACTGGCTGTAACTGTGGTATGGTATCACAGTTGCAACATAGTTTTGCCCCACAAACTGATAGTCAAAATCTTTATCACAAAGTAGCGATTAATTCTTGAGAGTAAAAAAAAGAAAATATCATAAATATATCATACTATCATGATATAACAAATTTTTATGATGAGTTTGTCATTTTTTTGTTACAGAAGAGATTAAGCCCAAGAATTGTCACACAAGCACTTGTCATCATAGGTCATTTTTCTTGTAGTGGTATAAGATGAGAAGTATTTTCAGCATTAATGTTGCATAAGCTACTCATGTTGCCATATATTCTTCAAAATATCACTTATGTGTACACAAATGATTGAAAACATGAATTATCAGAATCATTTACTAAGCTGAGAGTAGGGGTAGGCACCTGTTCGATTTGGTTTCGTTCACTTTGAAAATTTTTAATTTGGTTCAGTTTGAGAAATTTTAAAAATTAGTTTGGGTATTATAGATGAATTTTTCACTATCATTAGGCTTTTAGCAATTTAGACGGTCTTGTATAGATACACTGATATGAGTGGTTGCAATAGAATCTATTCACCACATGTCTCTAGATACCGAGGTTAAATTAACTTCAAAACAAACCAAACTATACTCTTCAGCTCCGTAAAAGAAATAACTAGCACCCTCCAGATTAGTCGTTTTCTTTTGTTGGTTCTTTTGAGGTGTTGTATTTGTAGATTCCTTATCCTTCTTTTTTTCTTGCCCTCATCCTTGGCCTTAAAGGTAGAGGTCGTGTCACGTGTGAGCATTTGCTGCCTTATCTTTCTTTAGTCTATGCTCTTCTTAAGCACAATGTGATATGAGCTCATTCATTGACCAGGTCTGTTTTTTACCATTGTGGCTCACCTTGGACTGGTTAAATTGTGTTGATAAAGATATCAAAATTAGATGCACTAGCAAGTCCAAAGAGTTCAAGTTTAAGTGCTCTCAGCTTAGAAGAAAGATGAGACATTTTCATGATATAATCCCTGATATTATCTTTACCCGTACACCTCATCAAAATTAGGTTTATCAAAAGCATACATGTTTCGCCTTTTTGTTCTTAACAAACCTCTGTTTAATTTTTGCAAGGAACTTCTTAGTCGTAATTACCTTTTCAGACATTGAGCCCCTAAATGCTTCTAAATGGCCTTCTTCACAACCATCATATGCATGCAATTTTATTTTTCCCACATTCTATTTCCCTTTTATCATCAGAAGTACATTCATCTATAAGAGGTGGAGGAGAATCAACCCTAAATTTAAGGTTGAGATCTATGACTGCAAGAACTATCAAGAAGTTCTCTTGCCATGACTTGACATTAGAGCCATTTAGAAAAGAAATAAAATTGATGTTGACAGTAATGTTAATAAGAGTCATAACTGAATAGAGAACAACAAACAAACAAACAAGCTAATATAAGTCTCAAAATAAAAATAAATTCAAATAAAGGTAGGCGCCATCTCAAGATGTCGGATGCTCCATTAATATCTTATCTTTGACAAAATATTAACTTGTAAGTGATGTCTTAGTGTAATAATCAAACATTGATAATAAGAACATGTGAAATAATAAATTATTCATAGGGCTGATTTATTATTCATATGTAAAACAAAATAATCATCAAGTGTTTATTATACAGGTGCACATGCAACTTTGTCAAATATGGATCTTCCTTTGGACCAATCGGTATTCACAGAAATTACATACACACAACCTTTTATATTTCAAAATAAATTAATTTCCACAGGATAAAGTTATTTTGGTGATATATTGCTTTCATTAATTCATCTCAAAACATATGTAAACAAACGAATATTTGAATTTAAAATTGCACAAGAAATTACCCTTCAAGAAAAATAAAAAATTAGGTAAAAGTCTAGTCAATAGTCAAAGATTGACCGATCAATCGTTGACCAATTCAGGGTTGGACTGATTCAAGTTGACCAAAACCGAATTCTAAACCAGCCCCATTTCCTTAATCATGTTAGATATATGTTGGGTCAAGTCGACCAAAATCCTAAACCAGTCCCATTTCCTTAATTGGGTTGGACTGAGTCGGGTCAAGCCGACTCAGATCCTAAACCAACCTTAACCCTAATTTTTTTTTGTGGGTTTCTTCATGGCCACCGCTTTAACCAAGCTAGACTATGGTTGGCTTGCTGGCTCCACCCATGGTCATGCCCTGCTTGGTTGAAAGCCATCCCCTTTCCTTTTTTTTTTTATTCCCCCTTAATTGCCACTACTTTTACTTGATCTCCTTACTTGGGCCACGCCTTGCTCGAGCGCCAATGGTGGCAGTGGCTGCCACTGACCTAAATTCTTAATAAAAAAAATGGAATTTTCCAAATCTTTAAAAACTGAATATATTTTTTTCAATCCTTAAAAAAAGAACAAAATTTTAACTATTAATCGAAAATAATATTCGATTCTCAATGATTCAACATGAAAAGACTCTAACACCAATTGTTAGGGCAATATTCCTTTGGTAAAAACCATCATCTATAATTCAGGAAGGTTCATGTTATATTACCAAGAATCAATGAATAAATATGTAGAAGCATACATGAATCAATAATGCTTAATTGCTTTCTAGAGTCATGTAATTTGTCTTCCAGATCAACATGTTCTCTTAAAGAATTCTTTAAACTTCTCTCTACGGTCTCTTGGATGATGGGATGTTAGTAGAGAATACAACGATACGTGTGACCTAAGAACCATAACCACTTATATAGACATATTTTCATGTTATCTTTAAGTATTCATATTTCAACATCATAGAAATAGAAATTACCCTTAAATCTCTACACATTGAAGGCCCATACCCTATTTGATATAGTATAGCCTAAATTACTGAAAATCTTAATAGATTACTTTTAATTGGAGTTAACCTTATATGAAAATTTGCAACACATAATTATTGATATATAAACCCAATATTTGATTAAGGATCCAATATGCTAGATTAAAGATCCAATAGAAACTTCCCACAAATACAAATTAATTTCGATGTGTCCATGACAATAGACGAAAAAACAAAAATAGAAGAAAGAGAACTGAAAACCTCAATAAGAAAACGAAAAAAGAGCACCAAAAAGAAGCCTCAACCTAAACTCCCATACTACTAATAATATCAAAATTATTTTTTACAAAATATTAAAAAAATTTAAATTTAAATTTATTTATTTTAAATTATTTTGAATGTTATATTTCTATTTATTATTAAATATTACTTTTATATAATAAAATATGTCTAATAGATTATAAAATATTTTTAAAAAATTAAAATTATTTTAAAATGTTATACTATTACATTTATTTTAATGTTATATTTCAATGCATTATAAAATATTAGGATCATTTTTTTTTTATAGAGTCAAAGGGTATTATGGTTAAAAGGGGTTTGGTGTTCATGATTGAAAACTTGAGGGTTTTTATGACTATTTTTTCAAACTTTGGGATGTAGCTGTCCTTTTTTCTTCAGTTAATCGTAAATAAATAATTGCTCCCTATCTGCTCTAGCTAGCTATGTGAAGCCAGAGTGAAATGAGTATTCTTGAAGACAAACCTAATTAAAATTAAAGAAATTAATATTATTCTATTCAACAAAGTTTTATCAGACATATGGTTTCAAATTTCAGTAAATTTCACTTGAATTATTTAATTTTACATGTTTAACATTTTGAAATTATATATGAAATTCATTGAAATGTGTAATCTTAGGGTTACAGTTGCATATTGTAACAATGAATTTCAGATAACATGATTGTCAGAATACTAATTTGGAAATTATACAAGTAATTGAAATCTAGGAGACATTGCTTGTTGGTTTATTAAACCAAATAAAGAAATAAAAAAAGCCACCTAGTAGATAATGATTAATTAAATAAAAGAATTACATATTACTAATAACTTATTCCTTAAGTTGGAGTGTCTCTATTTCTATCTCTATCTAATGAAATATTTATTTTTTTTAGGTTCATCATGAATAGGAAAAAAAAAGCGATGTTGTACGTATTCAATTGGGATACTTAATATACCACCAATAAAATTTCATCATTTGAAGAAGAAATGATAAGGATTAATAATTAACTATCATTTGGCCAATCAAATAGTGATACATCATTTGCTATACTAATTAAGAAGCATCACAATTAAGTGAAAAATTCTTCTTTTAAATGGCTACATTATGCTTAAAAAATAAGTTAGTTCTTGTCATCAAGTATTATCATGTGTCCATACACTTTAGTTGAAAAATTATCCCTCAATCATCACTCAAAAATATTTAGGTACATGCGCATAAATTAATATCTATACTTTGAATCAATTACCTATTAGTTCTTCTATTTAAAAAAATATTTAAAAAGTCTATTGTATATCTATTTTTCATTAAAATCTATCTCATTATTATGTGTTTTTCAACTAGATCATATCTAACTTTTAGAATTATAAGTTATATTAGACAAAACTACTATTTTTGTTTTCAAAAGATAAATCCAAAAACTATTGAAGTAGTGATAGTAAAGATGTCAGATATGATCCACTTAATAATCATATCAAAATCTTTAGACACAGACATGATTGTTAACCAAACATGTCATCATAGCACGACACATTGACATAATTAATAAACGAGTCAATTTTGTGTTTCATACAATTACGACATGATTACCTAATTAACATTGCAATACAAGTAACATAATGACATGATTAACAAGATATGACATGCAGGGCCGGCTTTAGAACTTGAGGGCCTTAGGCGAAATTTTTTTATGAGATCTCTATTTATTTTGTAATTTCAATACTCAAAAACATATAAAAATGATCAAAATTTATTCCATCTTTAATTCTTGAATTTCAACAATAATAAAAAAAATTTTAAAAATAAAACCTAAAAAATAGTCAAGAAGATAGATTTTTTTGTTCCACTAAAACCGTTAAAAAACAAACAAAAAATAAAAATAATATTATTTTCAAATAGAATATTTAAAATGTAGAATATAAAAATTTAAAATGATGAATTGATGTTCAAAAATAAAAATGGACTTTCTATTTTAAGAAACTAATTATTTAAAATGAACCAATGAATATAATAATTTTCTATGTAGAGAAGAGAACAAGAAATTTTTTTTCATTTACTAATTCTTGAGATTATAAGGTTTTTAATAAAAATTAAAAGAAATATTAAAAGTCAAATATTCTAACATTGAATAATTGAAAAGGAATGAACTAATGGTTAAAGAATATTAATTATATTTCTTTAAAATTAAGGTTCCCAAATATAGATTTTTTTATAAAAAATAATTCTTAATTGTAAGATAATTAAGAATAGAGAGATATCTAATAAAATTTTGATTTCTTAAAATACGTATTAAAATTTTTTTATTAATTAGAAAATTATTAAGGAAATATTAAAAAAATGAAGCCTTTTTAAAATATGAGACTTTAGGCGACTGCCTTATTCGCCTATACCTAAAGCCACCCCTGATGACATGATTATGATATGATTAAAAGATTATGATACAAAAATTGATAAACAAGTCATAAACGGGTAAATTCATTGCCATGACATGACAAGATTATTAATTATGTCAATTTTATTTAAAATGAAACATAAAAAAAATATTGTAATATCCATGTCGTGACCCAAATTGCTACCACTGAATGATAGTATCCTTATAGATGAATTTTGAAAATACAAGAACTAATTGAATAATTTTCTTAAACTACTAAGGAATAATCATTTACCCAAAATATTTATTTTCATAAATGTAAATATATATCAGCACGCACATGCATGCCTCTATAAAGATTTTTCTCTTGCTCATCATTATAGTAATAATGGAAACAACATGAAAAAAGGAAAGTGAGAACAAAAGAGACGTTAGTTATTAGGGTTGCATATTGAATTGAAGTGCCGGCTTTATTTTTCTCTTTAAAAAGGGAAGAAAATTTTTGTATATGCATTCAGCCTTAAACCACATATTCCTTTCTCCTCTAATCTTTGTTATTTTTGTTACAAAAATCCCCACAAAATCTTCCACTTTCCAACTTCTTAATAATGCACAAAACCAAAGTCTTCCTTTTCTTTCTTTCTTATAATAAACTAATATAAAGACTTCTTGTTTTGACAAATTCTCTAATACCCTATTTCTCCAAAATCTTGATATTGCCCTTAGAATTCAATTACAAGTTATAGGATTAAGATGTTGAGAATAAATTGAGTCAGCCATGGTGTTAGCAAGTTGTTAAGTGAAGTGATGAACTAAAGTCATTCTTCGTACTTTTTTTGGCTCTTGTGTACATCTTCAGATATATTATATGTTCCTAACATTACCAAAAACCTTATTGGTATTTCTAAACTTCTTTATGATAATAATATTGTTGTTGAATTTACTTTTTGTTTCTAAAGGACAAGGTGAAGGGCTCGCTGGTGACTCGGGAGAATGCTGGTGGCTTAGGGGATTGCTAAGATAGAAATGGCACTTGGACCTTGATACTAGCTGAATCAGCCAACAACGTTGTTTATAATAAATGGGTGTTTCGGGTTAAATATAATTCCGATGAGAGCATTTCAAAATATAAGGTCAGGTTAGTTACAAAGAGGTTTCATCAAATCTATGGAGTGGATTTCTTTAAAATTTTTAGCCCTGTAGTAAAGCCTTGTATAGTTAGAATTCTGCTGAGCGTAGCAGTCATGAATAATTGGCCAATACGATAGCTATTTATGAATAATGCTTTTCTCAATGGTGTGCTTACAAAAGAGGTGTTTATGCACCAACTAGAAGGCTTTATCAGTTTAAAATATCCTTCTTATTTCTATAATTTAAACAAAGCTCTCTATGGTCTTAAGCAAGCACCTAGAGCTTGGTATGACAGATTAAAAGGTTCCTTGCTGCAACAAGGTTTTCAATCTTCAAAATCAGATACCTCTTTCTTTCTTAAACACACTGACAGTGATATTATAGTCATTTTTATCTATGTCGATGACATCATAGTTAGTGGTTCTAGTAATGTATAGATAGAAGAGGTTATTGATCATCTTGGCAGAGAATTTGCTCTCAAAGACTTGAGAGACTTTAATTACTTCTTTAGTTTGGAGGTGACTCCATCTGGTGATGGCTTACATCTCTGAAAAACTAAGTCTGTTGGATAGATCTTGAAGAAAGCTTTCATATTTGAAAGCAAAGGTTGCAATACACCTATTGGTGTATTTGCAAAACTTTAAAAAAAATCAAGGCACGGTGTTTGAGAATTCTTCTATTTGTAGAAGTATTGTAGGACCTTCAATCCTAAATACCATCCGAGAACAAAATATATTGAGTTAGATCTTCATTCTATCTGGGAACAAATTACCAATAAGGAAATTGCTATTGAACATGTTTCAAGCTTTGATCAGTTAGTAAATGTGCTCACTAAACCGCTTGACTTTGATTATTTTGCTTATATGAGAACTAAGCTCAATCTCAATGTCTGTCCAGGACCTTGAGCTCGCGGGGGCATGTTAAGAATAAATAGAGTCAGCCGTGATGTTAGCAATTTGTTAAGTGAAGCGATGAGTCAGATGCCACGCTGGAAAAGCTACTGGAAGCTACTGGAAGGCTGTTATGCAAGCTGTTGAAAGTTTGTTATTTCCCACAAAAATGTAGTTGTGAATAGCTGAGAGTGTGCACATGATTTCGTTACTTATAGAAAGTTCCAGACGCTACTATACGCTACTATGTATAGTGTTGTAATCTCAGTCCATTTCAATTTGCATCATAATGAATTCAGTTCTTGATTTTCCTATCTAAGTCAATAAATTTTCCTTTCACTTTCTCATCAAACAAACAGAACATACAGAATATAAAACTTTAACTCAAGAAGACATGAGGTGTCGATTGGTTATGCATCAAGAAATTATTAAGCATTGATTGTAATTCAAAGACTTGAAGGATTCAACATCAAGAAATCTGATGATGAAGCAAAGCGAAGATCAATGGTTGAGACTTAATGGAAAAGACTGTTGAGTTTTTAAGTTTAAGGAGAAAGATTTTGATGATAAATTTAACAGAGAAGGAGATGAAGTTGGAGATGGAGTTGTTCAATGGAACAATGGTACAAGTCAACAAAACTTTCATTGGCCCAACGGGAGAACTCTCCTACTAATAGGTAGAGGTAATTAGAACTTCAATTTTCCTCCTATTTGTAGGTAGGGGTATAGGTTTTTTTTTTTTTTTTAAGTCTCAAAATTTTCTTTAGATTTTTCAAATTCCACATTTCTCTAAAAATGAAAAAAAAAAATGCAAAGCAAATGAACTAAAACCTAGGGGTGGAACCAGACCAAACCACACTGAAATATGTTGATTTGATTCGGTTTGGTTTGGCAGGTGAGAACTGAATGGTTTAGGAAATGTGAACTGATTGGTTTTTAGTTTTGCATGAAATTAGAAAAAGAAAGAAAATTTTTCAATTAATATATACAATAATATTTTTTTATTAATATTTTTGCATAAAACATGAATGATTAGTAATTATAATTGAATTGAATTAAAAAATCATATTTAGAAGAGTATAAAAATTTAGTTAATATAAAAGAAAAAAATTAAATTTTATGAACGGAACCAAAGCGAGTTTAGAACCAAACCGAAATAATGTTCGGTTTGGTTCTAAGCTTGATTCATAATTTTTTGAACCGATTTGATCCAGTTTGGTTTTTGGGCAAAAGCGAACCAAACTGATTTATGCTCACCCGTACTAAAACCTGTTATAAAAATTTGAGTGTATTCATTGTCCTACACAGAGAAATGAAAGCATTGCCACATGAACCACTCAAATGAATAGGTTAGAATAATTACAATTACTGGGTAATTATATAGATCCAAATCTATGCAGCCCCTATGCAGCAGCCAACGATGCTTGCTTTGCTGGTATATCGTCGTTTGTGCTGCAAATTCAGCCTCTTGAGGCTTCAACATGCGGGTGTAATGGAATTCTACTTGCAGCCGCTGATGAAGAGGTGTCGACGCCATCAATCGCTTCCTGATATCAGTGTGCAACTCTCGAACAGGAATTGCGGCCAAGAAGCTTTTGATATACTCATTGCACGACTCCTTGCCTCTGTAAACGGTGCCTTCTTCCACACGGTAAACCACTGAAGTTCCCTCGAATGGATTTGCACCAGGTGCAGCTTTGTCACTAGCCTTACTATTATTTTCTTCTGAGGACTTTGTATCTTTTGGCAGTCGCTTTATTGTTGCGTCTTTGTCAAATTTCAGGATGTACGCCTGGTTACATCCCTCGTAAAGCCTCTCCCCTAAAGTGTCGATAAATGTAGTAAGCTTCCTGCTCGATTTTCAGCTCGGAAAAAGGTCATTCCAACTTATAATGTAGATCAAAGGGTCAGTAGTACCACAACGAATGATCTCGTCCCAGCTCTAGGCCTTCTGGATGGAAAAACACAAGAAATGACTTCTTTGGAACCACAAATAGAGGACAGATTTGAGCTTCGAGGACTGTCTCGAGATCAAAGTGCTTGTCAGGAAACCAATGTATATACTCCTCATTCTCACATAGATTTCTCCAATCGAAAGACCCTTTTGTGATGAGATTGTGGAATTCAGACTTAATTGGCATTTCATTTGGATTTCATTGCAACCAATTAGCGATGACAGCAGCAAGAGCTGTACATGCACTTTCATCTGCAGCGCACTCGCTTCTTTGATCAACAAAAGCAAGGAAACTTGAGCCCGAAGCTTCATGTTTCCATTGGCTTATTACTTCCTTGCTTTTCCCGGCTGCCCGCCGAAAAATTGTCACCCCCAAATTCAAAGAATAATGATCAACTTCTTGTTGAACCTTCTGATCTCCACTGCCAGAAACATCGTTAGAGAAAATGCTAAAAAAATTTTTATAGCTACAGGAAAAGAAAAAGTGAATATGTACTCCAAATCCGGAATCATCAGAAGAGCTGAGCTGCCTGCGAACAAAATCAATATCCTCTCCACCCTCTTTTCTGTAATTTTTCTTAAGAAGAGGTTCCTCTTTGGTCCTATGAGATCTGAACCTCAGTTTCCTCTTCCTCCAAGGTAAGATTCTGCGCTTGACACTGTGCCGCAAAGACTTTGAATTCTGAACATAATCCAAGTTGCAGTTTCTGTGGTAGGTCCAATCCTCATCTTGAGAGTTAACTTCTGCGGAGGCCAATGTTTCATAACTGAATGAGTGCTAAAGAAGAGCCTTCTCCTTGTTCCTGTCTAAATTTCTCCTGGCATCATCATGAGGTGAGTTTGTTTCGGACATAGCATCCTAGTCCTTGTTATCACATTACTCTTGTTCGGTGTAAATCTTTTTTTTTTGCTCGTCTTCGCCTTGACCCAAAGTATTCGAATGTTTTCACCTTAAGCAAGCCTGCTTTTACAGCAGAAGCTCGTCTTTTTCCATCGAAACTGCTTCTCCAGAGCTTGGCGATGTTGTAAGAGGCACTATTGATCTTTGCCCAGCCTGCGAGGATTCTTGAGCAAATCTTGATTTTATTAACCAGAAAGACAATTGGAATGTAGTTCAATTTGTGATCACAAACATAAATTCTGCAGGGACTACCAAATTAAAACTCATATTGGAAAAATAAAATCGATGCAACAAAGATCAAATGCTAAAAGTTCCAAGGGGGCTTACACAAAGATAAGGAGCACCCTCAATGGTGTCGCCAGTAACCGTCAGAGGGATGTTAAACTGAAGCTCTTTCTCCTTAATTAGTTGAGTTCACATATTTTGCAAGGTTTAATGTTGCAGGAAGTTTTGCATTACATTTTTGCAAGCTTCAATGATAAACTTTGTATTAAACATTAAACACAAACCCTCGCCAAAATGGTATTAAAAAAAAAAAAACTGCACTGTTTGAATTCAGTAGATTAGACCATTAAAGAATTCTGGATTTACCTCCCAATCAAGATTTAGGTCTTAATCGGATAAGAAATAGCCAAAAATGACATAATTTCACAAAATTTTAAAGGAATCTGTATGCGATTTAATTTGTAGCAGTAAAATGATTCACAAACACCACATATACCCCCCCCCCCCCCAACCCAAAAAAAAAGTAACCTGCGTAAGGCTGATAAATATTAGTATATCATCAAGAAACAAGCAGAGTCTTGAACTTAAATGTTCAAAAAGAACAATGAATCCCAGCAACTGTAGTGAAAAATAAGAAAAAAGAAAATCCTGAACAGATTTTAATTCTTAAAAATATCCATTTTTCCAAAGTGTGTGTGTATATATATAGATCATTTTTCTATTGAACCAAACAGAATCTAAAGAGTGAAAAACAGAAGTGTAAAATCTTTTGAGTATTGAACACTGAAGATTAATTCATACTTAAAACAAAAGTCAATCAAATCAAATTCAATAAATATTATAGAATCAAAGAAAAGAAAACAAGACAGAAAAAAAATAAAATAATAAGACTCACATTGAAAATTGTGAAGTGAAGCTCCCATGGAAAAGAGTGACCACAATAGTGGGATTTTATTTTTATATCATTTTTAAATAAATTTCAAAAATTTATCTAATAATATAAAAAATTCAATTATAATCGAACAATTAATAATTCAACATGAATAAGATACAACAACATCATAAATCCACAAATAAAATTTAATTTTTTAATTTTAATTTTTAATATATATTTTTAATTTAAGATAAAATTCAATAAGTTACTTAATAATATCAAATAAAATTCAATCATAGTCCAATAATTAAAAATAAACATGAATAATATACAACATCATAAATCCACTAATAAATTTTATTTTTTATTTTTTAATCTATATTTTTAATTTAATTTTTTATTTAAAATAAAATTTATCCGAATCCAACTATCCAATTTTCCAGAGATCCAGATCCGGATTTAATTACCATCTTCACATCATTTATCTTGGGGAAGATGAACTTAATAGTTTGTAAATTAGTAGAGACATTTTATTTCTTCTTGTTTCCATTTATCTTTTTATCTTATAGAGTTTGGAACATTACAAATTGGGCTGCCGGCCACAAAAACAACAATCTAAATAAAAGCTTTTTGCAGTGAGATACAGCTATGCATGGATGCATCCTAAGGTATAACCATAAATGTATGACAATAATGTGTTGTAATCCAACAATTATTTTACAATGGATATCTTAAGTGATTTGGGAATTTTTTAGAAAACTTATAAAAAGCAAAAGCCCTTGTGCCTAAAGGCCATATGCAAATTACAAAGGGGAGGCTTGCTACTACAGTAAATACCCAAGGAAAGAACACAAAATAGAGCAATATATGAGATTTGCCCATTAAGCTTATCAGCTTGAAATGGCTATTTTGTTCAAATAATATGAAGGCGCACTATTTGCAGAACTTGGCCTAACTACAGTCATAGAAATAATGCAAAGACCCAGTTGGGCATATGGGTTGAGTTTGCGTAATTAACCAACTCTAATTGAATGAAGCTGAGCGAAAGGCAAAGCAATATATCGGGGTGGCACTTATTGAGCTTCAGTACAACACAGCTGCGAGACAAGCTCAACTACTCCCGACATGGGTGCATCATTCTGTAACCAATATACATAAGAAATCAGCATTCAACTCTTGATAATAACATGGTTTAGTTTCTTCCAGGAATCTCAAACAATCTATTCAGCTGATTTTTCTCGTAAAATGTTAATGTACTTCGACAAAATCATCCTTTCTTTACTCATTCCATAATATTAACGATCCAGTCTAGCACGTAATATACACATACATAAGGAAGACCCTTAAGGGATCTCCGAATGAACCAGACCAGGGGAAGAAAGAAGTCATATTTGTGTTCCACTTACCAAATAAACAATATCAAAGGCATTGCGGTAGCTATCAAGATTGTTTTCAATATTGTCATTCCTGAAACAACAGTTTAAAGGATAAGTAACTAGGTCAACTAAAAAGGATCACATTCTGGCATTAACCTTATGTGGGATGAAAGCAGAAGACATGATTTATCACAACAAGGATATCAAGGCAGATGCAAAACACAACAAAGATCTCTTCTAATGCAGGAAATGAAGGGAAAACAAATGTTTTGCATCAATGTATTATTTCAAACTGGGCATCCCTCTGGAATCATGATTACAGTAGCGTCTCTGTTTCTTTATTTTGCAACATGGAGTTAAAGGAAAAGCTTCAAAGCACATAAATTTTTAGTGCAGGAAGAAATGAATAAGAGCAAATGCAAGACAAATAGAAGTGCAATAAGGAATGGCAATTGGTTTTCTTCCTTCTCTTCTTTTATCTTCTTCAGACAAAATAAGGTCTGTTGTCCAAGCTACTCTACCGTTCTCAAGTTAGAAGCAGGGATTCAAATGTTGGATATGTATACAGAGAAGATAAGTTGGAGCAGTGAGTGTTTCATAAGCTTTCTTAATGGTGAGGCAATGGATTGGTTGGATAATCTTGTTCAAACTTGGTTTCGGATAAGTTTTCTTAAGATCTCTGAAGGCAAACAAAGTCCAAAGCTGATACGATTCCATGACTAGAAGGAGTATCCAATCTATTCGGGCTTGACAGACAAGCAGCATTATCCCAAACCAATATTGGAAAACAAATCCAGTATTGCACAAACATCCAAAAGCAGCGGAAAAAAAAGTTGATGGAATTAATTAGCACACAAGCTTGATGCTGAAATCAGACAGAAGAAACCATTTTTTCCCCAAAGACTCTGAATTAAAACCTATGTAGTTTGACAACTCATTTACAGTGGGATATAAGAAATGAAATATGAAAATTTAAGTAAATTTAATAAAACTTACAGAAACCCCACAGATATTCGAGTTTCATATTTCAAGCCATCAGACATTCCCAGGTCTCCAATATGATCACCAAGAAGCAACACATTGGTCCTATTCTTCACCGAGGCATTGTCATAATTTGGCCCATCAGTATCACCAAAATGTTCGTGAAGAGGAGCTGCCATATCTAGAGCATGCTCATTTTTGTTTAGACTATGAATAGTCTTCCCTGCATACAAATTAGTTAAGATGCAAAATTTAGAACAAAGATAATTATTGCACAGCTATGCACAATCACTGAAAGACAAAAGTCATCTCAAATTTATTTGCATTCGATTTTAATTTATCACAAGAAATAATATAATTGAATTACTAACGTGATTATGTTATAATAGGATGGAGAACTTGAGATCCCAATTACATAGTACGCATATATCCAGTAACCCATCAACTCTTCCCGAAAAGAACTTATCCAAATTGAAAAGTGAAAACCATTTACAATAATCATATCTCTATAAACTACTCTTGACATCATTAAAGCCACAAAAGAAGGAATGCTAGTTCAATCAAACAATTTTCATTTTTCCCCAACAAACTTGTTAGTGAGACCACACACTAGGCTGTAAAGCCCGGATTATAAAAGTAATTAAACCAAAGGAGAACAAAAACACCACAGTGCAGAAAGTAAACAAACCCAGGGTAACATTCAAAGCCAATTAATGCAACTTCATGCTGAAGCAGTGACAACAAATGTTTAGAAAGTGTAACATCTCATCTAAACTTCTCCTTTAGGGTGACAGAATTAAAGGATACCTTTAAAGGATACAAGGTGACCATCTTTGTCAAAAACCATCCGATTTGATACAATCTTAACATTTTTAAAAGATTTGTGAACTTTTTGCCTCAGAACCTGATATAATTGAGAAGGGATCGATGAGTAGAGGGATACAAATCAGACCCAGCAAACTGTATATGCTATGAAATGAAGCCACTGGAAAGAAAAATTTTTAAACCTAACCTCCTCAATGATGTCTGCAAGCCCTGCTGAAAATATAAGAACTGGAATGTCTCTTTCCTGCACATTATAGACCCATAACAAAAATGATATGAAATTTGAAATGAATTTGATCGTTGGAAAGTTGACATAGCGTGATAGCTAACAATGATTTTTCTATGATAACATGGTTGGAAGCCCGAGTCAATGAATGCTCTCTGTTATTCTATATGGTAGAGACTTTGGAAAGGATGGGTCAGTGGGTAACCAAGAATAGATTTAAAAACCGAAAGGACAGGAAGATCGAGCAACAACTTATATAAAGAACTAACACATGTTGAGAGCAGACCCCTTCAACCTAAATCATAAAATGTTGCCCCCAAGGGCGTGGTCGGGTTGGTTGCAGTGCAGCTGTAGCCTCTACCAGAACCCGGGTTCGATTCTTGGAGGTGGTAAGGGGGGTAAAAAATGTATTTGGGCTTGCCCACCCCCCTTACCTTTAAAAAAAAAAGAAAAAAAAAATCATAAAATGTTATTTTGTCAAAATCTAGACCCAATTGAGGATTGCTGTGCCTAGCTAAAAAAAGTGCCAGTTACTATCTAAATGACTAAAGAAATACCAGCTAACAGCTCAAACTGATAACTAAGATTGCTCAGGGTTAAATAATCTATCAAATGCTGATTAAGAATAGGACATAAGGCATGTGGTCTTTTTTTGTGTGTTTTTTTTTTTAATTTTTAATGTCTTTTGCTTGGACAGGTGTGAGATGTATACTAGTGGCTGAAAGGTTACCAAGGAGAAAAAATTAATTGATCATTTGCCTTTACAGAGTTCAACAGCTGGAGAGCTAAGATGTTAATTGTATTTTAAGGTGATGGGTCAAGTGATGGGTTGTGATAGAGGTTAGATGGCAATGTTCTTTTGGTTCCCATTGCCTCCTCCATTACCTCAGTCAACAATTTTTCTAGCTTCCTTGATCTTTGTCATGAAAAAGGTTGTCATAAATAGATGAGATTTACCTCAAGAAACTCAAACAGTTCAACAACACCACCCCTAAAAGCAATCAAGGCATTAGAGACGGACTTCTTTATTGCATCGTACGTGAGGCCTCCCTCAATAAGAAGACCATGAGTTTTCCCCCACCTACATAACAAAAACTAGTAGTTTCAGTTAATTTAGCCTTGAGAGTCATCATACAGACTACTACAGTTGCAATTTGCAATGCCGTATCACATAAGAGTCTCTCATATCATGGAGTTGGTGACATACCACTCCTCCATGAGCTTTGTTTTCTCTTCGAGTGGAACGGTAGGCGAGAACTCTAATGGGTGATAGTACTCATATAATGCCTGCCTCTTGGCATCATACTCTGGATTTCCTTGCTGCAAAAGACCATGACTGCCTGTGCATTTTCTAATAAGAAACTGAAAATTTTACTTTATTTGAAAAAATTACTATTAGCCCACATAAGCTACGAAAAACATACTCTGCCCTCGACTGCCATTGATGAAATATCGCGTCAAGGTTCCATCAAAATCTGCAATCACCTGATATTCACGATAATTAACAAAAAAATTCTTTCTATACTTAAAAATATTATATATACTTTTGTTTGTGTAAAATTAAAAGTTAAAGCAGGAATAGAACCTGGAGTTTAGAGGGACCCGCCATGCGAATTTGAGAAATTTTGTTCTGCAACGATTGTGGATCACCCGTTATTGTAAATTTTGAGAGGTGTTGATTTTCCATTTTGTTTTGAGCACTGCAGCACCTATTCCAAACCCTGCAATATATATATACACACACATAAAAGAATTGTATCAACAGAAAAAAGAAAGATGCAGCAAAAGACATTACAAAGCAATGGAGAAAAAGAAAGAGAAATGAGAGAGAAGAAGAAAAATGGGAACCTGGGACTGGAAGTGCAACAGTATTTAGAGGGAAGAAAATGTAGTTGTTGGGAAATGGCGTTAGCCAGATGAAGTGGGATACTGATGATGGTGCTGCCCTGAACCCGATGGCTATTCATTGTACTAAGTAATTTCTTCAAAATCATAATCATTTTATATTTTAAATTTAAATTATAATAATAATAATTATTATTTTATTAAAAATAAAAATAAAAGTTCGAATTTAAAAAAATAGTAATATCATGCTTTCAACTCACTCATTACTCAATTGCGTTAGGAAAAAAAAAAAAAAAAGTAAACTACCGTGGCGTTTTACTTTTTTTTTTTTAAATTATGAGTCATGTACCCTTAATTTATCATGTTATAAAAGTTATTACAATACTTTTAATTTGTATTGTTCATTTACCCCAATTTTATGATCTATATCATTGATCCACCAAATCATTATCTTATGTTAGAAAGTAACGATGCCACAAGGATAATTTAAACATTTAACAAGCTAAACAAAAAATGAAAGAGAAATTATCAACCATCAATTTTAAATTTATCTTTTTATTAAAAAATATTACAAAAATTTGAGTGTTTAATTTTTTACTCTAAGTTTGTAATTTGTATCAATTGGCTGGTAATTTAGATATTTTAACATGCAAAATATAAAATAAAAGAATAGTATAAAATAAAAAAAAATCTATAACTAATATTCAATTAAATATACTTAAAACATTATTCTTTTTTCTTAATTGTAATTTGTCTTCTCAATTTATCTTCACAAATTTACATAATCAAACTTAATCAATGAATTACCCTAAACACTAATTCATAAACACTCTATCAATCCAATCATTAAACTCAATTTCATAACTATAGAAAAGGCTAAATTTTGTTTTATTATTTATGATGCAAAGTAAAAAATACCCTTGTATCTAAGAGTAAAATAGTTATTTTATATAAATTTTGTTAAATACTCTAATGGTGTTAATGTTTTTGTAGACGGTTGATACAAATTATAAACTTAAAGTAGAAAATTAAACAAATTTAAACTTTCGTAATATTTTTTTATAATAGGATAAACGTACGGTATACAATTAATAGTTTCCCTAAATATTTTTACGTTAAATTGAGTTTTAAGGGCAAAATGTCTAATTTCCTACAATTCCGTTAATTTTCTAATGGAATCTATTGACTTGGTAGATGAATGATACGTATTCTAAATTTAATATGGATGAATGATACAACTTAAAAATATTATAGTAATTTTGATAATATGGCAATTTAAAGACATATGACTGATAATTTCTCAATAATAATCATTGATCGGGCTATAAAAATTCTATGCTATTTAATTAATAATAAAGTCAACTAATGCCTTGAACTTGGTGACAATGGATATAAAATATTTAACTCAACTCAAAAAATAAAGTGATATTGTGATGATGATGATGATGATCATAATAATAATAATAATAATAATAATAATAATAATAATAATAATAATAGGAGGAAAGAAAAAATACAATGAAGCATTTTTGTGAAATTATTTGATTCAAAAATTTAAGGGCACTCTTATTTAAATAGAAAATTAATCATGAGGAGAAATTAAATAGAATACTATTATGATGTAAGAGAAAAATATAAAATAATCAATTAACACTATAATAATGTTATAATTCCTTCTACTTTTCTTTCCTTCATTATTTTTAACCTTTTTCGAAGTTTAATAGATAGGGTTAAAGACAAGAGCCCAAGAGTGAGATTGAAGAAATAAAGTAGAACATTTGTTATAATACGTGCAAGTATCTCATACATGCAAGGAATAAAAAAAAAAAAAAACACTTTCCATAAGCAGCACTGATGTAACATCAAATCTCGATTTTTGCCCTAGTTCAAAATTCGAGTCAAACCCCGAAAGTCCCATAAAAACGACGTCGTTTTGATCTTGAATTTTTTTTTTAATTTGAGCGCTAGCACTGTGTCGAGCATTTTGCGTTCTCCTTCAATTCGTTTCAAGCACATGATGTCATTTGATAATGAATTTTGTTAATTTGAGCGCTGTGTCGAGTGCAAGCATATGCTTTCTCTTTTGATTTCCTTTCAACCACAACACTCCAGTTAAAAAACTCTAAGTACAGAACCCTTAAATTACAAAACCCAAATTGGTTCCTCAAAGTTGAGTACAGAACCCTTAAATTGCAAAACTCCAACTAGTTCTTCAAAGTTAGTTTCAATTTGTATGTGGGCTTTGGCATAAGGTAACATATTGATTCCTCAACGTTTACTTGAATCTTGAGTTGGTTCATTTTGAATTGAGTCTTGACATGTCTCATTTTGAACAATAAGGATTTGTTTCGATATTATTGTTCCTAAATTTAATGAATTTGGGATAATTAATTAATAATATTATGAATTTGTTTCTAAATTTAATGAATCTTGAGTTGTTTTATTTTGATTTGTAAGCTTAATTGTGAGCATTTGTATCTATATTAGCATTTGTTTCTATATTATTGTTTATAAATTTAATGAATTTAAGGTAACTAATTAATAATAGTCTAAATTATTATAATTTGCAGCAATAATAGATGAGGTTGATGAAGTGGAGGAATTGCAAGATTTATAGGAGGCTGATTTTGAAGGAAATAATGAAAAATTAGTGAAAAAAATTTGCTGAGCCTAAGGTTGGGATGTGTTTTAATAGTCCGGATGAAATGTTTGAATATTACAAAGCTTATGGCCAACAAGAGGAGTTTCTAGTTAGGGATGGCAATTTGACTCGACCCTAATTTAGGCATGACTAACATGACCCTAATTTTTTGGGCTTTGACTTACATATTTAGGCTTCAAGTCGGGCTCAGGCCAAAAGTTTTAGGTTCAATCAAATTTTGGGTCAGGGTCGAGCTTAAGTCAACCCAACCCTATATTTAAAAAAAAAAAATGAAATGGTTGTGGTCCTTGTGGAATTGCATTGTGTGTGGAATAAATGGTTGTGTAATTGAATCATGTGTTTTAAATTTAATGGCATTGTGTGTTTTTAATGTTGGATTGGGGAATTGAATTGTAAAAAATCATTTCTATTAATTGGGTTGTTTTGTGAATTATTTTGTAATTAATTATATTGCATATTTTGCATATTGTGTTGTGAATTATTTTAAATTAGAAAAATTGTTTCTTTATTTTATATTCATGGTATTGTAACTAGAAAGAGAACAAAAATTGTAAAGTAATATGACTGAAATTAAGATATGTCATAAAATTAGAAGACATTGACAAAATAGTGCAAAAAAAAATTTAGGCCCGACTGATTGTCATTCATATTTCCAATAATGCGAAGATCTTGTAAAAAGGGGGATGATAGGAGTATGAGATATGTGACATTTACTTGTGGGCGAAACGACAAGTCAAAAAGCAAATCAAATCATGTTTTGTGGCTTCAACCTAACCAGAAAATTGGATGCAATGCTAAAATTGGAGAATGTTTGAATTTTGTTAATAGGAAATGGGTAAATGGAAATTTGTACCTTAAACACAACAATGTCGTAAGTCCAAGCAAGAGTAGGTATTATCGATGCAACCTAACCATTAGTCCTTGTGTAAAATAACAACTTGAAATAAATGAAGAAGCAGGAATTAAAATTGCTTAAAGTTTCAATTCTATTGTTGTTGAGGCTGGTGGCTTTGAAAATGTCCCATTATTAGAAAGATATGCTAGAAATCATGTTGACAAAGTGAGGCGATTAACGCTCGGAGAAAGAAATGATGCTGCAATTCAGAAATATTTTAAGAAAATACAAGCAAAAAATGATGAATTTTTCTTCAGTCTTGACTTAGATGAGGAGGGTCAGTTAAAAAATGTATTTTGGGCAGATCCAAAAAGCAGGATAGCCTGTAAAGACTGTGGAGATGTTGTTACATTTAACACCACATACCTTATGAATAAATATAACATGCCTTTTGCTCCTTTTGGAGTTAATTATCACGGTCATTCTATTTTGTTAGTAAGTGAGTTGATTTCGCATGAGGACACGGAGACATTTACATGGTTATTTGACACATAGTTATCATGTACGTCCAGCTCTCCTCCCCTTGGAATCATCATAAACCAAGACAAAGTAATGAAAAATGCAATTGAGATTGTTTTTCCAAATACTACACATTCATGGTGTTTGTGTCATATTCTGAAGAAGGTGCCTGAGAAGTTAAAAGGTATGAAGAATATGATGCCATTAGAGTTTCATTGCATTCTGTTGTTTATGATTCACAGACTTCTATTGAATTTGAGGAAGTTTGGCATGATATGTTAGATAAAAATGATCTTGGTGATAATAATTGGTTGAATGATTTGTATGAGAAAATATATCATTGGGTTTCATGTTTTGTTAAAACTACTTTTTGGGCTGGCATGTCAACTACTCAACGTTTATCAATGCTTTCTTTGATGGGTATGTTAACTCAAAAACAACTTTAAAGCAGTTTGTGGAGAAATATGAGAAAGCAATGGAAAGTAAAATTGAAAAAGAATAACAAGCAAATGTAAGGTGCTTCAGCCAACATATGTCATGTCGTACCAATTTCGCAATAGAAAAACAAGTTAAGGAAGTATACATTATTTCCAAGTTTTAAGAATTTCAACAAGAGTTAACGGATAAGATGTATTGTGAGGTTTTCCATTGTGGGGGATCAGAATATAAAGTCGTAAAAAATGATGGAAAGAGTAAAGAGAAGATTGTTATGTTAACATAAATTATTCTTTATTGATTTTGATGATAACAAACTTAATTAAAATTGATTAAATCATTTTAAAAAGCTCAACATAGCTTTCATCTTTTTTGACAAGTTTCATAAAGCATTTTCATGAAGATTTGGCGTCAAAAACAGCTTCTCTTGCAAAATAGCTCTGCTTTTTATGGAAAACGGCGAACCGATTGAGATAAACGGCTCGCCGATATTAACCGTAAGTAGCCTGACCAAAACGGCTAACCGACATATGTGATAAACGGCTCACCGATATCAACCAGCAGTCTCTGGACATAAACGGCGATCCGATATTTGGTTAACGGCTCGCCGACATCTAGCAGGATTAAAGATCAGTCTCTGGACTCTAACGGTGATCCGACTTCAACGGCTCGCCACATCGAGCGTAATCAAGATCGGACACTAACGGCGATCCGACTTTGTTAACGGCTCGCCGACATCGAGCAAGATCGAAGATCACCGAAACTAACGATCCGACAATTTGAAAATCAGCTCAACGGCATATTGACCAAACGGCGATCCGATATCTAGATAACGCGATCCGACAATCTATAACGGCTAGTTTTCAAACTATAAATAAGCTCATTCAAATCCAAACAAAGGTTGATCACATCACTACCACTCGAGCTTATATTCGAGAATACAATCTTCATTGAGCTTTAAACACATTCTCTTTTCATCTATTCACACATTGGGCATTGATTTGTAATCTTAAATATTGTGTGAGAGAAAAACAATTTGTAATCTTTTCTTTTGAGTGATTGTAAGTGTTGGGATACACTTGCAAGAGATTGGGGATAATCTCTTGTCAAAGGTCCATTGACACCTTGGAAGTCAAGTGTAAGCATTTGAGGCTTGCTTAAATCCTCGCCCTAAAGCTTGGAGGCGTGGACGTAGGCGAGGTTGGCCAACCACGAAAATCTCGTGTTTGAATCTCTCTTCCTTACCTTTTATATGTTGTGATCATCTTAATTATTATTGCTTTGAAATTGAGTTAAATTTGCATTAAGATTTTTATTTATTATTGAATAATTTTAGAATTCCAATTCACCCCTCTTGGGTTGCTTACTTGTATTTCAATTGGTATCGAGCTTCGTTAAGACTTAATCGCTAGAGTAAAAGATCCATGGCAACCCTAAATGACTCAACCTTTAGCAAGGGCAATCCACAACTAGACCACCATTTTTGATGGTAATGATTATGCTTATTGGAAAACTAGAATGAGAATCTATTTGCAAGCCTTAGATTATGAAATTTGGGAAGTTGTTTTGATGGTCCATTCATGCCTACGCTTCAAAGATGAAGTAGGAGATGATATTCCTAAACCATCGAGTCAATGGAGTGAGTTAGAAAAGAGAAAGATGTCTCTAAACTCCAAGGCCATGAATGCCTTATTTTGTGCACTAGATAAGAAAGAGTTTCATGAGTGTCTAGTTGCGAAAGTGCTAATGAGATTTGGCACAAACTTGAGGTTGTCTATGAAGGCACGAACCAAGTGAAAGAATCTAAAATAAGTAGGTACACTCGACAATACGAATTGTTCCAAATGGAACAAAATGAAAATGTGTACTCTATGTATACTAGATTCACGAACATAGTGAACACTCTAAGAGCCCTAGGAAAGACTTTTTCAAATAGCGAAAAAGTCAAGAAAATCATTAGGTCACTACCTAAGAAATGGAGACCAAAAAGGACTGCCATTGAGAAAGCTAAAGATTTAAATGTGTTACCTATTGATAATTTAATTGGCTCTCTTCTTTCATATGAAGATTTGGCAATGAAAAGGACATGAGGAAAAGAAGAACATTGCTCAAGGCTTCAAAACGTGAAAGTGATGAGGAAAGCGAAATGGATGATGAGGAGTCAAGCATGTTAAGATTCAGAAAATTTTACAAGAAGAATAATGAGCAGAAAGTTCGAGGCTACAAGAATAAGAAGGAGCCAATCACTTGTTACATGCAAGCTTACACATACGACCCGAATGTCCTCTCTCAACAAATTCAAGAAGGCTATGGTGGCCACATGGGATGATAGTGATGAGGAAACAAGTGACGATGATGAGCAACAAGAAATGACAAACTTAGCTCTCATGGCCATTGGGGAAGAATCATGTGATGAACTTGATGAGGTAAGTGTTCCTCCTACATATGATGAATTGCATGATGCTTTTAATGATTTGCATGATGAGCTAATGAAGATTGGTAAAAAGAATATAAGTCTTAAAAAGAAGATGATAGAGCTTAAAAATGAAAATGATTCATTTAGTGCAAAGATTACATGTCTAGAATTAGAAAACAAAACATTACATGATAGTATTGCATTATTAGAACTCTAGCACTTCACATGAGCACTTAGAGTCACACATGAATGACTTGAAAAATGAGAATGAAATGCTTAGAAAGAAGAGTAATGAATTAAATGAGATTGTGCTAAAATTCACAAATGGGCAAAAGATGTTGGACAATTTGCTAAACTCACAAAAATGTGTATTTGACAAAAGTGGCATAGTTATAAACCGAATTTGAAACAAAAATTTTACAAGAGTTATTTTAAGAATACATCTATTAACAATAAAATTGTATGTCATTATTGCAATCAAGATGGCCATATGAAAAATAGATGTGCAAGAGAAATGCATATTATGGTATGAATGTGTTTGGAAAGGAACCATTGTTAACTCTCAAGGACCCAAAAAGGTTTGGGTACCTAAAGCTTGAGATTTTCTACTCAAAGAAGAAGAATAAGTGGTACTTGGACAAATGCTTCAAGACACATGACAGGAATTATTCTTGGTTTTCAAGCTTTACCAAGATCGAAAATGGTGGAGATGTTTCGTTTGGGGATAATTCAAAAGGAAAATCATTGGGATTGGAAATGTCGGTAATGTATCATCTACTCTCATTGAAAATGTGTGTTTGGTTGAAAACTTGAAACACAATTTGCTTAGTATTAGTCAATTATGTGATAAAGGATATAGAGTTATCTTTGATGAATCAAAGTGTGTTATTGAGAATGCATGATGGGAAAGTCTTGTTAGAAGGAAATAGATGTGTTAATGTCTATACCATTAATATAGATTGTGCATCAACAAATGAGAAATGTCTTTCCGCATTGCATGATGATGGTTGGTTATGGCATAGAAGATTAGGTCATGCAAGCATGGATTTGATTTCAAAAATCGTGAAAAATGATTTAGTAAAAGGTCTTCCAAAAATCAATTTTCAAAAAGATAGAACTTAAGCATGCCAATTTGGAAAACAAATCAAAACTTCATTCAAAAGCAAAAATCATGTTTCCTCTTCAAAACCGCTTCAATTGCTTTCATATAGATTTATTTGGACCTTCTAGATATGCAAGTCTAAATGGCAAATATTATGCATTTGTGATAGTGGATGATTATTCTAGATATACATGGTTATTATTCTTAGCCAATAAGGATGATGCTCTTGATGCTTTTAAAGTGCTTTGTAAGAAATTACAAAATGAAAAGGGCATGGTATTGTATGTATTAGAAGTGATCATGGTGGAGAATTTGAAAATTATAATTTTGAAAATTTTTACAATAACTTTGGCATTGAGCATCAATTCTTGTCACCAAGAACTCCACAATAAAATGGAGTAATTGAGAGAAAGAATAGGCATATCCAAGAAATGGTTAAGACCATGTTATATGAAAATGCTTTACTAGAATATTTTTGGGTTGGAGCCGTCAACATTGTTTGTTATGTTTTAAATCGTGCATTGATTAGACCTTACCTCAATAAAACTCCTTATGAGCTTTGGAAAAATAGAAAAACATTGACTATTTCAAAGTTTTTGGTTGCAAATGTTTTTTATTGAATACAAGAGACAATCTTGGTAAATTTGATCTAAAATCTGATATTGATATTTTTCTTGAGTATTCAAATACAAGCAAAACTTATAGAGTGTATAATAAAAGAACTTTAGTTGTGGAAGAATCTATGCATGTCACTTTTGATGAATCTAACTCCTCCTCTACGGAGAAAGTAGTTGTTGATGATGCAGAGAAGAAGAAGAAGCAAGAAGAAAAAGCATCAAATAACATTCAAGAGGATGCACCACATGAAATTCAAGAGAACATCACGAAGAACCAAATGTGGAGCAAAATGAAGGTATTTCTCAAACACTCCCAAGGAGGTATGTCTCTTCTCACCCTAAAGATGTAATTTTGGAGATCCTCACGAGGTATTACAACTAGATCATCACTTAGAAATACTTGTGAGCATAATGCATTCATCTCTCAAATTGAACCAAAATCCTTTGAGGATGCAAAAATGATAAATCTTGGATTATGGCAATGCAAGAGGAGTTAAATCAATTTGAAAGAAACAATGTGTGGGAATTAGTTCCTAAACCCGAATATCAATCAAATAGGTACTAAATGGGTGTTTAGGAATAAGATGGATGAATCATGGTTGTAAGAAATAAAGCTAGATTAGTGGCTCAAGGCTACAACCAAAGAAGGAATTGATTTTGATGAAACCTTTGCTCCCGTGGCAATGTTAGAATCCATTAGGATGTTGTTAGCATATGCATGTCATAAAGATTTTATTTTGTTTCAAATGGATGTGAAAAGTGCTTTTCTAAATGGGTTTATTATGGAAGAAGTGTATGTAAAACAACCCCCGGTTTTGAAAATGAAAAATTTCCAAATCATGTTTATAAGTTGCTTAAAGCTTTGTATGGTTTAAAACAAGCACAGAGCATGGTATGATAGACTTAAGAATTTTCGTTGGAAAATGACTTTTCAATGGGTAAAGTGATACTACTCTTTTTGTTAAGCATAAGAACCAAGACATACTTATTGTTCAAATTTATGTTGATGATATTATTTTGGTTCTACTAATGAGTTGTTGTGTAAAGAATTTTCATCATGTATGAGCAAAGAATTTGAGATGAGTATGATGGGAGAGTTGAAATACTTCCTTGGACTCCAAATCAAACAAAACGAGGAAGGAATTTTCATAAATCAAGCCAAGTAAAGGATCTACTCAAACGATTTGACATTGATGATTCAAAGACCAAGAATACACCAATGAGCACAACAACCAAGTCGACAAAGATGAAAAAAGGTAAAGACATCAAAATGTATCGAGGTATGATCGGATCCCTACTTTATTTGAAAGTAGACCGATATCATGTTTAGTGTATGTTTGTGTGCAAGATTTCATGTCCCAAGGAATCTCATTTGCTTAAAAGAATTTTCCGTTATTCGAGTGGAACCATAGATATTGGCCTTTGGTATCCTGGGGAACTCATATAGATTTAACATGTTTTTCGGATGCGGATTTTGCTTATAAAGTGGATAGGAAGAGCACTAGTGGAACTTGCTATATTCTAGACACTCTCTTGTTTCATGGTTTAGCAAGAAACAAAATTCTCGCACTTTCAACTACCGAGGTCAATATATATAAGTTGTTGTGCACAAGCTCTTTGGATGAAACAAACACTTAGAGATTATGGCATTAATCTTGAACAAATTCCTATTAAGTGTGATAATACTAGTGCTATAAATCTTTCAAAAATCCCATTCAACACTCTCGAACCAAGCATATAGAAATAAGACATCATTTCTCGAGAGATCATGTTCAAAAGGGAGATATTGCATTAGAGTTTATCTCCACTAAAAACAACTTTGATATTTTTACAAAACCACTTTAAGAACAATTTTTCAAAATTCGGCATGAACTTGGGATGATGAAATTTTCACATTAACATCTTTATTAATGCTATTGAGTCTATTAACATTGATTGATCTATGACTTGATGCTTTAATTCCTATGAAATGCTCAATCGTAATATGCATGTAATGTGTATGTATATTTGAAAATGTATGAATTAATTATTGCAATACATATATATATATGTTCATGAATTATGCATTGAAATGGCACTCAAATCATTTTGGATCAATAAAATGATCTTGAAATGTATTAATAAGTAGCCAAATATCAAAATACATGTAAATCATAGGTTGTAGAAAACGGATCGCCGTTATTTCAATAAACGGCTAACCGCTTTGGGCGTAAACAACGGAAGCTTTCGATATATGTATATCGGCTCGCCGTCCGATACATTTTTCTTCGTGGACTCTTCGGATCTATCGGCCGCCGTTATTGATATAAACGGCTCGCTTTTGATGAATTTGTTTTGAGGACTCTGACTCGGCCGCTTTTCTTTATAACGGCTCACCGTTATCACGCGTTAATTGAATCCTTTGTCTTCCTCCTCATTTCGCTTCCCCTTCTCTTTCTCTCTTCACCCGCTCTTCTCTCCCAAATCCATCACTTTTCTTGTCACTTTTCATCAAATCAAGCATTACAAACCTTTTTTATCCTCTCTAGAACCTTTTAACCGATTCAAATCCTTCATCTAAAATTGAAAATCTTCCTTTTGAAACCCTAGAACCAGCCGAGCCTTCCTTGCTCAAACTAACCCAAATCTCTTCTTTTATTTCCAACCACATTTTCACCCACAATCACTATCTCTTCTCTAAAATTTTTTTTTTACTCATCCATGGCGGAACGACCTCCAAGGCGTGCTCGAACCAAGCACACTGCTTCACGCCTGCCCACCCAGTCTCCTCCTCAAGACTTCGAGTCTTCATTTTCCCAATGCTACATCTCGGAGAAGTTCATGGGTAAACCAGTAACTCCCTCTTTCTCTCTTAACATTTCGGAGTTCTCGATATCTCTGTTTGTCACTCAATAACTCAAATGCTTAGTCATTGGAAACAAGCTTTAAGTATTGATGAACCTATTTATGAAAATCTAGTTCGAGTCTTTTATTCAAATATAGATTTCACCTCCTCTAGTCGTGATGAGCTTCATACATTCGTAGGAGGAATTCGCATCAACTTGATGAACCCGTAGTATTCTAGGAATCACTTATGGAGGATTAGATCACACCACTAGGAAAGAACTAGAATTTAGTAATTTTCGTCATGTGGATGGTGTACGGAACATTTGTCGTCGTCGGGATCTTCCGATGACATCTGCTCTTTGTCCTTTGTCTCAACTCCTCCCTTTTCGATTCGCATTCTACACATTATTCTTCAAAGACATGGTCACTCCTGCAGGTCACACCGATGAGGTCACTAGGCTTGATATTGGTATTTTAGACTCTCTTATTCGCCGACGCCATGTGAGCCTATCCTACACCATTATGTGCCATATGTCCACTCCTAAAGTCTCCAACCGATCCTCCCTTATGGCAAAGATCATCACTGGGATCTGAACCACTTTCATGTTCCTATCGTCGAGCCTGCTTTTTCTCGAGACTCGTAAGCTCGGACGAGAAATTATTTCTGCCATTGGATTCTATAAGAAGCGTGGGAAATGGGAAAAGACTACATCCTCCAAAACGAAGCCACACCGCCGCACCCGAGGATGATCGCATCAATGATATCTACTACGAGGATGAGCCGCTGATTTCCGTCTTGGGGCTAGACCGCGAATTCTCGCCGAGCAAAGAAGACTGCTTCCTGCACCTCGGATAACGAGCCTACCGAGATCGCCGTCCTCCCGCGGCATCAGAGGATCGCTTCCAGCGACCGAGTGGATGCTTTGACTCAAGAAGAAGAAGATCGACTTTGCAACCTTTCGAGCAAATTTCGATCGCCAGATGGAGCTTGCGGCCGCGCATTCTCGGCTACTTTGGATATGACCCTTCGTCTTCACCTCCGTCTTAGATTTCTCTTATGATATTCGCATTTCTCATTACATGTTATTTGCCTTATGCATATGATGTTATTTATTTTATGTTTATGCTTCTGATATCGCATGTTGGACATGTGCTCTTGATTTATGCTTGAGATGACTTTGGTGCTATAGTGTTTATCTTGCTAATTATGGAAGTGTGTATTTGTTGGTATGGAGGTTGGTTGATATGGTGGTATACTTATATGGAAGTGTTTTTCTTTTTAACCTTGTGTGTTGTTGAGGAAATGCTCATATTTCAAGGGAGACTCTGCCCAAATTTCTCCAAACATAAGTCATTCATCGCGTCTCTTTCTTTTTGATGATGAAGGGGGAGAGAAATTAGCAAATAGCAAATGCAAAACTTTTTTTTCATTTTGGCAAAAATTGGTTTTGGCATGTATGCATGTGTTTACTGGCATAATTTTTTTTTTTTAATCTGTCGTGTTTAAAATTTTGAGATTAACAGTTGAAAATTTTTTTAACAAGGGAGTCAACAAGTCTTTCAAAATTTCACTTAGGGGGAGCACATATTTAGGGGGAGCAAAAATTGCACAAGCATTTTCTTGAAAAGTTTGTCATCATCAAAAAGGGGGAGATTGTTAACATAAATTATTCTTTATTGATTTTGATGATAACAAACTTAATTAAAATTGATTAAATCATTTTAAAAAGCTCAACATAGCTTTCATCTTTTTTGACAAGTTTCATAAAGCATTTTCATGAAGATTTGGCGTCAAAACAGTTCTCTTGCAAAAATAGCTCTTTTTTATGGAAAAACGATTGAGATAAACGGCTCGATATTAACCGTGAAGTATAGCCTGGACCAAAACGGCTAACCGACATATGTGATAAACGGCTCACCGATATCAACCAAGCTGACATAAACGGCGATCCGATATTTGGTTAACGGCTCGCCGACATCTAGCGATTAAAGATCGCCTGGACTCTAACGGTGATCCGACTTCCTGTTAACGGCTCGCCTACATCGAGCAGAATCGAAGATCAGTCTCTGGACACTAACGGCGATCCGACTTCTTGTTAACGGCTCGCCGACATCGAGCAGTATCGAAGATCAGTCTCTGGAAACTAACGGCGATCCGACAATTTGAAAAATCAGCTCAACGGTCATATTGACCAGTCAAACGGCGATCCGATATCTAGATAACGGCGATCCGACAGTGTGCAGACAATCTATAACGGCTAGTTTTCAGCTGCAACTATAAATAAGCTCATTCAAATCCAAACAAAGGTTGATCACATCACTACCACTGAGCTTATATTCGAGAATACAATCTTCATTGAGCTTTAAACACATTCTCTTTTCATCTATTCACACATTGGGCATTGATTTGTAATCTTAAATATTGTGTGAGAGAAAAACAATTTGTAATCTTTTCTTTTGAGTGATTGTAAGTGTTGGGATACACTTAAGAGATAATCTCTTGTTGTAAAGGTCCATTGACACCTTGGAAGTCAAGTGTAAGCATTTGAAGCCTTGGAGGCTTGCTTAGTGGAATCCTCAAGCCCGGAAAGCTTGGAGGCGTGGACGTAGGCGAGGTTGGCCGAACCACGTAAAAATCTCGTGTTTGAATCTCTCTTCCCTTACCTTTTATATGTTGTGATCATCTTAATTATTATTGCTTTGAAATTGAGTTAAATTTGCATTAAGATTTTTATTTATTATTGAATAATTTTTAGAATTCCAATTCACCCCCCCTCTTGGGTTGCTTACTTGTATTTCATGTTAAAGTTATTTTTGAAAAAGATGACGGTGAAATTCGTTGTGTATGTTCAATATTTGAATATAAAAGGATTGTTTGCAGACACATGATTGCAGTGTTGATATGTAACCGTATAACATTACTTCCTAAGAAGTATATAATACGGAGATGGAAGAAAAATGTGCGAAGATGCTACAATTGAGTGAAAGTCAGTTATGATGCGAGGAGTTCAAGCATTAAACATCAACAATATAAAAAAGATTATGCTATTTTTTATGATGTTGCTGATGTAGCTTCAAACAATGAAGAAAATCATAAAAGTGTTTTGGCTTGGATCGAAAAAGTCATAAAGGATGTATCTCTTAATGTTCATTGTAAAAGCGAAGATACAACTGCGTTGATGGGGGCGAGAAGTTGTATATAAATCATATAGGATCCAATAGTATCTCGTCGTAAAGGTCGTCCACCTTCTCAAAGAAAGTAAAGGCAATTCAAAAAGTCAAAACAAAAGTCGAACAATACTTCATTGAGTACAACTGCGGAGGTAATTCTATTACATCAAAGTCATTTTTACTAATTTATCACATTCATTTTTAATTAATTTAA
Source organism: Citrus mangshanensis (assembly GCA_030449895.1). Lineage (NCBI taxonomy): Eukaryota > Viridiplantae > Streptophyta > Magnoliopsida > Sapindales > Rutaceae > Citrus > Citrus mangshanensis. Next base: position 2,124,648 of record JASUUJ010000371.1, read on the forward strand.
TACAAAATTTAAATGTTTCTTGCTTACTTTCGTAGGACTTGGAGGTACACGGTTTATCTTCTCAAGTGACTACTATAATCCTAACTCAAGAGAGCAATATAGCTATGGTAATTTTTTTTTTTATCTACCTGTTGTTAGTGTTGTTTCATTGTTATTTGTTTAATAATTTGTGTTTTTTTTTTGTACAACAGCTACCACAACAGGCACTCCCGCACCATGCCTTTTTTCCCCATACTATCAGCCTTGGATAAATTATGAAGGAGTTCATCACGTAAACTTCCAACAATTACTACAATAAGATTTCGAGGATGCCAATTGGACGGAGTTTTTGGCTAATGATCCAAGCACATGATCAAAGTTAGCTTGTGTTTTGATGTATTATTTTGTTTTTGTCGGTGTTTGAATCCAAACGGGATATTCAATTGTTGAATGTCATTAATTAAGTTTAATAGTCTCAATATCAAGTTAATGGTAGGTCTTTCATGTTTATTAGTTCATAAATTCCATGATTTTCAAGATTGTAAGTTAATGGTGCCAAGTTTCATATTCATTGCCTTAAGTTTCAAGTTGCTTTGGTTTCAAATTGAATGGTCTCAATATCAAGTTAATGGTAGGTCTTTCATGTTTATCGGTTCATAAATTCCATGATTTTCAAGATTGTAAGTTAATGGTCCTAAGTTTCATATTCATTACCTTAAGTTTCAAGTTCTTTTCATTTTAAGTTTAATGATCTCAATATCAAGTTAATGGCAGGTCTTTCATGTTTATTGGTTTATAAATTCTATGATTTTCAAGATTGTAAGTTAATGGTCCCAAGTTTCATATTCATTGCCCTAAGTTTCAAGTTGCATTGGTTTCAAATTGAATGGTCTTAATATCAAGTTAATGGTAGGTCTTTCATGTCTATCGGTTCATAAATTCCATGATTTTCAAGATTGTAAGTTAATGGTCCTAAGTTTCATATTCATTACCCTAAGTTTCAAGCTCTTTTCATTTTAAGTTTAATGATCTCAATATCAAGTTAATGACATGTCTTTCATGTTTATTGGTTCATAAATTCCATGATTTTCAAGATTGTAAGTTAATGGTCCCAAGTTTCATATTCATTGCTCTAAGTTTCAAGTTACTTTGGTTTCAAATTGAATGGTTCCAATATCAAGTTAATGGCAGGCGTTTCATGTTTATTAATCCATAAATTCCATGATTTTCAAGATTGTAAGTTAGTGATCCCAAGTTTCATGTTCATTACCCTAAGTTTCAAGTTGCTTTGGTTTCAAATTGAATGGTCCCAATATCAAGTTAATGGCAGGTGTTTCATGTTTATTAGTCAGATAATTCCATGATTTTTGAGATTGCAAGTTAATGATCCCGAGTTTCATATTCATTGCCCTAAGTTTCAAGTTCCTTTCGTTTCAAGTTTAATGGTCCTAATATCAAGTTAATGGTAGGTCTTTCGTGTTTATTGGTCCATAATTCCATAATTTTCAAGATTGCAAGTTAATCATCTCAAGTTTCTTATTCATTGCCTTAAGTTTCAAGTTGTTTTTGTTTCAAGTTTAATGGTCCCAATATTAAGTTAATGGCAGGTCTTTCATGTTTATTGATCCATAAATTCGATGATTTTCAAGATTGCAAGTTAATGATCCCAAGTTTCACGTTCATTACCTTAAGTTTCAAGTTGCTCTTGTTTCAAGTTTAATGGTCTCCATATCAAGTTAATGGTAAGTCTTTCATGTTTATTGGTCCATAAATTTGATTATTTTTAAGATTGTAAGTTAATGATCCCAAGTTTTATGTTCATAACCCTAAGTTTTAAGTTGCTCTTGTTTTAGGTTTAATGGTCCCAATATCAAATTAATGGTAGGTGCTTCATGTTTATTGGTTCATAAATTTCATGATTTTCAAGATTGCGAGTTAATGATCTCAAGTTTCATGTTCATTACCCTAAATTTCAAGTTGCTTTGATTTCAAGTTTAATTGTCCCAATATCAAGTTAATGGTTGGTGTTTCATGTTTGTTAGTCCATGAATTCTATGATTTTCAAGATTGCAAGTTAATGATTCCAAATTTTATGTTTATTGCCTTAAGTTTCAAGTTGCTTTGGCTTCAAATTTAATGGTCTTAATATTAAGTTAATGGCAGGTGTTTTATATTTATTGGTTTATAAGTTGTACGTTTTTCAAGATTGCAAGTTAATGATCTCAAATTTGTTGCCCAATGTTTCAAGTTAATTTGGATTCAAGTTTAATGGTCTTTGTGTCAAGAATAATGGTAGGTGTTTTATATTTATTGGTTCATGATTTGCAAGATTTTTTGGATTGTAAGTTAATGATCTCAGGTTTCATGTTCATTACCCTAAGTTTCAAGTTACTTTAGTTACAAGTTTAATGGTCATAATATAAAAATTAATGGTATCTATTTCATATTTTATTGGTCCATGATTTGTATGATTATTAGAATTGCAAGTTTATAATCTCAAGTTTCATACTCGTTGCCTCAAGTTTTAAGTTACTTTGGTTTCAAGTTTAATGGTCATAATATCAAGATTAATGGTATGTGTTTCGCATTTATTGATCCAAAGTTTCAAGTTATCGGTTTTGTAGGTTTCCATTTCTTGCAAATTTTTTTATTATTTAACACTAAGATGAATTTCAGCCATTGGATCCACTCCTTTTAATCCAACGATTATTTTTTATGCATGTATGAGATACATGCATGTACTGTAGTTGCCCCCATAGAACCCTTATGATTAGTATTAAAAATTATTTGATTATCAAGCAATAAAAATATTATTTTGTACTTATATTATAATTTATATTTGTGTTTATGCAATATATTAGAGATTATTAATTATGATTTAACTATATCTAATTTGTGTATTTTGTGTGTTTATTAGGTAAAATATTGATTTCACGTAATTTGAAGCTCCAAACAGATAAACGGATGTCAAATTTGAATTCCAAAGGTCTGAAAACCTTAAGACGAGTTAAGACTGTCTTAAAATTGAGCTTGTGCAAAAAGTTGACCTTTTCTATTGATCAAGCACTAATTGGATGATAAAATGAGCTTACAATATCTATGAGTGCATTGGATACATGACAATTTTGACTAAATCTCAACTATTCATGACCAATGGCCACAATCGTGCCATGTGGCAATAGTTGGTGAAACAAGTTGTAGGATCTGAATTTTTGTATTCGGGTCGACCCGATCCACCCATTAATCTGGCAAATCTCAATCAATTTTTACTAAATCGGACACTTCACAAGATGCCACATGTAATGTTGACTTTTAAAGTTTGACCAGCCTTTGGATATTGATCTAATGGTTGTGAGGAGCGCATGCATAAAGCTTATGATAGACCGCAAAACACTAAATTATAAATTTATTTTTCTATAAATAGAATCTCATTTTATGTTTTTGGGCATTTCTCTTCTTTTCAATTTCTCTCAATTTCCCTATAATCTTATTTTTCAGGTGTGTTTTAATATTCTGTTTAATTATTTTTATAAATAAATTTAGTTTTATTTTCAAATTTAGTTGTTTTTATTACTTTTAATTATGAGTAATTTAATTTTAATAATATTTTTATTTCAATTATGTTTGGCTAAATAATAATAGTTAGGGTAAGGTGAAACTCTTAGGAAATAAATATGATTTAATTAAATTTTATTTTTAATTATATAAATTAAATTATTTTCTATTTAATTTTATACATAATTTATATTTTGAAATTTTGATTTATTGTAGATAAATAAGGGAGTTTGGCATAATAAATACTTAATCCATAATAAAATTAATGGGAAAATAATAATAATTTATATAATTAATCATTTGGGCAATAGATTTATAAAAAAAAGTAAAAAGAATTTATTAAATTTTATTTATTATTAAGAGTGGATCCACAACCATAACTAATTCAATTTCATAGTCATTTAAATTAAGTTGATTATATTCAAGTTTTATTTTCATTTTTAGATAAAATAAAATAAACAAAGTAAATTTTTTCTCTGTGAATCGACTTTAAACTCATTAAATTATAATATAATAAGATGCTTTTATATTTAAGAGTTATAAATCACTTTTAAATTGTATCACTTTGCACGGTGACTAAGGATTTGATTGACTCTGTTGCAAATGAGAAAAATGGTGGGCATAATAGGAAAAATAGAAAACTAAATGACATCACTTGACGTCTTGACCGTAGTCAGCAGCCAACAGCCCTGTACCGTAGGGATCCGGTTGACAATTACATAAAAACTATAGACTTGTATGTTTTTTTCTCTAACAAACTAGGGACCCAGATGTTATTCCCCAAAACTAAATTGGCCACAACTTACAATTTTCTGCGGAAAAAGTGGCCTTGTATTTTGTGCCCAAAAGAGCTGAGAAACCTCAAGCAGCTTACTTGATAATAGCTGGTTACCAGTGGCGGAAGCAACCCATGGCTTTGATTAATAATAATAATTGATGAGCTATCTGGTAATTTTTTATTATTCTTTTTTCAGTTCAAATTTTTGAAGTGTATTTCGTTTCATTTGTTTCCTTTGCTTACAGCGAGAATTGTTAATACTAAAATCATAAGAGTCAATGAGCTGTCTAAGTTTTTGTTATCCTTTATTTTTATTTTCTGACAAGATATCTTTATGCTACGGTTTTGTTGATTAATCACACAATTTGTGAAAATAGAAGTTACAGGCATGGAGTTAATAACAGTTAAGTGAAAGAAAAAATTATGAGAAAATCGAAGTTTTATGTTTTCTTTTTTTTTTTTAAATGAATTCTGATTTGAGGTGAAACTTAGAATGTTCATATTTTTAAATTTATGTCAAAAGGCATTGAATTTGTGAAATTCTAACTGGGGTTCAATTATGCGAACACAATCAATCAATTGCTTTGTAGCATAAATTGATAGAAAGTAGTAGGTAGTAGTTGAAACTTGAGATAGCCCATCTGATTAAAAGCTTAATGGTGGAATTGTAGTTTGTAGTACTACAATGGCAAGACAGGCTAATTCCATTTTCCTCGAAGAATGGCTGAGAAACAACAGTGGCGTTAGTGCAAACATTACCTCCAGACAATCTTCATCTTCTTCGTCATCATCTGCCCGAGCCATTATACAAGCATGGACTGACCTTAGAGACTCCCTACAAAACCACAGATTCCAACCCCATCATCTTCAGTCTTTGAAAGTCCTCCTGAACTCGCAAACCTCCCTTCATGTTGCTGACCCCCAAGCAAAGCTTCTCCTCTCCATTATCTCTTCTCGAAACCTTGATCTACCTTCTGAATCATATCCTCTCCTGCTCAGACTTCTTTATATCTGGGTTAGGAAATCCTTCAAACCTTCACCAGCACTAATTGATTTAGCCGTGGAGGTCCTCACTAATGTTTTCGATGCTGAATTTAGTGTAAAGAAGAGCCCTTTCTTTTATGCCGAAGGTCTTCTACTTCTGGGGGCCTTTTCCTTTGCTCCTTATGTGCCTGAAAAATCAAAAATGGCCTGCCTGCAGTTGCTTTGTGGACTACTAGAAGGAGAGTATCGATTGGTTAGCTCATTTGAAGGAATTCTTCCAGACATGCTGGCAGGGATAGGATATGCTCTATCTTCTACTGTGGATGTTCATTTTGTTAGAATCTTGAATTCTTTGTTTGAAATTTGGGGGAAAGAAGATGGGCCTCATGCTACTGTTTGTCATGGGCTAATGATTTTGCACTTGATTGAATGGGTTATATCCGGTTTTATCAAATCAAATTATACACAAAAGATTGAAGTTATTTCCCAAGAGATTTTAGAAAAACCAAAAGAAAACTATGTTCCATTTGCTCTTCTAATGGGTGCAGCAGGGGCTCTGAGAGCTTCCGCTAAATCTGCAACAAGTGGTATGGGACAGGGAATCCTATCCAGACTGAGGATTTCTGCAGAAAATTTGATAGAATCTGTAGCACAAGATCTTATTTCAAAAGCTGGAGGGGTTTCTACTTCAGATGATGATATCGCTAGCAGTCTGTTGCTGCAGTGTATTTCGTTGGCCTTGGCTCGAAGTGGTTCCTTGTCTTCCAATAGGCCTCTGTTTCTGTGCCTAGCTTCAGCATTGTTAAAAGAAATATTTCCTTTACAGAATTTGTATATGAGGGTTCACAAATACTTACATAGCAATTCTAGTCAACTAAAGTGTAATGAAGTCAGAGAACATTTAGACAGTGTTCTTTTTAAGGAAGCTGGGGTTATAGCTGGTGTTTTCTGCAATCAATATGCCTTAGTGGATGAAGAGAGCAAGTGTATAGTGGAGGATGTTATATGGGATTACTGTCAAGATATTTACTTGGGACACCGGTGGGTGGCTTTGCTACTCCGTGGTAGAGATGACGAGTTACTTGGGGTCTTGGAGAAAATTGCTGAATCTGCTTTCCTTATGGTCGTACTTTTTACATTGAGTGTTACAAAGCACAGGCTGAATTCAAAATTCCCCCATGAAACTCAAATTGAAACATCAGTGCGAATATTAGTTTCATTTTCTTGTGTAGAGTACTTCCGTCGGATGCGTCTTTCAGAATACATGGACACGATTCGAGGAGTTGTTGTGAGTGTTCAGGAGAACGAATCTGCGTGTGTCTCTTTTGTAGAATCCATGCCCTCTTATGCTGACTTGACAAATTGGCAAGGTAATCGATTGAGCTGTATTTGGTTATCATCTTCTTGTTATGCTTGATATTTTATCAAGTGCTGATTATGCATGTAAAATGAGTTCCCTTTTTTTGGTTGATTTCACTCATTAGATTGTTATTTTTTATTATACTGAAATTATTTTCTTGTAGACTTTTCCGTCCTGCAGAAGATGGAATACATTTGGTACAAGGATGAGGTACAAACTGCTCGCATCTTGTTTTATTTACGGGTTATTCCAACTTGCATTGAACGTGTAACTGCTCCTATTTTCAGACAGGTGTTAGCGCCTACTATGTTCTTGTATCCTCTGGCAGACTAAGTTTATCAGGAAGCTAATATTTATGTAAAATCATGTATGCATGTATGAAAGTTTTGGTTCCTTACAATGTGAAATCAGGTATATGGGACATCCAAATAAAAAGGTAGCTCGAGCTTCACATTCTATGTTTGTGGGATTCATCTCTTCAGGGAAGGATTCTAACCAAGATGAAAGAGTCTCATTGAAGGAGCAACTTGTTTTCTATTACATGGAGAGATCTTTAGCGGTATTTGAAGTAGCTGAAAACTGTATCGGTGAAATCTGAGGTTTTATAATCACATTATAGGTATTAACACCTTTTTTTTCTCTTTTTTTTGTGTGGATTTGAATACAGGAATATCCTGGCACTACTCCGTTTAAAGGTATGGCTTCTGGGGTTGTGGCCTTGGTTCGACATCTTCCTGCTGGAAGTCCAGCCATATTTTATTGTATCAACAGTCTTGTTGTAAAAGCTGATAGGCTCTGTGGTGAAGTGTTTGCTTACAAGGCTGATATATGGAAGAACTGGCAAGGAGAGTCAGAACCTTGTAAGGAAATCATAGAGTTGCTTTTACGGCTCATTTCTCTAGTTGATATACAGGCAAGTAATTATCTAATAATATCACTTTACACACTTTAATGTATCTTGTTAAATAGTGCCCTCCTTTTCCTACCCACCCCATGCTGCACCCCCTCCCCCACCACTCCTACCTACATTTCATTCTCCATGTGGAATGTTTGCTTGCTTACATAGTTTGTTCCATTGCTTGCCACAATGTTTTGGATATAGAAGTTGGTTTTCTTGGAATCAAAGGAAAAAAATCAAAGAAAAAATAAATGTGTAAATTTCTCTCCACGTCCATTTAAATATACAAATGTTAAAATTAATGCACTAATTACTTAAACCATTGTATGATTTTTCTAAAATTAGCATTTACTTGCTATTTTAGGTACTATCAAACTTGATGAAGTTGTTGGCACAGCTGATCATGAAGTTGCCAAAAGATGGACAGAATTTGGTCCTTAATGAGTTATTCTCATTGGTTGCTGAATCTGATGATGTTACACGCAAGCCCACTTTAGTTTCGTGGCTGCAGTCATTGTCTTACCTATGTTCTCAGGATACCAGTAGAGTTGCAAACTCCACTGAGGTGGGAGGTGACAGAAACTCTGTTTCTGCCCAGGCTACCAACTCATCAGACTTACATGCACGACTCTAAGACATTGAGATGCAAATCTAGATTATCATCGTTAACGGTAAAAAGTTTTGCTAATTATTTTTAACAGTTGGTATTCGGTTGATTAATAATTTTTCTTGAAATTTTGAGGAATGATAACTACATATGTATATGTTTCTCAATAATACCATACATAGAAAATTTATTTCTCTTGTATATCATAAAAATCTGGAAATCAATATTTGTGGGGGCAAAAAAAAAAAATGTTTAGATCACTTTTGTGATTGGCTTCATGTTTTGTCTCCTATAATAGAAGAAGGTTAGCATGCTGGTTTTTAATAATTTTAGAGTGAAGATCAAAGCAAATGTGCATCATCTTCATTGATAGTTGTTTCAACATGTCTTTGAACTTCTGCTTGTGCTGGTGTGCTATTTCAAAATTTGGCTGGGCAGCTATTTCAAGCATAGAGCTAGTTTGGGATTGCAATAGCTGATAAAATAAGCTACTTCTACTATGTGGATCAAATAAGGTAACTTGTTGTTTGGTAAACCGTGTTGTTATGGTTGCATGAGTTTGAAAAGCCAAGTATATATGTTTGGTAAATTAATTATGAAAGTGCTATTTTATTATATAATTACCAAAAACCGAAATTTAAATTATCTTTTATTTATATATATTAGGATTTATGGAAATAAGATATAATTGTCATTTTTGTTAAAATATTAAGGTTTTAATGGGAACTTTAAAAAGTATGGTGGCTTTATTAAATAAGCTGTTTATAAAAAGTAATCCCCTACCTGCTTCTAAAAATTGCTGTCAAAATGGAGAAAATTATGAAATAAACAGCTTTTAAAATTTTTATCAAACTCCATTTTTGTCGGAAGGCACTCATAGTATTTCAACTTCATTCTCAAACAGGGACTTAATTTTTATCTTTATTAACAATCCAATGTAAAGGAGTGGAAACTTGATGTCACAGGTAGTAATATCAGGTTCATGACATAATATTAGAAAATCAGAGGCCTGATATTCTGTTTACAGTTTTCTTGTTATTGCTGGGATCGCTCATGTATCAGGATGGAAGTGGAACATTCGGAGCATCTTGTTTCCTACTACATTATATAATGTATTGCTAGCTGTGTGATCACTTAATTCAGAACCAGAAACTTAGGTTCATTGTCCACTACATCTCTGAAGTAGTGGAGGTCAACATTCTGTATCTGAATTTCTTAATTAATAGTTTGAATTAGGATGGGAGGTCCTTTCAACCTTCATAAAGCTGACTTGCTCTTTGCTAACAACAGATGAGTACATAAGCTGGCACTAGCCATTGCATTCAGAAATAGTTACAGATCCTTGGTTCAGAAATGATGTTTCGGAGGCTTCTCAAGATCATGCCCGCGGACAGTTTTTAGGATGACTCCATTAGAGCAGTAATTGAAGAGTCTTCCCATTTGTATCAAGCCTCAACTTTATAATCTTATTTCTGATATTCCTCAGTGATTTCGGTGCTTGGTTCTCCTTGAAGGAGTATGAAGGCTGAACTTTTGGATTTCTATGCTTAGGAGGATGGAGAACAGGATTTAAATGCCTGGTGTAATCCTTTTGAAATGATTTTTACGCCGTTTGATTGTATGATCACAACATACTACATAGACTTGAGGCAAGCGTAAATCACATATTAAGTAAGCAGTTTGTTGACAGACTTATTAACACCAGCAAAGATAACAATTGCCTAAAGTAAACAACACTTCTCACTGATTTGATCTCTCACATTTTTTTCTTAACCAATATCGTCGTGAGTATCACTCCTATGTTACGATTGAACTGAAAGTAGGTCAAATTCCAGTAACCAAGACTTCTGTTTTTATTTCCGCTAGCTCACATATCTCAATCCGAAATTTGCATAGAGATACAGCATTCTCCAACCTGTATTTCATCATGGTTAAGAACTATGGACTCTAATAGCGTGGGTGGGACGTGGACTTTACAAACTGCAATTTTTTACGCTAAAAGCAGTAACAACACATTCATTGTGCAATTCTTTCATTTTCTCACTATGTTGTAATTGCTCAGGATTTTCGTCAACGAGCTCATCTGCACGACTTATCTGCGGTGGAAATTTATATGTTTTCCAACACCTCAGAATGGTTGAAGGCATTGGTACCCCAACCTATCAATTCTATCAAAAGCTCGAGAAAGGGATCAAGACATCAGAGAAGGTAACCAAGCTCAGCACATTTCATGTCTCTTGCAGCTTTGTATCATGACTTAATCGAGAAAAGTTGAAGCCGTCTGTGGTAATCCAGAAAAGTTGAAGTAACCAATGCTAATCCTGGACTCCTCATATAGAGGAGGATACACTATTTCTTTGGAGTGCATTTAATGCTGGAAAGATATAGCATCTGGGTGAATTCTGGTTTCTCTCTGCCAAGTTGATATTAAAACCGTAGTTGTTAGATGTTCCCTTGGTTCATCCCTTTCTTAATCTAGGAGCATGAATAATGAAGACAATTCGGTAGTTGCCTTGTGGATTCTGCCCCTCCACGCTATTCCAAATGCTGACTTGATCAGCCCCACGGATTAGTGAAATACGTGTATATCTAGTTCACCGTGCCTAACTATTGTCAATGTAAAGTAATGTGCAGACTGATTTCCATGAATTAAAATTTGATATTGGAATACTTGTTTGAAACAAGTTCATATTTTGGATCTGATCTCAATCTCATGCATACAAGTTCATTGTTGGTCATATCTTTTTCAATGTCGAGGGCAGGCTCTATTATAGATATATGTAAAATCAGATGGTGAAAATGGAAAGCTCTATTTCCATTATTCCAGAAACCATGACAATCAATTATCCCAATATGCTCTACATACAGAAGAGTTGGCAGAGTACAACACCAGCAACCCAAAATCAAGATACAAATAAGAATCCGCTATCAAGTGATACAACTGAACAATTACACCAATAACTTTCAACAGCAATAGGGGCATATAATCAAGCCATTTTCATTGCACTCTTGGCATTGACTGGCCAACCCATCACCGGCAACCACCTTATGGCTGCCGCAGCACCGGAAACAAAGCACAAACCGGACTCCGGCACAGCCATCGCACGGCCCGTCAGATCGGTCAATTGGTATCCCATCGAAGAGTGGCCTAAGCTTTCCTTGCTCATGCAAAGTTAATACCTCGGCAGCTCCACCAATGTATCTTCCTTTAATGAAAAGCCTTGGAGGAACTGCTTTACAATCCAAAACTTTCCACAATTCTTCCCTGAACTCAATGTGCATTGACACATCTCTCTCGAAAAATATCACCTTAAAACTCTCTAACAGAAACCGAACACTGCTGCAATCCTCAAATGTTTTTCTTATTCCTCTAAGAGTTGTTGTGTAAAAAATCACTGATTCATCTCCTCCTGGTGGACACTTGAGTTCAAAATTCAATAAAGGGTTGCTTTCTTCTCCTTCTTCTTCTTCTTCCTTTTGGATGCGGCGAGATTTGTATGGTGGCTCAGGCTCTTCTTCTTCTGCAAGCTTTTCAACATCAACTTGCTCAATTGTTGCATCTCTCTCTGTTTCTTCTGTGTTCTTTTCTTGATCAATTCTTACTTTTCTCTCTTCTTGACTCAATCTAATATGCTGGTTCACTGCTTCCTCGAAGGCGGCGAGTAAATTTGGATCAAAAAGGGTGCCGGAATTCATGTCCGGCCGCCTAAAAGAAGATACATCAATCTCAGCTAAAGGCTCTACTTTCTTGGATAATTCTACATTTTCCTTGGAATTGCAAGAAACTGAATCTTTAGGCTTCGTAGGTGGCCCAATATTCTCTTTGTCATTTATTCCATCATCAAGCTCCATTTCTTCTGCTTCTTCTTCTTCTTCTTCTTCTTCTTCTTCTTCTTCTTCTTCAAGGTCTTTCATAAGCTCCTCAACATCAATGATATCAGGCTCTTCAATTTCTTCAATCCTTTCACTGATCTTCTTCTCTTGCTCAGATCGTTTGCTTTCCATCTGGGTTTGTTGAAACTTCCCATTTGAAATCTTTGAAAACGTTTCGAAAAATCCATCTGCCGCATTGACCTGAAGAATTCTATCGGGCTTTAGATATCCAATTGGTTTAATGGTCTTGAGTTTCTTTAGCAACTTTCCTTTCATTCCCTTCATTTTTTTTTCCCTTTTTCTTCTGATTTGGGTGTTGAAAGGAAAAAATCTGATGTGGTAGCAAGAGATTTTTCACGAAGATTCAAAGACGGCAACAGAATCTTTAAGCTAAAGTGAAGCCGAGGGAGGCCGAGGCTGAGGCTTTGGCTGAGACGAGTTTCTTCTTTTCAGTTTGAGAAAGACGGATTTTTTCAAGTTCAACGGCTAGAAAAGTTGTTATTATTATTATTATTTTTCCTCAATTTTAAATTTCGAAAATGGTAGGGTGGGGGAATCGGGAGGAATCCCATGATATAATCAAGTATGATAACATCTAGTCAATCCTAGCCATGAAAGGACACGTGTACGACTGAGAGACTGTCTTTACTAAAAGCAGGCAACGGTCATAATTTCTTTTCTTTGAGAACCGGGCCCATGATTTGTCTATTCACTCAAGCATGCGCGTAAATAATGGTACTTAAATCTTGATTGATTTGTGAAAAGTGTGAACCGTGCGGTCTTTCCATTTGTACACGAACAGTTACATTTCCATGCATGGAGTTTATTTTTATTTTACGGATAGAAGACTCTTCATTTTCTTTCCTCTGAAACTCCATTAACCGAGATGAAAACTCTGCTGTGTCCTGGGGCTGGCTAAACAAACAATAATGATAAACTCACACTACTCACTTGCAATCTCAATTGCTGTGGTGGCTGCAGTAATATGCTTTGGTAGCTCATATGGCTTAAGGTATTGGGTGGGGGATTCAGTGTGGTCCATTCCACCGACCCCAAATTTCTACAATGACTGGTCCTCATCTCATCTCTTCCGCATTGGCGACTCTATTGGTAATTAACTTGATGTCTTGTGTCTCATACGCAATTCAAATTCTCTTTTTTTGTTTATTGATTTGATATTTTATCTCTTTGCAGTTTTTGATTTTGAGACAGAATTGTACAACTTGATGCAAGTTACAGCACTAGACTACCAAACTTGCAAAGCCAACAATCCCATCAAAGTTCTGAATTCTTGTCCTGCAACAATTGTATTGAATGAGCAAGGTGTTTTCTATTATCTCTGCAACCTCTCAAATTACTGTGATTTAGGCCAAAAGATTTCCATTATTGTTCATCGTAAGAACAGTTTCCCACCAGCTCCATCCCCTGCTGCAGCTCCCGTGGAGCCACTGTTGACTCCGTTGTTCGTACCATCTTCGTCGCCGGAACCCTCAACCAATGGCTGGAATGTGCCCGACTCGCCCCTGCCCGCTCCTGTTAGTAGCCAAGCACCTGCACACTTGGAGCATACAAAGAGCTCGTCTTATAAACTCCAAAGCTTAGGAGTTCTGCCCTTCTGTGTTATCACCTGCTGCTCTTTTTTCTTCATTTTTTTTTCTGGGTGAATTAGAAATTGGTTTTCACTGCACACAGAAGTGTAATTTAGAAATAAAAAATAATTTTAGCATTGGCATATGGACTTCCGATTAACACCACCCTGAAATATTGTAAACACTAAAAATATTAATTATGAGCATCGAGTCTGAAGGTGCAATCGCTAGAATTCCATTACATAGTCAGTTATCAGAAAAACATAAGAATAAAGACAGACAAACCAAAACTAGAACCTCTAAAGCCTATAACAGAAAATAAATATGTTGAGAATCTTTTTCTCCCAAACAATGAAAATACTAAATCAGGCCACCCCTTTTCTTCTACATCATCACTGCTGAGCACACTGCACTCTCTGGGCACCACCTTGCATATCGTCATCTTCATCGTATGCCTCCTGAGCTGCTTGTTGCTTCCTTCGCATTTCCTCCTCAATGTTCACATCATGCAGGGTTGTTTCTTCACACTCATCCAGTTCCATATCGGTGAGCTGGACTGAGGTCCTTGGAGGTAGTACGGTCTCCAGCATCTTGCACTGGTCTGGGCTCAGTGACTCAGGGAAGTCAACAGTGAAATGAATGTACAGTTTGCCCCTCATAAATGGCCTCTGATACATAGGCATTCCTTCATCATTTATGGCCTTGAATTGGTCTGTTTGCAGAGAAAAAAGTAGCATGTATGAATAAGATGATGACATGAAACAAACACAAGAAATTATTCAGCGTAAAGGAACCAAGGGCAATGCATCACATCCAATAAATCTCTAATAGTAGTTCCATCTGAATCTAGAATAGATCATATCATCACATAATTCAACATGTATGATGCCTTCGACAACAGTCTTAAGAAACTAGCTAAATTGCATCAATAAAGCTATCTAAGGAAGCCTCCAAAAACATGTCTAAAGAAACTAGCTAGTTGCATTAACAAGGCTATTAAAGGCCTGTTCACAGATATTATTTCCACAATCACTTGCACATATTGCTTAAAAGTGTTTCCTGGGGTGAAAAGAAACAACAATATGTTAAAGAACACTACAAAAACAAGATATCACTACTCAAATAGCAAAAAATAACTGAACGTTGAACAGAAAACAACAAGATGCAAAAAAATTAGACAGTCACACTGGTACTAGGAATAAAAGTTCATGCACAAGGCATCACTACCAAGGCATCACTGTCAAGACTCAAGAAAAATGGAAAATCCTATCAGCTCACAAATCTGAAAGAATATTGCCAATGGTGAAGTTGAACAATTTATAGAAACTAGAAATTATTCAACAAACTCAGTTTTAAACAACAAAGGCTGACAAATTCAGACTAACATCCATCCAGTTGTACTTACCTGGCTTGACTACTTCCCCAGGCTGGGATTTGATGAGGAGTTGCCGGCCATCCAAATGAGTTATTACAAATTGAAAGCCACAGAGAGCTTCTGTCAGTGACAGGGTGTGCTCAACAAATAGGTCATCACCCTTTCGCTTAAATTTCGGGTGCTCTTTCTGTTGTAGAACAAATACAATGTCACCTGTGACAGTGTCGGGCTGCACAAATTTAAAAAATGACAAAATGTACAGTCAGCAACTAAGACAACTACACCTTGAAACAGTACTCAATGCACTGGAAAATATAACTCAGAGAGCATTAAAAAGAAAAAATAACAACAAAATCCGTTGCCTTACCGCTTCATCAGCTTCTCCAGGGAACGTAATCTTCTGTCCATTTTGCATCCCCTTCTCAACAATAACCTCCAAGACTTTTTTCTCCTGAATGACCTTCTCACCCTTACATTGTGGGCAGCGATCCTTGTCATTGATTGTTTCTCCAGTACCCTTGCACTCATTGCAAGGATGCTGCATTTGTTGAATCATAGAGGGGCCAAGGTGTCTTATTGAAACTTTCATTCCAGATCCCTGGCAGCCAGAACATTTCATTGATGCACCTGACTTAGACCCCTTCCTGCAAATAACCACACCAAATTACTGTTAGTAAGTACAGGAAAGCACAAAAGCAAACCCAACAAAAGACTTGTTGCATCATAAATAATTCATCAAAGCAGATATTTTGAAACTAACCCTTTGCACTTGGTGCAGATTACATTGCGGGAGAGCGAGAGCTTCTTAGATGTCCCATTGTACAGATCCTCCAACGAAACCTTGAGAGGATGGATTACGTCCTCTCCCCTCCTTTGCCTTCTTCCTCTGCTGCTCCCACCTACCGCCCACAAGTATTTTCAGTTCAGTATAACTACCATCACTTTCAATCTTAAAAGGACTATGAATCTGAAAGAGGTCGGGGGGAAAAAAATAGCTTACCACCAAATGGGCTGCCACCGAAGAAGGATTGGAATATGTCGAATGGGTCATGGGCACCACCACCACCACCCATTCCCTCTTTAAGCGCATCCTCGCCGTATTGATCATATATTTCACGCTTCTCTGGGTCACTCAGAACCTCATACGCTTGTGCCAATTCTTTAAACTGAATAACAAGTAAAATTTCAGATGTTCAGTAATCACACTATCAATTAAATTACCAAATATGGCACAAAAAAACAAAAATTCAATTTTGACCAATAAAACAAAGTTCCCAGCTCCAGCAGTTCAGCTTAACAACACAGTTTCAATTAATCCTCGAGTGGCAATCCAGTAAATATCCAAACTTTAAAAGAAAAATAGATCTAAACAATTTGATCCATATATGCAAACAATTCAAACTGTAAATCGAATTAAACGAGAAATCAAAACAAGCATGCTCAGTTATTTAAAACGAAAACAAATAACAACAGAAAATCGTAATTATAAAAAAAAAATTAAACCTTCTCAGGATCACCGCCCTTGTCAGGATGGTTTTTGATGGCGGCTTTCCTATAAGCCTTCTTCAGATCATCTTGCGAAGCGTTTTTCGAGACTCCGAGAATCTCATAGTACTTTATGTTATCGCTTTTCTTTGGCGCTCTTCCGAACATCTTCTTGTACTAAAAAATTTCTGAATAATAACATAAATTAAAACAAGAAATTATAATTATGATTATAATCGTATTGTTAAATTTAAGATCGGTCAAACAGAAGACAAGAGAGAGAGAGGCAGAGAGCCAACCAGATCTTCAGAGTAGACGCGAGACGGCGAGCGAGCGAACAGAAAGAGAGAGGAAGAAGAAACGTTGGATCTTGACTTATAACGGAGAGAATGGACGGTGAGGATTTGTTGATGAGAGAGTTAGCTGTGTGTGGTTTGGTTTTTGATGTTGAGTGTTTGACGAGTAAAATGAGGAGATGGAAGGATCTAGAAACTCTCTATGAATTTTCGTGATGTGTAATGACGTCTGAGTCCCTAACTATTTAGGTTTTATAATATATTGACATAGTTTCTATTTTTGGGGGATATGTCCATCATCACTCACAACGTCTTAACACAAAAAAATTTAACTTACCATTTAATCTAAACGAGGATTTTTTTTTTTTTTAAAAAAAAGGGAAAGTAAAGTTTTTATTAATTCAATTGCAAGAAAAGAGACATGATCTGTACTAGCATTACATCCAACCATAAAATAGGTTGTTCATTTTCTAAAGTTAATTTAGATAAATAATGGACAATAATATTATAAACTCTCGGAGTGTTTTAAATTTTTACATTATTCAAATACTTCAATTTTTCCTAACAATCTCAATTTTGCAGCCTCTTTATTTAAGAAAAGATCTGCCACTTCTTTGGAATCTAATTCTATAATCAATAATAGACACGTTGCATTTTCAATAACTTGAATTCTCAGCTTTGCTGCTTTGACTTTTGCATAAGCTCCATTATCATATTAACTTGATCTCTTAATTTTCTCCTTCCACAAAATTCCCATTTGAATCTTCAATGGCTATCTCCCAACCTACAATCTATTGATATGCTTTAATAGATGCATTTAAATTAACTTTGAACCATTCTTTTAGTGGAGGGCTTCATTTCAAATGACTTATTGCTTACTGATTTACATTTGACAGTAATTTTATTATCTCGATTCTTCTAAATAACTCGATAATAGCTTCAACTTTTGCTACTGATAGTTGAGAATCTACTATTTTTTATTCAAAAATGAATAGATTCCTTGAGTATTATAGAGCACAACACAAATCAACTATTAGCATAAATTAATGTAAGAGTTACTTTTATGGTAAACCATTATTTCTTTTACCACACTAAAATTATATCCATTTTCAGTAATAAAATTATAAGTATGGAAAAATAATGTTTTTAGGATATTTTGTTCAAGTATAAAAAAAGAAATAATACATGCATTCAGAGATATTCATATTTGAGTTACATTTAGATCTATTCAAGTCCTAAGATTCGATACGCTTTCATGTTTATTGTAACATTACAAGGGTGATTACTGACTAGCTAGATCACTTCCATAGCAATTGCAGACTTTTTGGTTATAAATGCCTAAACTAGATCCTTATTTGGGAAAACGCAAAAGTGGGGCTCGAACGTTATTATCAATTTTTCTTACTGTGGGGAAGGGATCTGCACCGTTGATTCTGGTCAATACTTGTGGTCTATAACGTTTGAATTCTTTTACTTAAAAAAATATTTAAAAAAAAAAAGAAAAAGAAAAAAGGTAAAGCACAAGAAATTGTGTGTATGTAGTGCGAGTTTCTGGGCAAAGTGCTGGAAGGAGTCGTTAGCAAAGCTGTAAAATGCCATCGTCTGATGTTGACTTTAAGAAACGACGTCGCAGAGCTTGAGCTTCTTGTGACTATTATTATTTGAAAAGACACAAAGCAAAAGGGTGGGGCCTTATTTGAACCCCTAATTACTTCCCACACTTATATTTACTAGGGGCGTGTCTGGCACCCACTTTACGTGGGATTGTATCAATAGTATTACACATTTTAAATTTTTTATTTTAAAAAATTATTTTAAATAATATATTATTAATTAAGTAGTTGATAATTTTTTATAAGATTTAAGTGAATTAATTATATTATCTCATCAATCAATTGATAAATAACATATTATTTGAGATAATTTTTTAAAATAAAAAATTTAAAATATATAACATTACTCAAAATTATATTATATTATTAGACTTTCATGAAATCCACCAATCTTATATTTGGTAAAACTTTAAGATTGCAATGCAGCTGTTGCATTATTCTGCTTACTTCGAGGAGGAGCTTGGTTTTTTTTTTTTTTTAACTAGTGGTCCTAAGTGAACTCCAATTTTTTTTTTTAAACCAGCGCTATTCACATTAGTTTTTTTTTAAATTTCTTTAATTAAAATAATAAAAACCAAAAATAAAGATGGTGAACTGCCTTCGACAATTTGACAACGGCTAGCCACCAGTGGCTGCCGTATTACATCATATTTTGTACTAAAATTACTATTATTAGAATCCTTATTCTCCGAACTATAAAATGGTGTAACTATTATTAACATAGAAGCTTTCAATTATTGTAAATTTACAGTACTGTTTTGTAGCTTCAATGACTAGAAATCTATAATTCAAATGGCATCAAAATAAAGTTCAAATGACATCAAAGTACAGCATTGCGCGGTGTGTTGGTCAGCAGTGAAGATTATTTATTTTACTTATAAAAATTTAAATTGTCAATTGAATAAAATAATAAAAGATATTAATGAATCTTAAATTATTAATTTAATATAACTATTAAAATAAAAATATTATTTCATATAATGCAGCATATACTATACCAATCATAATATTGCATTATAGTTTGATATAATAAAAGATGGTATAATGTGTCAAAATACTAGTATTTTAACTAGGGGTGGAAATTTGTACTCTTGTGTTGTCTGTTGTATCATGTCAAAACATCAAAACACACGGATAAGACCAATTTGTTAATCATGCTATTCTTGTTGTTAACACATTTATTAAAAATTAAAAATTAATGTACAATATAACAAATATGTCAATTTTTTTTAAATAGCTCATAAATAAGTTAACTTGAAATTAATTATGACATGAATAAATTGATGACACAATATGGAAATGACAGAAATAGTTAACTTAGTAGTTATTTTTAAAATAATATTATCACATATTCATTTATATTTGTGTAATAAACAAAAAATATATTGAGATGGTCCAATACATGTATAGCATGATTATTACTCATGTCGTGTCAATCCATTTATCAAACACGTCAATTTATATCAACACGAATTTGATATTATTCCATTCATGTCATGTCCCATATTGCCCCTTCTAATTCTAATCTCACTAGATCAGATTATTATTATAACTTTTTTTTTACTAAATACATGAAATTAATAATATACAAACACATTGATGAAAGGTTCAGTTATATTTAATTGGACATTTCAATTTTTTTTGGACTTTTTCCCCGAAAATAATTTTGATAATTGAATCTAGTAGGTCAATGTGTTTGTACAAATTATTTTCTATACGTTCTAAATTTTATTATGAATTTTTCTGACCAAACTAAATTCAAACAAATAAATAATTTGCTCTCAAGGATTTGGTCGTATAGTTTTCAATCAGCTTTCTTATCCGGCCATTGAATTCAAATACGAGGGAAGCAAGAGAGTAAAAAATTGTTTTAAGCTTTACCCCACTTTTTTTTTTTTTCCAAAGTAAGCAAATAAGTAAATATAAAAAGAAAAATCTGCTGCATTATTTTTCTTACACATCATACATATGTACACGCTATATTAAATAGGGGCGAACCCAAGCTCATGCCACTGAGGTGGAGGTTGAACGACCAATGAGAAAAGAATTCTTAAGAGCGAAGAAAAAATGTCTCGTGCTTATAATCAGCCATCATTAATTGCGTCCTTGATTTCCCTTTTCTTATACATTAAGTATTTCGGAGCACTTAAGTTACAATCAACCAACGTTCCTTACGTCTTTTGTCTTTTTTTTTTTTTGGCTAATTTCTTATGGCTCCTTTTATTCTTCAATTTTTACACTTATAGATATATTTGCCTTCTTCCATCCCTTTTACACCTGTTTTTCATTTTTTCTAAGGTTTTGTTTATTTCCTTAAATAATAATATATGGTTATCGAATTCATATAAATCTGTTATTTCAGAATAGACTTCTGGTCCTAAATTTATTATTCCTATTCTTTCTTGTTCTAGCAATTCTATTTTCTGGGTTACTAAACTTATATATGTATTTAGTATATTTTCCCATCCTAAAATCATACGATCTATATAATCTACCAATTCATGTATTATATTAAATGCATGTTGATTATGATGATTCATAATGCTTCCTTTTTATACCAGTATATTAGAAATTTTATAAATTCATCTATAAATTTCATTTTCTTTTCTATTAAAATTTCACCTCCTATCGTATCTATATTTCTTTCTCTAAGTTCCTCTGTTAATTCGAGTTCTATATTTCTTATATTATTTTATCAGTTTTTAAAGCCATTATGAGATTTTTTATTTCTTCTCTATTATATACTTTTAATGTATATAAGCTGTTAACTATTGCTTGTATTGGATCCATTGATTTTATGTTTTTTATGGTTTTGTGTAGATATTGACGTAAATAGATATCTAAAAGTGTCGCAAATAATACATTTTGGGCCTGTGCTTTATAAAACTAAATTCCTAAAAACTTAAGATACTAAATTACTAAGTTGCTGAAAGTACAAATATTCAGGACTATTACAAATAATCAAAACATATGGTCAAGACTAAAACAACCTATGCTAATGAAATAAATGTAAGAATTTATGTTTAAACAACCGTATGATTAAGATTTTATTATACAAAAATTCATAATATTAAATAATGTATATTTGGTTATAAATAGGAAAATACGTGGCATTATTTTACCAGAGTGATGAGATCCTTGGCAATTCAGCCAAGATATTTAGTTCTCCTTTGGACTAGTAGCCCGCACACCTTGGTTTCCAGCCTATATACTTTTCCAAATTATATTTCAATTTCTTCATTATCTGAATTTTCTATATAATTTATGATGGTCCAATTTCTCGGGTTTCATGTTCTATATATGCCAAGGCTATGTCAATTCCTTGTTCTACTGTTAACATAATTATGTTATGCTTCAAATTATCTATCTCAATATGGTTTATAATTTTTCGTTTTATTTCTTTTGGTAAGTTAAGCATATATATTGCTTGTAAGTCTTCTGTTCTAACAAGCTCTTCTTTACTTACAAGATATGAACTTTGTTTAAACAATCCTAAGTTAAAATCTATTATCAACATATAATCATTATATGTTATTCTAGTTGTTGAATTTATCATATATTCTTTAGAATTTCCTAACAAAATTTTGTTATTCATATTCAATTTAAACGTTTAAAGATTAGCTCTTCCTCCATAAATCTTCTCATCATCGATCATCAACAAACTTCCACCAACAGATAAGGGTTGAGAATTATTACCTAGCTTATTCTTGTTTCCTTGCTTTCTGATCCTTTTCCAGTGACCTGCAGCCTGGTTGCCCTTATTCCCTCAACGGCCTCCTTGCCTCAACGGGATCAGTGGACTCAATCGGCCTTACTGTATGGATTTTGATTGTTGTGCTTAAAAACGTTGAATAAGTTTAGGTTTCTTTTTCCTTTCTTTGGTGTTATTTTTGTTTTTGATCAATGATGTATTGATTTAAGAATTAGAGCTCAGGAGTTGTTTATTTTTTCATTTTTTGTTCAAAGCGTTTTTAACTGTAGGGAAAAACTGAATTATGGTGAATGATAAGCTCTGAGAGCTTTTCTTTTCTTTTTCTTCTATATATAAAAAAAAATTTTACAAATACCTTATTGCCCTTACATTATTGGGCTTTTTGGTACAATTACATTATTGCCCTTTCATTATTGGGCTCTTACATCATTGCTTACGTTTTATTACATATTTCTTTCTTTTCTTTTACAATCACACGCCTTATCTTGTCGGGCATCTTGCTGTAGCTTTATCTTATCTTGTCGGGCATCTTCTTTATGTTGTATCTTTATCTTGTCTGCCATCTTCTTTACAGCTGTCTCCCACGTTGTATTACTTTATTTCCATGAGCTGATAAGCCTGCTCAATGGTTTTACTGCTGCTGGGCAAATGCATAGTACTTATCTCGTTGATGAAGTCCAGTAACAAATTTGATGGTGTATGACTATCTTCAAAGGTTATGAGGATATAATTTTGGAATTTGATAATGGTCCTAAAATTCCTTTTGTATAAATCTTTGGCTATGCTCCATATGGCCTTTATTCCTCGGGCCCTTCGTGTCCTGATCCAGCTTTCATTTATATGAGGGATATTTGTGTATTCTGTCCCTACTTCTATTTTGAAGTTTTTTGTAAGGTGGCCTATAGAAATCATATAGAAAGCTTGGTATTCTACATTCTGATAGTATTCTGGGCTTATGGTGTAGAATTTTAGGTATATGGGCCTTTTTTTGGCAAACCTTGAGACTTCTTTTACTAATAAATCATCAAGGCTGGCTATTTTCCGGAGGTCTATATCTGGATATACTAAGTCTAAATACCCATATTTGGCTATTTTTCCGACGAGGAGTGGATCTGCTCCTTTTGTAGCAATCATTCTGGGGTACATATTTTTTCCAGGTGCTTTAAAAATTGTATTATTGTGGGAACAATTGGAATACACCCACGAGGAGAATTGTTTATATTCTTCTTCTTTTGGATTTAGGGGTCTCTCCTCTTCTGTATAAGGATTGTCCATTTGGATATACTTTTTTGGAGGGTTTGATTTTGGTGACTCAACTTCTATGGATATGGTTTTATTCGGAACTGGGTCAGAGATTGGATTATGTTCTCTGAGGGGTCCACTACTGCTTCCTACATCTGTGTTTATTGAGCCTGGGTTTATAGAGGATGCTTTTGTTAAGTCGCTTATGTATGACTCTAACAAATGTATTCCCTTTTCATGGCCTTCTGCTGCCTCTTTTATGTAATTTATTGCATCGAGCATATCAGATGCCTCGGCCTTGAGCCTTTGTATTTCAGTATTTATTGCAGATATGGTTTTATTTATTTCTGCATTCATTTTCTAAATTCTATGTTCCTGTTAAGAAAATCTGCAAGGAAGTTGTTAGTTTCCTTGATATGTATGATTTTAAAATTATAATAAGATAAATAAACTTGCCATCTATGTAATCTTCTATATTGAGGTTCATTTGGTAAAATTTTATTAACAAGAGAGCTTACTTGAGAATTATCTGTTTCTACTATAAATTGCTTTTGAAGCAAAAATAATGAGAACTTTTTAATTCCTTTATATATTGCAATGAGTTCTTTTTCATGTACTGGATAATTGACTTGTGCTTAATTAAATGTTCCACTAGTATATCGGCAAATTTCATTTATATCAGTTTTGAGAATTGCTCCCCAATATAAATCAAATGCATCTGTTTGTATTATTAATTTATCTTTTTCATTTGGTAATCTTAATGCTGGAAGATTTTTACATTCTTGTTTTAAATTTTTTACAGTTTCTGTGTGTTCTTCACCCCATTCTCTAGTATTATTTTTTCTTAGTAATTTTTGAAGTATATTTCTCTTTTTTGCTAGATCTTTTATAAATCATTCTGCATAATTTAAACATCCTAAAATTTTTTGTATTTGTTGTTTGTTTTCTAATTTATCTGGAAACTCAGTTATTTTTCTTCCTATATGGCTCTGGAGTCTAATTCCTTGTTTATCAAGGATCATTCCTAAAAATTCTATTTTCTTATGTTCTATAATTGCTTTTCTACTGGATAGTACTATACCCTCTTTAATACATATATTAACAAATTCTCTTAAATGGCGTCTATACTCTTCTAATGTTTCTGATGCTATTAATATATTATCAACATAGACTACAATATAGTTGTAATTTCTAAATATTTTATCCATTCTACTTTGAAAAATTTGAGGGGCATTTTTTAGTCCAAAAGGCATTACTAGCCATTCATAATGTCCTTGTGGGGTACTAAAAGCTGTATAAGGAATACTATTTTCTTCCATTTTTATCTGCCAAAATCCTGATTTACAGTCAAATTTTGAATAATAAGTTTTATTTTTCACAAGATTTATTAGTACTTCTTTATTCGGGAGAAAATATCCATCAAATTTTGTATATTTATTTAGTTCTTTGTAATTTATTACCATTCTTGCTTTTCCTCTAACCTGTTCTGCTCTTTTCCTAACCATAAAGGCTAGGCTATTATGTGGACTATTACTACTTCTAATGAGCTTTAAATTTAATAGTTCTTTTATTTGAGTTTTAAATTCTTCTCTATCTTCTTCTGTATACATCATGGGTTTTAATCTTATTATTCTATTTTCAATTAACTCTATTTTTGTTTGAGGATGGTTTGGTTTCCATAATGCTAACGGGTTTTCTTTATAAACTTGTTCAAGTTGTAACTTTATTGTTTCTAATTGTATATTATAACTCTGTCCTTTTTGTACTAAATAATGTTTTTCATAAATGTATTTATCACCACGCTGGGCTGGCTGAACTCTGTAAGGTTTAAATTCACGAGGGATACGAAGAATATGATTACAAGGGGTTTTTAAAGTGATCATATATGGAGTTTGTTGGTAATATTGGAACTGTTGTATGAAATCATTTCCTAAAAGGATATCACAATCCATATTATTATATTGAAAGATTTGGTTAATACGTACTATTTTACTTCCTAATAATATTTCAAAGTTTAGTATAGATTGATTTACTTCTTGTTTATCTCCTGTGATTCTAATAATTTTTAATTTTCCATTTAATTCCCATTTGTTGGACAAAAAGGATTTCATAATAGTTATTTCACTACCCGTGTTAATTAAAGCACAAGTATCTATATCTTTTTCTATTATATTTATTTGTATATATACAGACATAGGGTATTTTATATAAGCTTGTTTTAACATGTTTCACTTACTATTTTTTACCCTTGTATCTGTAAGGTTATTTTATTCTTTTCTATCCTGTAGTATTCCAAATCATTTAAAAAACCATTTCCTAGTACTATATGTTTTTCTGGATCTGTGGTCATGAATGAGTCTATGTAACAAGGTACTATTATTCTAAGTCCTTCTATTATTATAGGGACTTTAACTTTTTGTTTACAAATATGTTTATTGCCATTGAAATCAGTATATTCATAAGGAATTTCTTTTTCTTTTACCAAAAGTCGTTTATTTTTAGTGTGGTTCATATAGTTATAACTTGTACCAGTATCTACTAGTATCGGTATTCTTGCTGTATAGTCTATTCCATTAAAATTTTGTCCAAGTATTTTTATTACATTATTAGTTACGATGGATTTAACCATTTGTCTATCAGTACTTAATCTTCTAGATGAGCTTCCTCTAATTAAAGTTCTTCCCGCAAAACTTATAGGAATAATGGAGTTTTCATTACTATTATCTAAAAATTATTTTCTATCATCTATATTTAATTCATAATTAATAGGGATCTTATAATCTTGGATTACTGGCTCTATAAATGTTGCTATATCCTCACAATCTTTATTTATTTCAATGTAAGGTTTATTTCCATATATTTCTCCATAATTTGAATTACAAAAAACTATATAAAGCTGAATAGTGTATTGTCATTATTCTA
Source organism: Citrus mangshanensis (assembly GCA_030449895.1). Classification (NCBI taxonomy): domain Eukaryota; kingdom Viridiplantae; phylum Streptophyta; class Magnoliopsida; order Sapindales; family Rutaceae; genus Citrus; species Citrus mangshanensis. The sequence continues at coordinate 2,150,916 of JASUUJ010000371.1, forward strand.
TTTCCTTCTTTCATCAAGTTCTTTTTTAGTAATTTAAAATGTAAACTTAGTGTTTCATCTATGTTTTTATCTTTTATGTGTACACAATATCTAGGGTGACAGGTAAATAGTAGTTTAGTATAGCATAAATTTCCTTCTATTGTTCTTAAATGTCCTATGTTAGGATTAGTGAACCTTTGATCGTGTAATGATAAAACTATGGGGCTATCTATTCCTTCTTTGAAAAGAGATTTAATCAAGATTTGAATCTCTGCTAAATATACGTATTGAATTTTTTCTTTAGTTGACTCATTTTTTATTTTCCTTAATGCTAAATCGATAGATCTTTTATTAATTAAACTAAATCTAATATTTCCTTCAGCTTGTGTAATTGTTACAACCTTTTCTTGTTCATAGTATTCATGTAATATTATTCGTTTTCTCTTAAACATATCTCTAAATCTATGTATTATTCCATATTCTGGTTTCTCCATGTTTAGTTTTAAAAGTTTATTATATTTTTCTTTATTAAAAGTGGCACCAAGACTATATCCACTTTTATTTTCTTCTTTTTCTATTTTTTCTATTTCTTCTATTTTTTTGTTTTCCATTATTTCTTCTTTATTCTGATTCATCTTCTATTTCTTTTGCCATATAAACTTCTTCTCCTTCATAATCTGATAGATTATTTATTTCTTCTAAATCACTTTCTATGTTTTCAAAATCTTCTTTTAAAAGTCTAACTTTCTTTTTTGTACAATTTGTACTAATGTGTCCCATTTCTCCACAATTCCAAGATTTACATTTGGACTTGTCTAATATTTTTCTTTGGTTTTTGTATTTTCTTTTGTAATACTTTCTTCCTGATTTTTTATATTTTCTTTTAAAGTTATTATATTTCTTGTATCTTTTTTCTTTTTTATAAAACTTTCTGTGTCGTTTACGAGGTGCATAACATCCCCATTGAGTAGGCATCTCTGTTTTTTCACAACATATTTTCGTTATATTTTTACTCTTTTTTATTAGACTTCTTTGAATACATATTTCACTTAATCTTGTATTTAAAAATCTTATTCTAGCTCCTAATGTGTCTGGGAGTCTATTTTTACTATTACTAATATGTTTTTCATATTCATTAGCAAAATATCCATTCCAAGGGTATGGGAGTTTTGAATAGTATAAATTCTTATAAATGTTTTGGTCTTCATGACTCATAAATTGAGTATAATAATATTTAGAAAATTCACAAGTATATTCTTTTACAAAACACATATTACAAATTGTTTAATTTATTAATTTCATTCTTGCGTCTAATTTATCACGTTTTGCTTCATTTTCTGAATTTTGTAACCAGTCTTCTCCTAGGAATTCACTCGCAATATATTAGATTATTCTTTCAATTCCTAATCCTTTACTTCTTTCTAATGCTACTTTAGTTGAATCTTTTATTAATTTTTGTGTATCCTCACTTAATCATTTCCACCAATTAAATACATTTCCTGTGAAACTTGCTATTAAAATATCGGCAAATATATTTATTTTTTCTTCTTCTGTTTCAACATTCCAATCTTCTCTAGAACCATTAAATATAAAAAATAATTTCATTTGCATTCCCCATTCTACTAAAGCTTTTCGAGGATCTGCTTTGCAGTCTAAGTCTAGAAATGTGCCTGCATTGCTTATTGGTATTAGATGGTCATTATTAGGTTGGTATTCTTTTTTCCATTGATTATTTTTGATAGGTGGGTAATATTCAAAAAATGGTCTATTTTTCTTTCTATTTGTTTCATACCTATGGCTTGGCTCTTCAACATTTGGTTTCATTTCTGGTCCTCCAGTAACATTCATTTTTATGCAATATTCTTTTTCAAATTCTTCTAAATCACTTAAGTTTATATCACTGAATTTTTCAGTTAATTCCTTTAGTGTATTATCATCTATTAATCTGTATCACTAGGTGTTGTTTCTCTTATTTCTAGTTTTTCTTTGCCTTTTTCTTTATTTTTTAATTCTGCTTTTAGCTTTTCTGCTTTCTCTAATATTTTTGGGTATTGAGTTTTTATGAACCAGTCATCATAACTACCAGTTTGTGGCTTCTGTAGGGGTTTCTTGAAACTTGTTCCAATAATTCCAGTTTTTAATATTTCAAATTTTTCTACTTTTTTATTTTTCTTTTGACTCATTTGTATTACAGATAATTCTATTTTTATTTTTCCTATTTCTTGTTTAATTTCCTTTATTTCTTCTTTAAGATTTAAAAGTATTTCTTTTAATTCAATTAGCGTAGTTTCCATAAAATTTAGGGGTATCAATTGATATTGTCTTCCTTGAGTGTATGTTACGTTCAACGTAACATAGAATTAGCCTAAGTATTTTATTTAATTTCAAAAAGTACTTTTCAAAATTTCTATGGTGTTGTTCAATTGAATTTTAAGTAGAGTTTGTGGGATTAAATAAATTATTTTATTTTTAGTTTTTATTTTGTATATCTTTTCAAATAGAAATCATTTAAGTAGAATTTTTTTAGTAAAAAATAATTTCGTTATTTGATTGTTAATAAAAATTTATATTAAAAATTATAAAATTATTTTAATATGCAATTAATTTAAAGTGTTGTTATAAAAAGAATGAAATTAGATTATCAACTAAGTAAATACTACTTTAGATATTTTAATATTTAAAAAAACCTTTACAATCACCATTCCCAAAAGGCAAAAACTTGAACTTTTTACTAGTAAAGACCAAATAACTCATTTAATTTTTAAAAACTTTACTAAAAAAAAATAGAGAGAGACAAACAAAAAATAATAAAAAATTTAAAAGAGCTTATGAGTTAAAATAAGAACGTATGGTCAAACAATAAGCCATATCAAACGTGCACTTTTTATTAAAAGTACACATTTTTATTTTTTTCGAAGTAGAGGCTGGAGCTTTTTAAAAAGTTAAATTTTCTAAAATGACTATATTTACTTTATATGCTTATTTCATTCACTTAATAAAATAATTTTAAAAATTTATTTGTTAAAATAATTTTACAATTTTTAATAAATTTTTTATTAATAACCAAATAACTAAAATTTATTTTAATAAAAGTTTTACTATTATAAAAGCTCTAATAATCAAAACTCGGATTGATAAAGTTCAATGTAAAAAGTTGTACCAATCGGAATATAAATTCATGGAAATAGCCCCCATGAGCCAATAAAATTAACCGCACATGGGCTTTAAATTTTAACATATCGGGCCACAACTTTTAAGTGGAAAAAAAAGTTCCATATAGAACGAAAGTGATTGATTCCTTAAAAAAAATTAAAAGCACACCATTCTAGTTATTTTGACTCTTATTAAAATATTTATAAAATAAGAAAACACATGTATTTCACATTCGTACCTACTCCTTTTCAATTCATTAGTAGGTTACTACAAGAAAAAAGGCCTTTTACGATGGCTATTTACCATCGTGAAAGGCCCTTTACGTCAGCAATATGACGACAAATAGTTAACGCAATTAATCACGTCGTTTCCTATTTGCGATGAGGGAATTGTTGTCGTATGACATTTTTTGCGACGACATATTAGTCATTGTAAATTAACATGACTCTCGCTAGAATTTAAGCGACGCAAATAAGTAATCAACTGTTATTATTCACCAATTTTCTTCCCAAATCCTGTTCTATTTTTTTCATTTTCTACCCAAAATATATATTAATAACATCATTCACATTCTGAATAACATTCATATAATTTCAAAATATGAAATATATCATTGATAATTTTCAATTCAATATACAATGTGAATGAAAAGTAACAATTCCAATCCTAAAATAACAAGTTTTAAAATCAATACAATGAACCAATTATCCAACATCATTATCCATTAAAATCTACAAATCAATTATAAAATTCACTACGTAAGCAAGCATGCTAGTTGTTACTCTCAAAATCAAGGTTTGCATTTTGCTTGTTATGGTGAGAACTTGATGCATCTGGAGAATCTGCAAATGAGAAGCAAATAAAATCAACAATGAATTTGAGTAATTGTCTCTACACTATAAGCTGCTTAATTCCAAAGATAAGTGCTTGATATTAAATGAAAAATATTTACTCATTTAACAGGTCATTCTTAAGAACTTATTTACAGTTAAATAATTGAAGTTACCAAAATCAATCATTGCCAACAAATGTAGATTTTCCAGGAAGCAAATTAGACCACTTCTCTTCAAATTATTAATTCTCAAAAAGTACTTAATCCACCACTTCATTCTCTCTACTTCTTTTTCACACTTTGGTCCTTTTACCAACCCAACAATATTACTTGAAATCCTATTTCACACTGATAAAATTTATAGTCATGAATAATTTCAACCCACATTAAAATTACTAATAGAATGCAACCTCAATCCCATGCCAATGAAGTCTTAATCTTTGAAGCAAAACCCAAGGAATGAACTTATGAATAAGTGAGCATAAAAAATAGCTCAAAATAGACTACTCTATTAAAATCATACTTGCTCATTTGTGGATGATTGAATCTTGGTAGCAAAATCATCAAAATGGATTTTCATAAATGAATGTATCTCAACATACTTAGTCTGTAGATGACTATATTTGCATTGAAGGTCAGCATAATTGGATTTAAGACGATTTACCTCTTGTTGCAGTATTTCGTTAGCTTCATTTGACTTTGTGCGCATCACATCTGATGGTGTTAGACCATGCCCATAAGTTCGAGCATATCCGTGACCATCAGGTCCCATCACTTGAGTAAAAACTCGATCTCTCATAGCTTCTGTTTGTTGTTCCTCTGGTAAGTGAGACAAATGTTCATGAAATTGACTCTACAAACATTTAAACTTGATTAGAACATAAAATGTTTGTTTGTTATCTCAATATGAAATAATATGAAAATACTTGATTTTTTTCTTCCTTACAATTATTTCTTCACTCTCTAGATTGCTTATACTACCGTTACGTTTTGATCAAGTTTCAATAAAAACGCTTATTCGATCTATCTTTTTTCCTTGTTTCTTCATCTGAAAAAAATAATGCATTCAAAGTATTAGAAGAATGAAAAATCAAAATCAAACACACTTTAAATGTAATGAAAATCATGATAATTTAAACATAGGATGTCAGATTAAATTGTAAAACCACTATCAAATATAAACAAAAAACTCGTGTCTACATATTTAATTGAAAAACATAATACTAACCTGTTCTTTTTTAATGGCCAATGAAGTTTGACCAGTTCTAGGAAGTGAATACACTTGTGAACGATTCATTTTATTTTTTTCTACAGCAGCTTATAACTCAAAGAATATTCAATTTTATCTTTTGTTTTGGTGGATGCTAAAAATGAAACCATGGAAATAGTTAACAATTATGGAAATTGATCACATACTTTAAATTGATCACATAAGCTACCAATGTCTTCCACTGCTCTTCAACAACCCTAGGAGGAATGGATGCAAGGCGTTCTGCATCTATCTTGCCATTATAATGCTCACTTTTCACTCAATATTTCTATTCCTTCCAAAGTTTTCTTGCATTATTTAGGCAATAAGGTTTGTAGGCATCTGGAGCATCTGTATTTTCCTATGGATATCAATTGAAAAAAAATGTTAGCTTAAAGGGCTACACATAATGTAATTTTGATGATAACAAACATGTGTCTTAAGTGATTTAACAAATATTGTATTTCACATTTTCACTAATTTTTGAAGGATAATATTTATGCAAATGAATCAAGCGAAATCAAGTTTAAGACACTCAACAGACAACAGCGTAATCAAGAATAAAGTTTAGAGCTCAAAGGACAAATTATTGCGACAAATTCTTGTAAAACCAGTATGATTTAATTGATGCATGGTTTAACATTTGAGAAGCTCAAGATTTTATTTAAATCATTATTTTTCATAAACCAAAATGTTTTATATTTATAAGATAAAGTATTTTGTGGGTTTGAGTAATTTGAACTCAAATGAAAAGTCTTGTAATCTTTGAATTTAATAAGTATTATTTTGAATTCTGAAGTTGGACATATTTGCAAACATTTAAAACGTCTTGGGCCATACTATAATTTATAAAAGTTTGAGGACCCGAATGTAATCCAAACATTTGAAATCCAAAATTGGATAGAGAGTGAGTGGCTAACCGCTTGAGGGCTAGCAGCTGGCCGCCTAAGGAAAATCTCATATTTTTAAATTTTGGATTAAATTGAAAGGATTTGAGAACTTTGATATTTATGAATATTTTATTAAATTATGAAAAGGACGTCTTTGAACAATATTATTAATGTTGGGCCATAACATAATTTTAAAAAGTTTTGGGAATGACAAACATTATTTAGAAATTTTGAGATTGGACATTTTTGTAAAGTTTTATGACGTTTTAAGCCATAGTATAATTATAAAACGTTTTGGGCACAAATGTAATTTCGTGAACAGTGGTACTATTCTAGAGCGGCTAGTCGGATAAATCAAGCGGCTAACTGCTTGAGCTTTGGAAGTTGCCTATAACGGTAAGTTTTTGGGCTTTAGCTATAAAAATTCAACTCCAACTTCATTTTAAAGACTAATGCAAGTATAAACAAGATCATATAACACATATTGAGCTTTCATTTCGTAAATCATCATTTATTGAATCATTATTGTGCTATTATTTGCATATCCACTCTTAAAGAGAGTTTTTGTTGTAATTTTCATTTCTCATCAAATTGTGAGTGTACAAGTGAGAGAAACACTTGGGGTGAAGAGATTGGGGAGATAATCTCTTGATTGTAAAAGTTCATTAACACATTAGAAGTTAATTATTAGAATTTGAAGAATTGGGAGGTTTGGATAGTGAAATCCTTGAACTTGGTTGGCTTGGAGGCGTTGACGTAGGCAGGGATTGCCGAACCACGTAAAAATTATTGTGTTTGTTTTCTCTTCCCTTACACTTTTATTATTGTGCTTTACTGAATTTATTATTTTTGTATTTGATTAAGGCAATAGATTAAATTATTGTACAAATTATTTAGCATAAGTTTTAAAATCCCAATTCACCCCCCTCTTGGGTTGCATAACTTGCATTTTAAAAAAAAGTTGTATCATAACTCTATTAAAAATAGCAAATAATTGAGAGCAACAACAAAGCTGTAAATTTCTTTATCAGAAGGAATTTTTGCTTGATCTATATATGACCAAGAGTCTAAAGCATATTGCCTTTAGGATACAGGATTATAAATCACATATTTTGAAAGAAAACATTGAATCTTTTTTTTTTTATATTTAATAGAGAGATACAAATTGTTTGATACCTTCACTTCTTTCCAAATAAATTCCAGGACATCATTAGGCATGTGAGTTCATTCAACATATGTAAGAGGAGCATTTAGTCCATTTTTTACTATAATCCCAAGGTAAGACTCAAACTTAGATGAATTTGAACCAATCACTTGCCATTCAGAATTGAACTATAAATGCATAATTTCTCATGTGCCCCACTCCCCAACACCAACAGCAAGTCCACGAGCTTGCCTTACTTGTGTAGGCTCACCTAAAAAAATAAGGAAAGGTGTAAAAGACAAGACAATAAACATAAGTTCACAATATTTCTAGCTTATTAAGTATCTAGATAAGGACAACAATTAAACAACATTGATCCAACATTATGCCTACTAGAATTTGTAGAATATAGCTTTTTAAACCTATTCGTAATGTTGCTTTTCAAATACCAACAAAACAAAAAAAAATTAAATATATAACAATAACTTTTTAAACATTTTTGTTGCATTTTAAAAATATTAAATCTAAAATTTAGTACCTCTTCCATCTCCATGTCTATGGGAGCTTGAAGATGATGCTTGTCGTTGTTTTGATGTTGCTCACTGCTGAAGTTTACTATCTGTTGAGTGTTAGAAAATATATATTTATAAAGGAGAAAATCGTCATTTTATACTTCAAGTTTTACTAACACCCTTACTTTTATGTATGGTACTGTCCATATGTACGGTACTATCTACGTTACTGTTCACATGTACGGTACTATTCACATGTACGGTACTGTCCACATGTACGGTACTGTCTACGTTACTGTTCACGACACTGCTCACATAGATGAATTGATAATGTGGCATTGACTGATGAAGTGTCACGATCCTGTTGGACTAAAATTCTTATGCACTGTTGATCGATGACGTGACAGCATATCAGTGGGCCAAAAATCTCGCGTACGGTACATGCATTATACAGAATTATTTTCAACCAAACCGCGTCACTATTCAAGTTGGGTCAAACCGTGTTACTGTTCAAACTGCGTGGTCAAACCGCGTACTGTTGACTGATGACGTGGTGCAATCCTGAGCGTCCGAAATATTTTTGATCCGATGATCATGATTTACTCAATGTATCTATAAAAATGGGGCTCTCCTCCCCTAATTTGATACCTCTGAATCCATTTTTGGACTTCATTTTCTGTAATTCCTTTTCTATCTTGTATTTTCTACGTATTTTAATAAATTTCTATTTTGCCCCTAGTTCAATTATGAGTAGCTAATTTTCTTTCAGGCTTGGGTTAAAGGTGAAGTCTCAACATGTGTCATGGGCTTTATTTGATAAATTTATTTTCTGTTCCCCTCTAGTTTTTGTGGATGCTTTGATTTCTCGTCGACAAAGAATAATAATCTTGTCTAGATACCGCCCTGGTTTCACCGGCTCCCTAGTCCAAGGTTATAATTATTTGGCACGATAAGCCCTTAGCACCATATTGATTAGAGTGTGGTTCATGAGGTGTGGATTCCCCTCTCATGATTTAATTGGCATTAATAAGGAATATTTAGCCCATGGTGCATGTTGATGCGGATCCTGATACCCAAGTACGTCAATTTAATAGATTTTCACTTCAATTTATTCTTTCCATCTTAATTCAAATTTTAAGATAATCCAAATTATTTTCACCACAAATCCAACCACCACCCATTTAGAAAATTAATTCTACACACAATTAAAATCCACCTCCTTGTGGGATCGACACTCGTCACCATTGATCTATATTATAAAAGATTCGTGCACTTGCGAGTTCAATAAAATTTGCACAATAAGTTTTTGGCGCCGTTGCCGGGGAGGTAAGTTATTTTAATTTGTAGAATTAATTTTTGTGAATAATTTCTTTTATTTGTTTTATTGTATTTTTTTCTTCTTTGTAATTTTTGTTTATCTTACTAATTTTTTTTAGTTAATTTATTTCACGTATTTTTTTGTGTATTTTTATAGTAAGGTTGTAATAGTGCGATAAGGTTAGTATTGTAATTTCTCCTTTTTTATTTTTATTCGTTTTGTTCCCATTTATTTTTTGTTCTTTGCATGCATGGTCGTATGTCATTATTATCTAATCTTGAACCTATAGACCTTGAACTAGAAAAAAACACTGCGCACACACAAACACGTTAAAAATAAAATGGATTTGCAACAACAACAAGCACCACATGAGAGGTCATTTAAGGACTATTTTAGTCCCTTAGCTAATTTGAGCACATCATGTATAAGATACCCAAATGTAGCTGCTAGGAGTTTTGAACTAAAACCTAGTGTGCTAAATTGTCTCCCAACATTCTATGGCCTAGAAAATGAGGACCCATATAATCATTTGAATGATTTTCATGTTGTTTGTCAAACATTTAGATATGAGAATTTTTCAGATGATGATGTTAAACTTAAACTATTCCCATTTTCTTTAAAGGATAGAGCTTGTTCATGGCTCAATACATTGCCTGCTAATAGCATTTTATCATGGGAACAAATGGTAACAAAATTTTTGAATAAATATTTTCCAGTGCATAAAACCAATGCTATTCGCAAGGAAATTTCAGAGTTTACCCAGAGAGAAGACGAGCAGTTTTTCGAAACATGAGAGCCATTCAATGGGCTACTCTTGAAGTGTCCACATCATGGGTATGATAAATGACACTAATGCCAATACTTTTGGAGGGATTATTGCCGAATGTGCAAGAATGACTAATGGCAACAAGTGGAGGAGAGCTAATGTCAAAAAGTGCATAAGAGATTTGGGAATTCTTCCAGCGACAAGCGGATAATTCCCAACAACGGAGTCGATTGCTCATGAATATTAGAAGAATTAAGGGAGTAAATAAGGTTCACATTGGCGAGTCAAGTTCAGAAATTAAAGAAGTCAAGGAGATAATTGAAGGTCTCTCTCGACAAATAGCATCGTTAACGACTGCTAAATCAACAGAACAACATGACCATGAATTATACTCAGATCAAGTCAATGCCATAGGTGTAACGAGAAAACCATCGAATTACAACCCATACTCCAACACATATAATCCTGGATTGAGAGACCACCCTAATTTTTCATGGTCTCAAGGATTCCAACAGAATAGACCAACAGCTCCAGCTCCACCAATGCAACCAATTTCTCAAATTCCCTCCCCCCAATAAGAACCAGTTCTTTAAGCCTCTCAGCCACCATTTAGACCATACAATTAGAACCAAAACTACTCTCAACCCAGACTATGGGAGGATGCATTCTAGAATTTCAAGAATGTTCATCACTCTACGATTGAGCAACAGAACCGCACCATTGATGGACTACGACATGAGATGAGAGCAGGCTTCAACTCACAAGCTCAATTAGTTTCAAGCCTCGAGAAGATGGTGGGATAACTTGCTTCTTCAGTTTAGACCTTAGCAATGACTGTTGAGAAAGGTAAATTTCCAAGTTAACCAGTGCCCAATCCTAAATGAGTACATGACGCAAGTACCAGTTCACCACAGTAGCATGGAGAGGTCAAAGCAGTCATGACCTTGCGAAAAGGAAAAGAAGTCGACAACAAAGTGGAGATGCCGGTGACAAAAGAAAATCAAATTGTACCTATGAATGTTGAGGACTCACCATCGGAAGAGAAAGAAGAAACCAACCCACGATAATATGTTCCCAAAGCTCCATTTCCTCAGAGGTTAGCTAAAGGAAAGAAGGGAAAATCCACAGGTGAGATTCTTGAAATCTTCAAACAGGTAAGTATTAACTTCCCTTTACTTGATACTATAAAACAAGTTCCATCTTATGCCAAGTTTCTTAAAGACCTTTGTACTAAAAAGAGAAACATTTACGTTCAAAAGAAGACATTTTTAACAGAAAACGTTAGTTCTATACTCCAACACAAAATTCATCTGAAATGCAAAGATCTAGGCTCCCCCATTATCTCATATAGTATAAGGAACCACACAATTGAGAATGCTTTATTGGATTTAGGAGCTAGTGTAAATCTGTTCCCTTATTCAGTATTTGTGAAACTTGGACTGGGAGAATTACACCCAACTCCAGTGGTGGTGCAGCTTGCAGATCGGTCCACAAAAATACCTCGTGGTATTGTAGAGGACGTACTTATCCAGGTAGATAAGTTTTATTTTCCTTTTGATTTCATTGTAATTGACACTCAACCAATACAAGATTTAATGAAGCACATCCTCATTATCCTAGACTGACCTTTCTTGGCAACTGCCGATACTCAAATTCAATGCAGAACTGAAAATATGCAGTTGTCCTTCGGCAACATGACTATGGAGTTGAATATTTTCAACATTGCCAAACTACCTCACAATGCAGATAATGAAATTGTTGATGTGAATTTAATAGAAACATTAGTTGATAATACTTTTGTTTCAAACCTTAGTGATGATCCTTTACAAGCATGTTTAACTCACTTTGGTTTGGATTTTGATATTGACAGATCAGTCGATGAGGTCAATGCTCTACTTGACTCAGCACCATTCATGGACACTAATAAATGGAAGTCAAGAGTTGAACAACTAGCACCATCAGAGAAGAAACTCATCCCATCATCAGAATCACCACCGAAACTTGAGTTCAAACCATTACCCAACACATTAGAATATGTATTTTTGGGAGAAGAAAGCACTCTACCGGTAATCATCTCATCATCCCTAAATGACAAACAAAAAGGTAAGTTGTTGGATGTTTTAAAAGAGCACAAAGGAGTATTAGGATGGACCATAGCAGACATAAAAGGTATAAATCCAGTAGACTGCATGCATTACATTCCCGTTGATGAAAATGCTAAATCTACTAGGAAAATGCAACATCGGTTAAATCATAATATGAAAGAAGTTGTTAGAACTGAAGTTATTAAGCTATTAGACGCATGTATCATTTACCCAATTTATGATAGTTCATGGGTTAGTCCTGTGCAAGTTGTCCTCAAAAAGTCAAGAGTCACAGTAGTTACCAATGCTGATAATAAATTGATACCAACTAGAGTAACTACATGATGGCGTGTATGCATTGATTATAAAAAGTTGAATTCTGTCACACGTAAAGACTATTTTCCTTTACCATTTATCGATCAAATGCTTAATAGATTAGCAGGCCATGAATTTTATTGCTTTCTAGATGGCTATTCAGGATACAATCAGATCCCCATAGCACCAAAAGATCAAGAGAAGACCACTTTCACTTGCCCTTTTGGCACTTTTGCATATAGGAGGATGCCATTTGGACTATGTAATGCACCTACTACATTTCAACGATGCATGTTGAGCATTTTTTCTGATATGGTTGAACGATTCCTTGAAGTCTTTATGGATGACTTTTCTGTCTTTGGTGATTAATTTGATCAATGTTTACATCATCTAATATTAATTATGCCGAGATGTATCGAGAAGAATTTAGTCTTAAATTGAGAGAAGTGTCATTTTATGGTAAAACAAGGTATTGTTCTCGATCACATCATTTCGAGCAAAGATATTGAGGTTGACAAAACCAAGGTGGATCTCATTTCTAATCTTCCTCCACTCAAAATAGTTAGAGAAGTAAGATCTTTCCTTGGGCATGCTGGTTTTTATAGACGTTTTATTAAAGATTTTAGCAAAGTTTTTAGACCTTAATGCAATCTACTTTTTAAGGATGTACATTTTTTCTTTGATGATTCATGTCTTGTGGCATTTGAAAAATTAAAGCAGTTGTTGACATAATCACCCATCATTCAGCCCTCAAATTGGAGCTTACCATTTGAGCTCATGTGTGATGCATCTGATTATGCAGTAGGAGAAGTATTAGGACAAAGAGTTGATCGAATTCCCCATGTTATTTACTATGCTAGTATGACATTAAATGATGCAAAGTTGAACTATTCAACTACTGAAAAAGAAATGTTAGCAGTAGTGTTTGCATTAGAGAATTTCGATCTTATCTTATTGGTTGTAAAATAATTGTATTTACAGATCATGCTGCTCTTAAATATCTTATCACAAAGAAAGATGTAAAAACTAGACTAATTCGTTGGGTGTTACTTTTGCAGGAATTCGACTTGGAATTTAAAGATAAGAAAGGCACATAAAATGTTGTGGCAGACCATCTCTCTCATCTCCATTTTGACACAATTACAGAGCCATTAGCATTGAATGAGTCATTTCCAGATGAACAGTTGATGAGTGTGGAAGTATTACCATGGTATGCTGATATCATGAATTATCTTGTTACAGGTCAACTTCCAGAGCATTGGACCAAGCAAGACAAGACCAAATGTTTTGCAGAAATAAAGAATTTCTTTTGGGATGACCCTTATTTGTTCAAGTATTGTGCAGATCAAATTGTTAGGCGATGTGTCCCAGAAAGTGAAATTCAGAATATCCTTTCATTTTGGCATGAACAAGCTTGTGGAGACCATTTCAGTGCTAAGAAAACAGCTACTAAAGTTTTACAATGTGGTTTCTATTGGCCAACTATATTTCAAGACGCTTACAGTTTCTGTTCTTCATGTGATAGGTGTCAACGAATGTGGAGCATTACACGAAGGAACATGATGCCACTAAATCTAATTTTAGTGGTTGAGATTTTTTATGTATGGGGTATTGACTTCATGGGACCCTTTCCCCTTTCTTTTGGCCATCAATACACATTGGTTGCTGTTGACTACGTATCGAAATAGGTAGAAGCAATTCCATGTAGAACCAATGATCACAAGGTGGTAATAAGATTTTTGAAAAGCAACATTGTTTCACACTTTGGATTTCCTAGTGCAATAATCAGTGATGGTGGTGCCCACTTTTGTAACAAAGCATTCAAGGCTATTTTGACGAAGTATTCAATCACTCACAAAGTGGCCACCCCATATCATCCGCAAACCAGTGGCCAACTTGAGATCTCTAATCGATAAATAAAGCACATATTAGAAAAGATAGTGAGGCCAGACAGAAAAGATTGGTCATTAAGACTTGATGATGCATTATGGACATATAGAATGGCTTTCAAGACCCCGATTGGGATGTTACCCTACAGGCTAGTGTATGGAAAAGCTTGCCACCTACCTGTGGAACTCGAGCATCGTGCATATTGGGCCATCAAAAAAATTTAACTTTGACATGCAGCAAGCTAGCTCAGAAAGAAGATTACAACTGGTATAACTTGAAGAAATTCACAATGATGCATACGACAATGCCAAAATTTACAAGCAGTGAATGAAAGTCTTCCATGATTCACACACTTGAGTTTGAATAGCACTAACATTTAGGTGCTCCAACTTATTAGATAAAGCAGTCATCTGTGCAGATAAAGCAGTGACAACATCAACATTATGGGCTCCTACAATTTTCCTTGGCATTGATCGCTCTGAAGTCCACTGGTAATTGTTGGATGCCATCTCCTCCAATAATTCATAAGCTGCTTCTGGTGTTTTTTCCATTAACGTTCCTTCTGCTGCAGCATCAATCATTGTTCTGGTATTGGATCCCAAACTATTGTAAAATGTCTGCACCTGAAGCTAAACTGGTAGACCATGATGTGTGCATTTTCTTAGTAGGTCTTTGTATCTCTCCCACGCTTCATATAATGATTCCATCTCGAACTGAGCAAAGGTTGTGATGTCATTCCTCAACTTGGCTATTTTTGCTGGAGGAAAGTACTTTGCTAAAAACTTCTGCGCTAAACCATCCCAAGTAGTGATTGTTCCAGCAGGGAGTGAGTTCAACCACTCTTTTGCTTTATCCCTCGGTGAGAACGAAAAAAGCCTTAGCCTGATAGCATTGTCTGAAACACCATTTTGCTTAAATGTGTCGCAAATTTCCAAGAAATTTGCAATATGAGCATTCGGATCATCATTTGGCATCTCAGTAAACTGTACTGACGACTGAATCATCTGGATTACGGCTGGCTTAATTTCAAAATTATTAGCTTGAACGACAGGGCGTGCAATGCTTGAGCGAGCACCATTAACTGTAGGCACAACATAATCTCTTAAGGGTCTCGCATCCTCATTTCCATGTAATGCTTCGTCAGCCATGATTAGTTGTTGCTCTTGTAAAGCTTCTCTCCTTTCTTTATTAAGCCTTCTACATGTACGTTCAATCACTGGATCAAAAGGCAATAAATCAAAACTTCTTGAGCGTCTCATAAAATTAAACAAGAAAACAAACATTAAAATAAAAACAATAAAAATAAAATTCAAATTAAACTAAGGTTAGTTGGTATCGATACTAATCCAAACAATCCCCGGCAATAGCGCCAAAAACTTGTTGCGTAAATTAGCAAGTGTACTAGTCGGCACAAGTAATATAATGAAGAGTAGAGTATCATCCCACAGAGATTGTATATCCTATTAGTTACCGAAATTATCCTAACCCTACTTTATTTGAACAATGGATTAGGTGAATTTAGATTAAAGTTAAATAAAATAAAATAATTAAAAATTAAATGAAGACGCAGGCAGTAATAGAAATCACCAAGAGATTAAAACACTAGGACATTCGATTTCACCATAACCAATCCAATTTAATCCTCCATCTATGCTATTAAAGTTTATTACCCATGTTGACAGTGAATTTCCCTAATTTATTCAATATCCTCTCTCGAGTAATATAAAAAATATCTCCACATATCAACCCACTATATCTCTATGTGAATTTAAATATGCAACGATTCATTAAGTTCTATGGAAATTCTTAGATAAAACTGCACGAATCACGTTGGCACATATCTGTCTTTCGTTCAATTCATGGCATCCATTACACAGAGCAAAAATACATTAATCTCCTCTCGGTCTCATTATGTATTCTCAAATCATTCAAATATTGGCCAGATATTTAAAAGCATTAAGCACAATAATGAACACTCAATCATGGAATAATTAATTAAAAATAACATAGATTTATGGAATTAAATCTTCATAGTTAGGCTACATCGTAGCCCTAGTAAAATAAATTAGTTCATGGGAATATAAAGAGAATTCATTAATTTAATTAGAAACATTCAAGCAAGATAATAGAGAAGAAGAAAAGAAAAACTTAAGAATTAATGCGTCTTCTTCTTGCTCCAAATTATTCCTGCTGCTCTCGATTTTTTCTCCAAACTTGTGGCTGCTGCTCTATTATTTATTTTCTCTTGGCTGACATTATTCTCCTTGTGCGGCTGCCTTTCTTCCCTTTTATAATGTTGTGGTTTCTTCCAAATCCCTATAGGAAAAGGATTGCAAATCCAGCCCACGAATCCTTAAATGAAAAGAATTAAAAACAAAAGCCCAACCGCCTATTTCATTCCTAAGCCAATCAGAATTAAAAGCAAAAGCCTCTCCACGTGTTGCATGCCATATTCTCTTTGTAAATGAATTCTTCAATGCTTCCTCCACGTGTTGCATGCATGCTTAATGATTAATTAGATTAAATCCTTTGTGATTTGTTCCAATTAATTCTCTTTATTTCTTTCTCTTTTTTATTCCTTTAAGTGGATTTCCTCCTGAATGTTCTGATTTATTCTTCTTTAATCCATATTGTACCTAAAATAATAAAATATAAAAATTAAAATAAAATTAACATAATAAAACATAAAATTAAGTTATGGAAGCATTAAAATAATAGATAAATTATGAGCACATCACTTACCCTCTTTACAAAAATCAAAATCTTCAGCTAAAAACTTGTGGAAGTGTAGAAATGTCTAAGAAGCTTATTGTAAGCATTGTGGAATTTGAGTGGAAAATACTCTACATGATCTGGTTATTTGCAAAGCAGCAAAGAAAGTCTGGCAACTCTCAACTTTGGTAAGTGTAATTTAAGAAATGGGCAATCCAGATCTACTATGAGACTTAATGATGTTGTAGAAGAAACTAAATAGAGCTGATATTAAGCTCCTGATGACTATCTTTTGGGTGATATGGCATGCTAGAAACAAATTTGTTTTTGAAGGACTGAAGTTAGATCCAAGTTTATCAATGGCGAAAGCTTAAGCAATTAATTAGGCTTGCGGGAGAACTCAATTTCCAGAGGTTTTGAACGAGAAAAAAGTGCTTAAGAAGAAACAAGTAATATGGACTCCTCCACCCCAAGGATGGCTAAAGATCAATGTTGATGCAGTTACTGATATAAAAAGGCAATTCTTTGGATTAGGAGCAATAATTAGAGATTCCCCAGGAAAATGCATAGCTGCAGACATTAAATCTATAAAGTTCGGGGGAGATGTATCTATCGCAAAAGTAGAAGCAGCTGAATGGGGAATTCAAATTGCACAGTAGGCAGGCCTACAATTGATAATCTTGGAGACATACTCTCAAGACCTAGTAGTTTGATAAATAACAGAGGAGGGAGTTAATAGAGATATGCTAGATTATTTTGGAAATTCAAGACTTAAAGACGAACTTCAGAATTTTTGAAGTTAAGTATGTTTCTAGAGCCTGTAATATTTGTGCCCATTCTTTAGCTAAGATAGCATTGGCGAAGACTGAATCTTTTGTTTGGTGGGAAAATTTTCCACCAGAGATCAGACATGTATTCACATTGTTGAATTAATAAAAGTCTTTCTCTCCCATAAAAAAAAAAAAAAAGAATACTCTAAGATTTATATGATCTCGGCATCAACAAGATGCACCCTTGAAAATGTCATTAAGAAAGGTGTCATCTTGAAATTTGTTTGAATTCAATGAGACAATAAAGATCATCGCTCACATTCAATGCATATCGATGCTTAATCTAAGGCTAAACATGGGAAGTCAGGTGCAACATTAGTCGGCTTAATAATCAAGACGATGGATGTGGCATCAGATGACAAAGCAATATGCGCAGTATTAATTGATGTAAGATCGAGTTATCGGACGTAATGTCAAATGAGAATTCAATAGGCACAACATTAGTTGGCGTGAGATCAAGGTCTGAGGAATGGGTGTCAAGTGACTAAACAAAAAGCATGTACGAGGATTACGAGACCAATAGCTAAATGACGCATGTACAAGGATTATGAGACCAATGCCTAATTGACACATATATAAGGTACGTTTGGTTTTCCTTTCCCCTTGCCTATAAATAGATGAAGAACTAATGTTGTATTTACTTTTTGCAGTGAGAGTGAGGAGTATAGATTCCTCCCACTCTAGTATTTACTTGCAAATTTTAAGGGGAGAGTGAGAATCCCACTCTGTGGGCCCCACCTAATTTTGGAGTGGGGAGTGGGATTCCCACTCCCATGGGGGAGGTGGAAGTGGGAATCCACTCCCCCCTCTTCCATTTTTACTCTTACATTTAATAAATTAAAATAAATAATATCATATTTATTTAAAATAATGTTATTATATTATTTTATAAATTACATTCATTAAAAATAATAATATGAAATATATTTAAATATAATATTATTATATTTAGTTAAAAATAATAATTTACATTGATTATAAGTTAAAATTATTTAAAAATAATATTATTATACTCATAGAGAATTAATAACATTACTATATACTATATTTATTTGAAAATATAATATTATTATATTTATTTAAAATAATAGTATTATATTTATTTAACATTAGTAATTAATAAAAATAAATATTTTATTCTAAGAAAATATTAATTTTGTACTATATTATTAATAATAATGTTTCATTTGTGTTGCACTTATTAATAATTTTTTATTTACATAATTAAAATTAATAAAAAATTGTGATTTACATAATTAAGAATATTAATAATTATTATTAATTTACAAATTCAATAAAATAAATATTTTATCTTTTAAATATATTTTTTATTAATTTGTAATTAAAAACTATAATTCTTAAAATAAGGATAAAACTATAATTTGAAACCATTTACTCCCATTTAAGGCAATGTAAACACATAAATTTCATACTCTCATTCTAGTGTAAGTAATCAACCTACTCCTACTCTCACTCCATACTCTTAATTCTAATATTTACACTTCTCAGGATTCTCACTTCAATCTAAAATGTAAACACTTCCTAAAAGTAAAGAGGGGATTTTGAGATAGATATAGCATAAAAACTCAGTATTTCGTTGTTGTTCTTCTTCTTCACAAAAAGAAAAAAAAAAAGAAAAACACTCTCCCTTTCGCTAATTAGGTGTCGCAGGATTTTCACTAGTGCATCCAACGACGTCCTGATTCTTATTTTTATTTTTGTAGATCATGTCATTGAGTTCTGAAGGGGAAGTTCGAGAGAGACGAGGATGAGATTCTTGGCGCCATTTTTTTCTTTAGTGTTTCATTCTTCTGGTTTTTAAAAATATTTCATATGCCTTTTCTTAATAATTGGTGAGTTGAATTCTTAGTCCTTTGTCCAATCTTAGGTGTGATTTCGTTACAATACAAATCGTGATTGTTGACCAAAGCTTCCAAGTGTAAGCTGCGATTTTGGTATCAACATCAACCATTACCACTTTAAATTGTGGTAATTAATGAAGTTCAGATTATTAAAAAGAAGAAAATCAGTGTTGCCATCGTCACTACCACATCACTCGTCCCCCTTATCGATCAATTTATATTATATCGCCACACCATGAATTAAACTAATAACTCAGAATTTTCTAAAAGATTAGACATAAAAAAAGTAAATGTATTCACTCTTATCAAACAGATAAGATGATCATAATTTTTTTCTTCTAAAGCATGGTGTTAAGACAATTAGTCCATACATGTTCATCCATTTGGTAAGTCCAAAGAGACAATAGGCTAGAAAATCGAAAACATATATGATGAATATTGTTTTTAAATGGACAACAACTAAATTTATGTTGAAAGAATCAACGAATTGAAAGAATAAGGAAACTTGAAAATATAAAGGGCAAAAATCAAGTTTTAGCATTTTGGAAGATCAGACGGTGGAGGTGGCAGCTTTTGCTTGGGCCCCTTTCCATCATTCACAATCCAAGCCATCTTCAAGCCCCAGCTAGTGTGTACTTCCAAATGGCAATGCATGAACCAAACACCTGCTCGTCATTCACACAAATCAGTCACATAATGCTTTTCCAGACCTTGATAAAGTCTAAGATCCTGTATTGGAATATGATTTTGATCATAACGATGCATCTAATTACCAACTAACAGGTTGTGTAATAATTTCATCATAATATATATAATTAGTCAAACCTTAATTACTCACCTGGATTGTCAGCGAGAAAGCGAATGGCAACCCACCCGCCAGATGGCACGCCCACAGTGTTCCTCTCAGCAGGGTCAACGAGGTTGAATTTGGCAGGGTCCTTGTTGGGGTCAAAGTTGCCAAACCCTTGAGCAACAACAAAGAAGTTAAAGCCGTGAAGATGAAGAGGGTGGCTCTCAGCAACAATGATGCTCGTGTCCTGCATCACCACCTCAACGCTCGCGTTAAAAGGCAGCACCACAACTTTTGTGCCGCTGCCCACCATAATATTGCTCGGCGGTGTGCCCGTGTAATTGAATTTGAAAGGCGGGTTGGCGGGAAAATCAGTTGTGTACACTCCTTTGGATCTATTAAAGAAGTGAGCTTGAAGTAAAGCCACATTTGGCTGCACAAAAGAGACATTGTTAACAGAAGCTGCAAGCTTCGTGTTATTGGGTCCTTGGCAAGTTTGGTTTTGTGGGCAGGGGCTTAATCCTAGCCCTACAGTGAAGAAGAAGCGCCTGTCAACTTTCATTGGGACCTTAGCCGGGAACTTGGCCGTGGCCAAGCTACGGATTTTCTTACTAAATTGCATGACAAAGTTTGTGTCATTGAATTTTGGCAGTAGTGCCGCCGGTTTGAGGAGAGGAAGATTCTTGGTTGTGATGCCGTTAGGTTGGTAGTATTCGAGAACGCCGGCGGTTGTGGTGTTGTCGAAGGATGCGGGGCCGGTGGCGTAAGGCCTAGCAGCGATGAGGAAGTTGGCGTTAGGAGCCTTAGATTTGGCCTTGAGAAGGACATTGGTGGTTTGGCCTGGGGTGATGAGCACAACTTTAGTTTCTATGGGCTTCACGTAAACGGCGTCGGTTTCGACTACCGTTAAGGTGTGGTTAGCTATGCTGAAGAAAAGCTCATCATTGAGCGCAGCATTGATCATTCGGAGGAGGTAGGTTTTTCCAGGCGTCACCTTCAACTTGAAAGTGTCTGCATGAAATGCATGCATGCAAACATAGTTATATAATTAAACTTGCAAGTGTTTATTAGGGTTTCTGTTATAAATTAAAAATGTGGATTCAGGAAAATTATCTAATCAAGAATTTTTGAACATATTAAAGTCACGAATGAGTTAAAAAAACAAAAGTCACATACTTCAATTCAAAATATTTTGTCCTATAATATTTTTTAAGCTTAATTTTGATTTTAAAATTGTCAGGAATCTTTAATTTGAAACTTACGGTTGGATTAAGTAATTTTTTTGTGTGTTTATCTTTTAATAATTTTCTATTAAATGCGCGTGTATTTATGCTTCTTGGACTGCTGAAATTTAATGACCAATATATTCCTATAGAAAAAACCACCAAGTAATTAATCACAACTTTTTTAAAAGCCAGCACAAAAATCCGTTCGATAATAATGTTGTACCTTTGGCTGCGCAATTATAAAAGGGACCAGGGAGACCATTGATGGTGAAAGCATCAGAAATATTCGGTGCTCCTCCTGTTTGCATAGCTTCGTTGATGATTGTTTCCGTGTCTGCTTTCCACCATTCTCCTATAATTCGAGGCAAAAAGCTCATTGATATTCCTAAACAAGAACGACAAAAATGAATAATCTGATTTCAATTTGTTATATATGTACCAAAAATGATGGGAACTTCTTCGAAGGGCTGGGGAAATGGATAAGAGGCCTGCTGCTTGGGAAGGATAATAATTGGTCCATAGAGAGTTGCCCTGAGCCATGAGATGTGGGCATGCCAAAACAATGTCCCTCTTTGGCCAGTAACAGTGAAATTGTACACATAGGATTGTCCTGTCTGGATTGGGCACTGTGTGACATATGCAGGTCCATCTGCCCACCCGCTTCTCAGCTGCCGGACTCCATGCCTGTCACATATAACTAATTAACATTAGTGAACTGAAACTGATAAAAGACAAAGGGAAGATCAAGTTTTTTTTTTTTTAAAAAAAATTGTACCAGTGAATGGTGACATTGTACTTGACATTGTTAATCACTCTGATTAACAGGCGGTCGCCTTCCCTTGCGATGATTCGAGGTCCCGGAAATTGGCCATTGACGGTCACAATACTCTTTGTTTGGCACAATCTTGTAATATTTTGCATCTTAATCTGTAATAGATAAAGAAGGAAGATAAACACATCATGCAATAGTCAAAAATGTTAGTCACCATCATGAGCTTTCATATTAATGCACAACTTACATGAAACTTGTAGTGCCTAGTGATGCCTTCATGCTTTGCTAAAGCCAGCTCTGACAAAAGCCACAGAGCAAAAAACCCAAGAAACATGGCCCTCAAAATGGCAGAACGCGGAAGAAGGCTAGGACCCATTTGGCTTTTATTAATATTCTTTCTGATAATAAGCAATTGATAGAGAAACTAATACCAGCGTATTAATTGTGGTCAAGCGACACAAAGATGATTGGATGAAGAGAAAGAGACAAGAGGATGTGTGTGTATATAGTAAGAGACAAACGGTGGGTTAGTTAATAATTAATTTAGGTGACAGAAGATTAAGATAATTTTGCTGACAGCTAACGGATTCAGCAACAAATGGCAAATTTGGTCATACTAGCTGCTGGTCATGTATTACTTTAGAGTGCTATCCAAGCCAGAAAATCTGGTCTTGATCAATTTTTATCGATAGAATAATCAACATGATTGCCATTAACACAAACAGTGGCACTTGGTGAGGGTCAGTCAATTTTTATTAATATGGGTTATAATATCTAGGTCCTTTTGTTTTATGTGCTTTTACAAATAAAGATATATTTTGTTTGTTTATACCAAATAAATCCCTAATCGGTCGAAATAACCAACTTACATATATCATTAATTGAACTTTTATATATAAAAGACAAAGGTACGTACTTATTCAATTGACACCCCCAATTATTGATTTAGTTGACTTGGATATAGTTTCCTTTAAATTTTTTCCTTGCTTTTTCGAAATAACCAACAATTTTTTTTGACTAGCTTTCCTTGCTTCGGCATGATTCAATTAACCAAAAAAAAAAAGCTACTGAATGAATACTACAGAGTACTTATTTTGTTAGAAAAACCATACATTAGTGGTAATGTCTAAGAAATTTTTCCAATCTCTTCATGTGCATACCTGAGGAAGAGAAAAATTTTGGGTGCTTCTAAAGTATTGTTTCTTTCCCATTTACTCTTTACTAGTATGTGTATATTTCAACTAATTATGATAATATACATACATAAGTAGATAAGAAGCACCATAAATCTTCTAATGGGAAAGAGTTTTTCTAAATACGTGAAAGTGTATTTACTTCGTTCCGGTCATTTTTTTTTTTTTTGTTGATAAGGTTCCGGTCATATGGTTGGTTACACTATAATAGAACTACTGAGGTAGGTCTTAGCATATCTTCTATTGTTATACCTGGGGATTATGATAAGGAGCAGCTTCATAAAATTGATAGCTATGCCTTAACTATGTTTTAATTCTAAAAAACTTGGGAGGAATTTGATGTTGTTATCCCATTCTTAAAACCAAGGTACGTAGTAAAGAGAGTATGTAATTGTCAATGAAAAGGGGAAACTTTGATTGGATATAAACAAAAATAACATCAACTGATGGAGTGGCAAACTAAAAATAATTTGTATTTAATACAAGTTAATTATATTAGTGATGGAAAGGGATTGACTTAAGAGTAATTAGGGAAAAAGTGGGCATGGTTGCGTAGTAGCCTTCAATTTCTCCTACCGTTGATACTTCATAATCAAGCCAAAAAGAAAGGGGTTACACCATCCTTGTTAGCTCTATATATTAGTTGTCGGTTGTTCTTTAATCACTGTGCAGATGTACCTCTAACAGATTTTGATGTTAACCTTTCGTTCTTGCTTGGTCATTGGAGAAAATCGTACTTGTAGCAATAATTAGGCTGCTTGTAGTAATAATTATCATGCCTAAAACACCAACAACGTTTTCTTATCATTTAATTATTTCATTTTGGCCTAAAACGTTTAGAACATTTGAGAAAGCATGCAAGTAGTTGATTTGAAAAAATTAAGTTTTTTTTTTTTTTTCATAAGGGGTGAACAAAATCCATATTTATTTTTAGCCTCTTATCTCTTTTAAAATTCGAACTCAGATGATTGGCAAAATAAAATTGCTTGAGAATCATTTGGTCATGTCTTTGAGGGCTTGAAAATATTTATTAAAATTAAAGACATAATGGTCTTCCCTCCAACGAGAGGTTTGACCAAGATTGCAAGATCTAATTAAACAAATAAGTTCAAAATAATTAATGAAACATAGGTCGCCTCATTAGCTCGATTGAATGGTTTTCAAGTAATTTTTTCTATTGGCTACCTCAGTTCAAATCTTTGAAGAGATTAGAGATGGCCAACAGTTAGGACGGCATAGACACGACACACGTCCCTGTAGCACGACACAGGATGACCGCGCTTCATCAAGGCATGTGGCGCGTCACGGCATGCATGTGGGCCAAGCTAGACCTATATTTTAAGCACGTGAACCTTAAAGCACAGTATGACTTGAGTTGGGGCAAAGCTCCGCACATGAAAAAAAACCAAAAAAAAAAACACGATTCAAGTTTTATAACTAAATTTTATTTGAATTATACTGCTACATATTATTTGAAAATTAAATTTGAATTGAACAACATTAAATCTAATAATATTTTAATATAATTGAATTTTTATTGTTAATCAATTATGTGTTATTTTATGTTATAAATTAATTTAAGTCAATAATTAAATTTGAATTGAATTTATATTATCATTTAGGGGTAATTTTTAAAAACACCTCTGCGGTTTGCCTTTGCTATACCTAGGGAGGATGTATGCATATATTGACAATATCTCCCTGGTCGCGTATAAGAGTTAGGCACTCGTTAGGCAGTTGAGGGAATGTTCAAAAAGACCCTTCACAACACATTTCAAGGAATGACAATATTATTTGATATTGTAGACAATCTTTACATTTGGTTCCAAATGTGTTAGAGTAGTGAAAAGGCTATTATACCCTTATGAATTTTTTTTGACATTACACAATCATATAATTAAAAAAATCTGAATTGAGTGTAAAAAAGACCAAAATGTCCTTTAAAACAAGTAATTTATAGTAACAATCACATAATAATAAGACAAATAGATAAAAATACTTTTAAAATAATTAATATAAAAACAGCACTAATATTACCGTTGGTAACCAATGGTAATATTAGTGCTGCTCAACTCTATTTAAATGGGCATCATTTGATCCTTTGTTTGCACAATACTTTTTGTTTGCAAAGCATCTCATCTCTCATACTTGTCATGACTTCAGCAAGTTTACAACAATCAATTGGATCAAGCAGGCAAAAAGTAGAGGATGGAGGGATGAGATTAATGGCAACCTTATACGATTTTCAAACAAGATATGTAGATGCTACAAAAGAGCTGCTGTGAAGGTGTCAGAATCATATGACAACCCAAACAAGCTATTTTATTGTTGTATGGATAGCAAACATGGTTGTGACTATTTCAAATTCTAGATTCCATCTCCAAATGATTTCAACAGAGGTGCTATATTTGATGGCTTAGGAACATGCCAAGCAAATTATAAGTTGCTGATGAGTATGCAAAAGCATATGTAGGAATTGAAGTCAATGATGCAAAATCCACAACAAAATAGAGTAAAATGCAATGGTCTAAATGTAATCTTGTTCCTGAACATGTTTTTTTTTTTTTTCATTTGTACTATTGTAGTTTCAATAATGGGTGTAGTTATAGCTGCTAAGTAATTGTCTAGTCAACAAATGCATGTAGTAATACCTAAAGTAGCTAAATGAACATGCATTAGCATAAAAATGCACCATAAAATGCTCTTCTGCAAGATTTTTGTGTATCAATGCAATAATTGCCCAATCAAGCCTCCATTATACTCAAAATTAACTAAACATAATCTCATAATCATCAACCAATATACTTCAAATTAATTTGTATCACCAACCCACTTCAATAATAATAACATTGTATGAATAAAATCATATTGATATATCAAAATCATACAACAAATAATCACAATGGAATCATATCCAAGCACAACAGAGACTTGTTAAACTATAGCTTAGTAAAGAAACTGTGCAGACAAGGTTCCATTCTACTCCAAATTAGCTCAAAGTAATCTCAACATCATCATATGATTAAAATAACAGGCAATCACAACTAAATTATCAAATATTTAAAAGAAAACATATAAATTGAAAGTGACTAATTAGGCATAACCATATGGATAAATTGCATTCGAGCAGAATTTGAGTTTAAACGAGCATTGTTTGGCTAGCTTACACTTAGCCCTTATGAGAGACATAAAGCACACCACATACATACTTACAAGAAGGCAATTATCATAAAAATAATTTGCAATAACTAAGCCAATTTGAACATACATGACACATTCTTTGGCATTAATAGCGTTAGCCTATATTTTTGAACAAAACGTAATTAAAAAAACTAAAACCTGTATGGTAGGTGAGCAAAAGATGATACACCATCTATCGATGTCCTGATTCTTCAAGGGTGTTGCATCATCTGATCCCTGCAAAAAAAAAAAAAATAGTGTATGGGGTTAGGCTATGTGCGTTGTTTTGTCATGAATTTTAAACGTAATGTTCTACAAATTGCTGGATGCTTTAAGCTTCAAATCAAACTTGATTCCTGAGTCAAATGCCCCATAAGCATATTGCATATATTCAAATTCTAGAATGTTTACTTGGTAACTAAAAAAATGAAGGAAAAGCATGGAGAGT
Source organism: Citrus mangshanensis (assembly GCA_030449895.1). Classification (NCBI taxonomy): domain Eukaryota; kingdom Viridiplantae; phylum Streptophyta; class Magnoliopsida; order Sapindales; family Rutaceae; genus Citrus; species Citrus mangshanensis. Next base: position 2,178,061 of record JASUUJ010000371.1, read on the forward strand.
TATGAATTAAGGCATGTGAATTAAAACTAAGTGAACTGGTTTTAGTTACACAAGTTATATATAATGATTTTGAATCTTCGACATATTATATACTCTTGCTGGGTTTGTTAAGCTAACAATGTAACTAACTTAGCACTAAACTCTGCTAATTAGATTCAGTCATATATTTTTTATTCTGATTATCTTAACACATATTTAGAATAAAACAAAGTGATGCAAATAAGGATATCAAATTAGTTGGCAGTATATTAAAGAATTAAGAGATACCATTATCCTGGGCAGATGACAGTGTTTGGCTTATTTGATTGTCTGTATGTTCTGAGCTCTTGTCAGTAATTGGTGCTTGCAAAATTAAATTAAAATAATATAATTAGGTCACTATTTTACAACTTAAGTCATAATTATGAATACATTTAAGTGTTTTTCACATGTACCTTGTCTTTTTCATCTGATTATAAGTTGCTTTTAGACAGGTTCTCTTGTTGTGGCCCCACTAGTCACATCGAGAGCACCTAACACTTGAGCTTCGCTTGAAGGTTGAAGATTCACCATATTCTCTCATTCTCTTGGTTTTAATGTCTGCCAACATACCTTATAGTTGTTGGTGGCTGTAAATTATCATGAAGTAAAAGTGGTCACTTCTTCTTATAAGGAATTGGTATAATTTGATGCTTGTAAGTGTCAATATAAGTTGCCTTTTTTAGAAATGGACGTATGTAGTCTTCAATATTATACCTCTTTGCATTTATGCAACAGGGGGCATGTTGCAAGGCATTCCAAAAATGGCCCACTCGCCACAATCACACTTTTTCTTCAACAGATCAACAACAACAATCTTGGTCACATCTTCAAGGATCTCAAATGTCTCATTATGCCCAAAGATGACAGAAAGTGATCTTGCCTCTTCTCTTCCCTTAATAGACTTCCTTCTCAACTAGTGGAAGCTCACTGTTCCATCCAAGGGTTATCTCATCCATCTTATAAATTAAGTGCATAGTTTTCCTTTGTATCTCCTCAAACATCTCACAATTGGTAAACCTCTAAAAATGTTGATCCAATTGTTAAAAGATTCAGTCATATTATTGGTAACATGGCTGCATTTAGTATGTGGAGGGAATAAATGCTTTGCCCAACACATGGTGGGAATTTTCATGAGTCATTTATACCCTTCAGGAGTTATAGTCTTTAGTTCTTCCTTGTGGGAGTTGAAGTCAGCAGCATTTGAACTTCTACAGGCTCTCTAAAACACTTTTTTCCTCAATAACCTAGGAAAATTTTGCTTGAAAATCATGTAGATGTGCCTACAACAATACCTCTTCAATGATAAAAGGAATACTCTATCCAAGGCATTAAGCACCCCCTTATGCTTATCACTGATAAAGTATAATCCTTCACCACCATTATAACCCATTTAATCATATAGTTTATCCATAAAATATTGCCATGGGTAATTATTTCCAGTCTTAGCCACACACATTGCCAAAGGGTAAATGCCATAATTTGCATCAATGCTCACAGTTGTCCGAAAAACACCTTTGTATGGTCCCTTTAAGTGATAGCCATCAACCTTGATCAACAGTCTGCACTTTTCAAAAAATCTTCTTTTGTTACTATCGAGACAAATGAAGAACCTCTTGAATGTTGGAAACTCAACACTACCAAACCAATCCTTTTCAAGAGATATAATAAAACCAATGTTAGAATTCAATAAAGCATGCATGTACCTAAATAGTTTCCTATAACTAGCCTTATGGTCTTGACTAAGTAACTCAAGTGCTTTCCTTTTAGCCATATACAGCCTCTGATTATTGCATTTAAGTCCATACTTTTGCATTAAACCAGTCGCAATAACAGAAATCTTAATGTTAGGGTTGTCTTTTAGCAAATGTAGATATATGGCTGCTATCCAATTTGAAGAGGCTTCATAATTATTGTCAACTTTAGGACAAGTGTGGTCTGGAAAATGAGTCTTAATCTGAAATGACTTCTTATTCCAATTAAGGCTTGCATAGATTCTCCAAGTGCATTCTGCAGCTGCACACACACATGTCACTCTTATTTTTTTTTCTTTTTTTAGCCTCTTCAATCTGAATCCATTCCTAATGGCAAACACTGTTAAAACCTTTCTAAACTCATACACACTAATAAACAACTGTCCAGGCCTCAACACTATCTCATCATCAATAGAATTGAACTCAAAGCCACCTGTATTTTCTTCATATCTAATGCAAGCTTGTTCTTCAAAATCATCCTCTGAATCATCTCCACTGTCATCCCTAGATTCATAATCATCAAGATCTCTATCACTGTCACTTTCAATTTCAAATGAATGACTCGGATCATAATCATCTATATCTAAACCATTTACAGCAAGAGGGGTGGTTTTTATCACCATGTTTCCCTCTTGATTTAGTTGTAAAGAATGCCAATTAATAAAAAAAGCATCATGTATCTTTTACTTTGTAATTAAAATTAATCATATACCTATATATTATAATATTTAGGTATAGCTTTGCATTTATGATCTTTTAGCCAAAAAATTTCTGCCATAACATCGAAAGATCCTCTTTCAAAATGGAATACTCATATAAATTAAAAAGTATAAACTTGAGTTTTGTTTTTTTTCTAAGGCCCTAAATATGAATTACCTATCTTCTTCATTTGCAACCTCTTTACCCAAAACAATGGTCTAATTAATATCAAAATAATATTTGCATCTCCAAAGTGATATTGTTAATTCATTTTTTTTGGAAGTTGATGCTGCATAATAAATTCATATTCAATAAGACCCACAGTAGTTGATTAAATAAATATTGGGTGTTACCTCTACTCCTTTTTTAATAAATTTATTTGAGTTAATTTTCTTGTAAAAAAAAAACACGATCGGGTCGTGTTTGGCTAACAACCTGAAGTAATTTTCTCACCTTTAAGCTATGACTGTACTTATAATAAGGATACGTGTTTGCCATTCGTTTTAAAGTAATTTTCTCATGTTAGTCATGACAAATTAGAACCAAGAGCAGTGAAAGGGTACTTTATATGATATCCAAAAGGCACCAAGGGGTATAAGATCTGGTGCATAGATGGCAAGCCCTCAAGGACTCTAATCAGTAGGGATGTGATGTTTGATGATGACTCAATGTTGTTATTCAAAGTAGAGACTGAGGTGATGTCTACTGGTTTAGATGGGAAACATGATGCTAAGTTGAAGGTGGAGTATACTGGTGGCTATCAACCTGCAGATTAAATTCAAGTAAATTGTCCTTTTATATATTATATTTGGATTAACTAAATCTAAATTATTATGTCTAAATCTTTCTATTTGTTCATCTAATCTATGACGTTTTTATTTTAACGTCCTCCTGATCTTTCTTTTACTAAATAATCTTTTTAAATAATTACCTTCTAATTTACTACAACTACCTATAAGCTTATCTTTATCTAATAGTGATATTTATAACTCTTAGATTTCTTAGATTGAAGGTTTCCTATTTCCGTGTTAATTTTTTTTTTCAAATATTCCTATCAAATCTTCCCATTCCAAACTTGGTATAACTTCTGAACCTTTAGTTTTATCTATTTGCTTTAATTTTGATCTTCCTTCTTCTATCTTGAAATCTTATCTAATCCTACTATATTTTGATCTTTTATAAAATTTAATTTTTCTTCTAAATTCTTGAGGCTAGCTCTATTTTCTCCTAAATATCTAAAACTATCTTAAAATTCTTGTTTGTTTTATGAAATTTTGATTTTAAATTTCTACATAAATTAACTAATAAATCTACTAAACTATTTAACTGCAAATTTTTTTACTTGTAAATGGTGTCTAACGTTTCCTTCTATATTACAATAGATACTATATCTATCTAAAGTTATCTTGTTACTATGAAAAGTACTCTTTTCTAAATCTAAATATCCTACTCTCTGCATAAACTATTATATCTTCTAATTAGAATTAACTAATTAAACCGTGCTGTAATACCAGTTCGCTTGTTGTTCAGCTTCACCACTAAAGGATCTAGAAGAGTGATTTCAGTAAATTTGGAAGCACTGGACATGCGCCAAGTGCTCGATGTCTTGTCAGTTGTATCTTTTCTGTCTATGTACTACACTTTCGCACTATTCATTTGGTAGGACTTTTACTTTATAACATCTCATTCCTGAGTCCTTTTTTGCATGTCCTTTTAAGATCATCTTAGATTCTTCTAGTTTATTATAAATGAAATTTAAGATATGGTCTTAGAGAATTTGATTGATCATTTGTAGTAAAAAAAATTTTACTACTTTTTATTACCTTTTCTTACCCTTAGCTCGTTTTTCAGTTGGTTGCTTTGGAGTCTATTTATGCAGAAAACCTTTTCATTCTTGACGGACAAAGAGGCTTAAGATCTTTTCAGGTTACTTAATTATCCTATAATCTAAAAATATTACCACTCTTGTGAAGAAGCAAACTGTCTGACATGTGCTTTATTGCTGATTCATATACACATGGAAGTCCCAGACGAATTTACTATAGTTGCTAAGCTAAACTTACGTAGTGATCCTAACACCATCAATGGAAGTTCAGATGAGTTGGCATATTCTTCCAAAGTCCAATATCTTCCACCAATTGTTTTAATCTGTTTATTACCTAAATCTTATCCGAGCAATATCCCTCCTTACTTCACTGTCTCTGTTCAGTGGTTGAATTCCACCAGGATTTCCAATCTTTGCTCTATGCTCGACTCAATTTGGATGGATCAACCCAGGCGAGAAGTTATCTATCAATGGACGCAATGGTTACAGAATTCCTCTCTTTCATATCTTGGACTTGACAAGGAAATTGTGCTTGGTCCTTATGGCATCAAATATATTGGAGATAGGCGTGCAGTCTCACAAAGTGTCTCTCCTGATGTTGATGTTCTTGCAATTAGGAGTTTCAATGATGAGAGATGCCGCGAAAACTTTCTGAAAGACATCCATGAATGCTGCATTTTTTTTAATAATTATGCAGGTAATTGCAATAAAAGATTATGAAGTTTGAACTTGTTTCATTCTAACTGGTGTTACTCAGCCACTTTCTCTGATAGTCTTTCTTTCTAGAAGTTCTGAGAACTATCTACAGATATTTAAATTTGTCTCTAATGATAGTCTGTGAAGAAGGGGTGTTCAATTTTATCTATTGATAATATTGTATTATCATTAGAGAGATTCTATGGAACATTCACGACCACAATGTTTACCTCTTTCTTATTTTCTGCATAGAAAGAAGTCAGACAAGTCCTAAATGTTTGTAATCATCTGGTTATTATATATATATATAGGAAAAACTTCTTGCATAATATATGTTTCTTTTGTATGCCAAATCTATTAATGTGCTTTACTAGTAGGCCTGATAGAATACTTTAATTCTTTTGTCTCTCCAGGAACTGAGTTTGTCAGACTGCCATGCCAGCACTTCCTTTGCTCGAAATGCATGAAAACTTATTCTGGCATATATGTCTCTGAAGGCACCGTAAACAAGCTACAATGTCCGGATGCAAAATGTAGAGGCATGGTTCCACCCAATGTGTTGAAAGGACTGCTTGATGAGAAGGAGTATGAGCGCTGGGAATACTTAATGTTACAGAAAACGCTTGAGTCAATGACTGATGTTGCATATTGCCCAAGATGTCAAACACCATGCATTGAGGATGAAGATCGGCATGCACAATGCTCCAAGTGTTTCTACAGCTTCTGTACAGTCTGCAGGGAGAAATGGCATGTAGGCAAAGAATGTTTATCTTTGGAATTTCATCAACTCTGAAAACAAAAACTATTATTGTATTCATTCAATAATAAATACGGTCAAAAGACTCGGCTTAAAAGGGGAAAGGGGGGTTTTGGCAATGTGCATGGGACTAATTAATTGTGTGAAGTCGATTCATGCCTTGCATTGGAGGCAGGCAGCCGTTTGTCATAATTAATTAATTAATTATAGCGACCAGCTTTCTACTTGCTCGTATCCAGCGATTTGTTTGTGCAAGCTTTCTGCTTGCCGTGTGTCAATTTCGAAGCGTTGCGAGAGGGCAAGTAGATGATGCGTTGTTTTGAAAGTTCGGGAATATCAAGTCATATGATGTATATCCTCATGCGGTCCTCATCAAGTGAAATGATAACATAATAACATTTACGGAAAAGGGCACCTACATCTATGATATTTTAAAAAATAATCATAAAAACTATTAAAGTTTTAATAAGGGATACAAAAAATATCTTTTTAATAATAATATCTTTTGATTTTATAAATCCAAAAAAATTAATCTCAAAATTTTATAATAGATGGAAATATGGCATTAAAATAAATGTAATAATATATACATTTTAAAATAATTTTAATATTTTTTTATTTTACAACCTAATTAGACCTAATTTATTATATTAAAGTTATTTTAACAATAAAAAAAAAATAATATTAAAATAAATAAATTTAAATCAAAATTATTTTGAATATTATAAAAAATAATTTTAATATTATGAATAGGGAGATATTTTGTTAATTGTAAAATCTATTTAACCCAAAGATTTGTTTCAAATCTCTATAATAAATACAAATATATTTTTAAAATAATATAATAATATAATATTTAATATTATTTTAAATGTTAAAAATAATTTGCTATTATTATTATTATTATTATTATTAAAAAATTTGTATTAACTAAAAAGTTTCCAAGTCAATTTCCTAAATTACTAAATTCAAGGGGTACTAACTTGAGGAATAAAATATGCCATCATCATATTATTATAGGAAATTTTCAAACTACTAAAAAAATAAAATATTATTATATTTTCATGAGCTATGCAAGGTATTCCTATGCTAGATAAATTTTATCTATCTTCAACACTACAATGTTTCGATAATATTGCTTAGGATAGATAAAATCTAGGCCTTCCAAAATTTGTGTATACCAGTGGTAAAGGGATTTGTGACCCAACATAAATCCCTTGCAATACCAATTTTCCAGTGTATACCAAGGTTCATTTGATATAAGATTATTTCAGAATGAGAGCTCATCTTGATTGAAATAATTTATTGACGATTCAAATTTCTCAAATGATGATTCATTTGTTCTCTCATCTGTTTTCCCTAAATTTGTTTCTTTATTGTTTTTGCAGATACTTGTCTTAAAGATCCCTTTAAGTTCAACTTTCGACTCTGATGATGTTGATGGCTTTTGTTTTGAAATCTGTAGGTTATAAAAAAAAAAAAAGAAAAAAAATCTAATTTTGCACTTCAAAAGTTGAAGTTATAATAATGTTAGGCAGGTAAATATGACATGATATTGCACCGCGAACTTGAACAGCTGCAATTTACATTTTTTTTTATTCAGAATGTTGCAATTGAACTGGTAGCCGAAGAGGGGGGTGTTCCTGGATCTCAATATAGAAAAGTTTTTCTAGCAAATGAGTGCAATCCTGTACCTTTTTCAGCCTCAAATGTTGAAAGATTGAAGTCAGGCCTTGAAGACTATGTTATGAAGCATGGAAATAGTTTACATAGAAAATGTGACTCTTGCTTCCCAAATTGGTATGATTATCCCCAACTCTCGCTATCTTCCTGCTATTCTAGAAGCAACTACATCAATTCAGAAGTTAATAAGATGGTCTGGGGAGTTCGCATAATGGAAGATCTCATCTACAGAAATTTTATATACTTTTGTAGCATAGAACGAAATTAATACTCCATGTCAAAAGGAAATTTTATTCCTACAGAAATAAAGGTATTTTATGATGATGACATATTTGTAATTTTCAAATATAATATTTTACCAGATCAGAAAAACTTTTTCCATCCATAAAGAGCATATTCATTGTCTGCATTAGTATTCTTATCAAATATGCTTTGATGTCCAAGGTCACCTATTGATTTTTGCTGAGAATCAGGGTGAGATAATGTTAGAGTGCAATTTATGCACTAGTTTTGCATTATTTACTTCCCTTAATATCGATGTTTTGCACTTAATAATAGTGATTTACTTGTGTTTTACTTTTGAAGGTGCAATTCTATTGATTGTTGATAAAATTGAGCTACAAGATGATGTTTAAGGATGATTGTTCTCTTGGAGAAATTATGAGCATCAGAAGAATTTTGTTGATAAGGCGTGGACGCGTGCTGTCAACTACGGACCTGCAGTTTTTAGTTTAACGTGTTTTGTATTTTTGGTTATTTTTGTAATTACGAATTTAATATTTCAAATATTAGTATTTTATTTTAAATAGAATTCTAGAGGAGAAGAGAGAGAGAGTATTTAAGGGAGGAATCTATTGTGAAAAAAGGGACTTTTTGGGAAAAGAGAAAAACCCTAGATCTAAATTTTTCTCTTCTCTCTATGAAGAACTAAACCTATTATTCTGGTTGAAGGTTAATGAAGTTTTGATTCATCACTACTGTGAGATCTTTCTTATGCTTTAATTGTTTTATTACTTTTTGGGTATTTGTTTATTCTCTGAATTATTATCATGATTATTTTTGTTAATTAGATAATTGGCCACTATTTAATTATCAACTTAATCTATTGTCAATTAAAGGATTCATCGTATGAAGATTTTAATGTTTGTGACAAATAACATAACAGAGAATTGTGTTGTGAGAATAAACAATCTAATTTAAATGAAGCATCGTATGCGTTTGTTGATTAGGATTTGGGTCTCTCTGATTTTTCAAGCTGTCAATTGATTAAATCCTATGATCGTATCTAGGGTTGTCTATTGATTAGGGAAATAACCAACGGTCGTACCTTGGTTATCGACTAGTTAAGGAGAGATTGGCTATTAGAGGGTCTCAGTAGCTATAACCGGTCTATTCATAAGTAATAATAATTTATATTTGAATCAATGATCAGTAGTCGAATCAAGCTGAATTAATTCCTTCAACCAGAGCTTTCTCCAATTTGAATTACAACTTTAATTTGCATTCTTGTTATTCTAATTTGATTTTTATTATTGTCAACAAAACCCCCATTTTATGTTTTACGTTTTAAAATGATTTAAATAATTGCCGATCTCTGTGGACACGACCCTACTCAATCACTATACACAATTTATTTAGAGTAGGTATTTATTTTTGTTGGCTTCGACAACCATCAGATAAATTTCCATAAATGAATAAATATCTCTGAGATGGGTGTCAGCTCTACTTTGATAGCCAAATTGGTTAAATGATGACAAAACTATTCCAGAATAATGACAAATTAGTGGGCTGGGGCTGCTTAATGGGACCTTCAATTATTTGAAATTTACAATATGTACGCATAAATGTGCATTCGTGAGCTATGAAAACCATGCGTTATATATTTATTGAAATAAATTTATTATTGAAAATTTCAAATATGCAGCCATTGCTTTGAGTTTAATGGGTCTAATAGTATGCTACCTCTTGTACTCCATTGTCAATGTTCCTAGGGAGTATGATGGCCCGAAATAAATAAATATTGGATACAAATTTCTTTATCAAACATATCAACTTAAGATCAACAGTAATCAAAGTACTTGATTAACTAGTAACTTGCCAGTCACCAGGATATATAGTTCTCGCCAACCTATATTCATCACTTGGCGGCAATTGAGTCCGAAATGAAATCAATTGAATGCTCTAAATGCCAAGCTAGACGCCACTTCTTCTGAAATCAATTGAGATTATTCGTTTACAACAAATGCAACAAATGAAAAGGGATGAAACTGGAAGTTGGAGATTAATCAAGCTCTTGTGATGTATTGAGTTTAAACGAGCTAATACACTGTTGGAGAATCAATAAATTAAACACTTAAAAAACACACCATTTTATTTCTTCAACAACCCTCTTCACCAACTACAACTCTTATTTTTCACTCTCTACAACTTAGAGATTTTATTACTTCACTTGATGCATAAACCAAAGGGGAGAGGGGGTATTTATACATGAAACAAATTAATCACAATCATTCATTTATTCAACAACTACACAAATCCTCACCATTCATTAAAACCTACCACTCACCTACTTCACTTACCACACCTACCACAAGAACCTTCATATACTTGGGCTTGAATTTATTCATCTTGGATCAAGTTTATGATCCAACACCCGCCCTTAAACTTGATCCTGTGACACCAAGCAAACTTATGAATTTTACGAAGTCTTCTTTTTTGAGTGGCTTGGTGAAGATATCAGTTGCTTGATCTTGTGATTTTACATAATTGATTTGCACTTCTTTTCTTGCAATACACTCTCTTATGAAATGGTAGCAAGTATCTAAGTGTTTGCTTCGATCATGAAAGACTAGATTTTTGGATAGGGTAATTGTTGATTTGTTATCAACACAAATCCTGCTTGGCTTTTCTTGTGGCAAGCCCAACTCCTTCAGTAAATTTCTGAGCCAAATTGCATGACAAACACTTGATGTGGCAGCTATATACTCAGCTTCATAGGTGGATAGTGTGACAATTAGTTGCTTCTTTGACATCCATGTGAAAGCAGTATCTCCCATGAAGAATACAAATCCTGTGGTGCTCTTTCGATATAAACGAAAATATTAATAATTATGTGACAAACAAAATAATTTATGACAGAAAATTTCAATCATAAACATGATAGACATACTTATTTATTATTTTTCTTGTCTAAATGAGGCCATTTAGCACACTTCCCCAGGAACATTAGGGAAACTCGATGGTCACTCCTCTGCCTCTGGTCTACAGGGGGTGTTAGAGCATCTCTAAAAGACTCTATAAATTTTACTCTTCAAATATCTATTTGCTTACCTATGTGGCAAATAAAAGGGTAAAAAAATGATATTCTCCAAAAGACTCTTCAAATTAAAATAACTTAATATTATTTTAATCAAATAATTATTTTTTTAAAGAAAAAAGTCAATAGCAATTAAAGCGCTTCTCTCTTTTTCTCCAATGAAAAGTAATAAAATATAAATTGAAGAGGGAGAAACCAACTCTTCAAATTTGAAGAGATAGAATTATTTTTTATTTGAAAAATCTTAATTGTAGTGTCTTTTGGACCCTTAAATATTGAGGTGGCTCTTCAAATAATTAATAAAATCTTATTTAAAGAGCCTTTTGGTGATGCTCTTAATGTAATTCTGCAGCCGTGATGTTTTTGGGCCATCCCCAGACTAGAAATTTAGAATCATCGTCTAAATAAATTCAACCCAAAAACTCATAGACATTATGTCGTTTTTAAATTTGTAATTCGGATGCAATGTCATTTTCTAGGATACGACAAGCTTAAGAGGTATATTTGCATCTTGAAGAGGTTGGTACAGTGATTGATTATTTGCATCTTGAAGAGGTTATTTGCTTATGGAGGTGGAACCCTGCAATTGCGAAAATTTTGATTTATCAGATGAGAAACAGAGAAGAGTTTCAAACCCATGAATGATATCATTATCATGATCACATTAATTCTTCATATATTGGTTCCTTTGTTCTCTCCCAAGGCACACTTGGTATGGAGAAAAAAGTCTCACTCAACACAACTGAATGGCACGTGCACATCCTTCGTCATCACGACCAAGCACAAGTTCATGCTCGTGCAATGCATACTTCACCTTTGCCTCTCATTGAATTGCTGATAAAATATAGCATCTCTCTCTATGCAATTACTAATGGCCTTTCCCCAAAGGGGAAAAAAAAAGTTACTAATAGAGTTCTTTTTATGAGTTACTTATTTGAAGAGCCACATCAGCATTTAAGGTTCCAAAAGGAAAAATAGTTATTTTAATTAAAATAATATTAACTCATTTTTATTTGAAGAGTCTTTTAGAGAATAACATATTTTTTTACTTTTCTATTTGTCACATAGGTAAGCAAATAGATATTTGAAGAATAAAATTTATAGAGTCTTTTGAAGATGGTTTAATAGATAGGGGCGGGCATGGGTTGGTTTGTTTTGAGTTTTAAGTCAATCCAAACCAAACCATCAAAAT